>OW026312.1:6515000-7115000 GCA_932273695.1 Apotomis betuletana
GATATATGTTTGTGTAGAAAGAAACGGGTGCACGACAACTGAATCTATTCTGTGCGTCTAGCATAACTGTGACGTGACTCGTCGCGCGTCAATTACTACCTGTCACTTTCTGTTCAATACCGTGCGAGCAAGACAAGCGATGCGAAGTCGCGTCAAGATATGCTATAGCTCTGCTGGTTTGATACAAATGATCTAATGTAACAAGAGATATAATGAGATAGATGCTAAACCTTCAAACCACCAATAGTTTTCCTGGTTAGGTTGGGAGTTACCTTGCTTGCATCTCTCAGAGCGGAGAAAGAAGCCCCGCGAAGCTCCACTTAAATGACTTGACTTTACTCCCATTGTTTAACACTTTGGCGACCAAGGATTTCGTAGCGCTACGCGTGTAGCCGATAACATGGGGAAATGCGTACCTAGCGAAAACTCGCTACGAGCACAGTGTCCACCGAGCGGGTTCCCGGTGTTCAAAGTGTTAACATTATAACAGCACTACCTGCGCCCCGCGGCGTTATTCACTCATTCCATGGGAACAGTACTTTATTCGAGATAAAAAGAGACCTATGTGATAAACGAGGGTGTCACCTACCTCCATAAGTACCAATTTTTATCAAAATTGGTCCAGCCATAAAGCGTGAAGATTTGAAGAAGTAGGTAACAAACGTAGGTACAAACACACTCAAAAACTTTCGCCTTTATAATATTAGTATGATAATCATCATTATGTTATGTCTATTGGTCACTCATACACCACCTTCCATACAAAAACCAGGCCATACAAATACGGACAGCGAACAAATACAGTAATGTCATCTAGTTTATATATTTTAGCACACATTTTCTGTCATTCTGGATGCACCCAATGAAATATTATTTTATTAATTATTGCAATATTTTCTACCAGAGGCGAAGCTTATTGCTTTAGTTAGTATTATAGGCCAATAACCTAAAATTATTTGTAATTTCATCTGTAAACATGTTATTGCATACCAGTAAATAATTATATAAATAATTCGTTTTGTTCAGGGCTCTAGAAGAAACTACATCATAAATATAATATAATAAATATAAAATAAAAGTTGTTCTCTTTGTGGCTTCAAGTATTATGTAAGTTATATGTACATGCAAATGGTTAGAACTGAATGCATCCATCCCCATCCAATTATATTTATTTCATGGTAGTAGTTATTATACGATAGGTATCTTGATGAAGTTAAACAGTTGAGGGCAGTTTTGTTATATTTGCGCGAAAAGATTTATAGTAGTGTCAATTCTGTAGCTTAAAGGAAATTAAAAGTGACTTTCACATATCAAATCATCTTGTTATTAATCCGATTGATTTTAGTACTTATTTGAGCTGCATTAAGCGATGAATATGTCCATAGTAGTGATATTGCTAGATGTAACAAAATTCGGTACGTAAAGGATCGAGTCGCAGTGATAAAATCAAGTTCGACGTTTAAATAAATCAAGTTCGACGTTTAAAATGTCATAACGGTTTATAGCGTTTTGAACGTGTGACATATGTTTTCTCAGTACAACTTATAACCTAATTTAGATTAAAATTTACTTAGATGACTGATAAATAAATAAATATTAAGTGACAATCATACCCAAATCGACCTACTCCCAAACTAAGCTATGCTTGTATTATGGGTACTAGGCGACGATATACATGCCGGGATTCGAACCCAGGACCGTCGGCACAGTAGGCACGTGCACCAAAAACTACGCCAAACGCATCGTCACACGCACAAAGCAATATCAAATAGACTGTAAAGTTTACACAGTAGTCACGTTTAGACATCTTATATCTCTCTTTATCTGTCATGTAAATGTTAAACAAAAGATGTCTTAAAACGTTTTACCATCATTTCATTTCAATTTTTTTTCCGATTATGAACACTATTTTATAGATACCTTACGTTTTTATTTAGCTGAAGGAGAACATTCCGGGCACAACTTCACTTTATTAACGTCCAAACAGGCTCCGTGGAAAATATGGCCGCACCGAAACACCCACAGTCCGCCATCTTTGATTAAAAACTCATTTTGCAACGGCAGCCCGCACAGCGCGCAGTCGGCCACGTCATTGTTCAGTTTCGGTAGATTGTCAATAATGATTGACAGTGTGAGGGGTTGTGTGAGTTTGGAGGGCCTGAGTCCCCAGTGGTGGGTTTTGGCTGCTATTACTAAGGGCAATGACGTGTGTTTGATGTCTCCGTTGATGGTGCTGCGTAGAAGTTGGCAGACCTGAAAAATTGTTAAAATTCGTTTAGTCGTGATACTCGTGATCATATAAGGGTAAGGCCGCGGGAGTTTACCAATGTGACATAGAAGTAACATAAAAATATTTACGTTATGTTATCATAAAACGTAACATAAGTCGTTCTAAAGCTTAGATCATACTGGAAAATATTCCCATTAAATAACGTAGCTAAGAAAAAAAATCAAGTTATAAAATTATTAGCTTTATATTGCCTGTAAACAAAATTTTCATGGCACGTTAAAATTAATATAATCAAACACGCGTGTGATGGAACTAATGAAACCCAAACCGCTCTAGTGCTTTAAAGCCTCTCATTTTGTACCAGGTGGCAGTAATTACTATTTGTTCACTGCAGGTACCCAATACTAGTAACAAGACGACCGTATAACAATAAAACAGCTTTAGAATCAATGATTCTACTGTGCCTTGAGGTCGAAAATAAATTATTTTCTTCTTAAAACAGTTTTTTTTCTTAAGATGTTGTTTTTATTTATTTTATTATTGTACAGGAGTTTTGTTCGACTTTGTATATTTTCGTGTCATTAAAAATCTAATAAAACTCATTTAAGTTAGTATATTCTGTGTGCACTTCCCTTTACAACATTTATTCGTTATGCTACGTAGAAAATACGTAACATTTTGCAAAAATGTAACATATTCGTAACGAAAGTGTAACGTATTTTTGAAAAAAAGTGGATTTTCATGGTGAAATAAAGACATTTTTAATACAATAATACGTGTCAATTGCTTGAAAACCGTTACGCTATTGTATAAAAAAAACTGATTAAAAACAATCACTCCTTACCTTTAAAATCACATACGACACTTTTGGGGACTTTCACGAAACTATGACTGTGTCTACTTTGAATTGCGTTTGTTGACAAACTGACGGATTTGGACTTGCTCATCGTAAACGTATTTTCGCCAAAAAATATTTAAAAACAAGCTACATAAAGCGTCACGAAAGTATTGTAACATAAGTGTGGAATGCTGATCCATTAAAATAATGTAAGATAAAAAATTAAAATGATTATATTATCATTATTCCGTAATCAGTAGAACTATCGTTATATCATAAATGTTAGTTTAAAACAAAAGTATGCCCATGAAAGTTGAAATATCATAAAAATAACAGAGCTTTTAGTACTCGTGGTCGAAAAATTTTACCAACTTTCGTTACGTTTTGGACGGAAATATATTTTTAGTATTTTTATAAAGGGGTTTATATTAATTATCTTACTTGCGACCACGAGAATTCCTATATCTACATATGATAAAAATATTTTTGAAACATTAGGGGTTACCAATTTTTTTTAATCAGCTGGGTAAATTTGAAACGTCCAAATTGGTAACTTTCCGCGGCCTTACCCATAAAAAAAAAATGAATTTATTCAGTAACACAGACAATATTACAAAATTCTTAGTGTGTGCGTGTGCGTGTGTGGTGTGTGTGTGTGTGTGTGTGTGTGTGTGTGTGTGTGTGTGTGTGTGTGCGTTCGTTTGTGCGTGCGTTCGTGCGTGCGTGCGAGCGTGCGTGGGTGTGTGTTTATTATATTTAGGAATGTTTCTTATGTGTAATAATAATATTTTGCAATACGTTTTGTATGTCATGGTAAGTTTTATGTTTCAGCCAGTTGTTTAACGAGTAGGAGAGATTATGATAAAAAAAACGTTTGACAGTTACGACCCGATCATGACTTCGGGCGACCAGCGGGGAGGCGAGCGGCGGCAATAAGTGGGAGCGAAAGGTCCGAGTGCGGTTTCTCACTCACTCCTATGGCTGCCGTTCGCCGCTCCGTAGGACACGCGAGGACCTGGCTGGCTGTTAGGCTACCGACTTGCTTACGTCACTGACTAGTTGGCGCTTTATAGTAACAAAACAAATGATAAGAAACCATAACTAAAAAAAAAATATTCTTTGACAAAATCTTTGTTCAACCAAAACTCACTAAAATTTCTGTCACTACTCTTCAAAACCTCGTATCTAGTTAGTAGATTGATACTGAGATACGAGCTTTGTTTTAATTGTTTAAAGACGATAAGTGACGTTTTCAATGAAAAGGGCCCACTTTGTCGCTTACCATAAGAAACCATAAGGACGAAATTTGTTTGCATCTATATACCAATAACCCGTCAAACACGTCCTTATGGTAAGCGAGAAAGTGGGCCCTTTTCATTGAAAACTCTTAGACTATGGGCGTGATCAGGCCGCAACTACATAATATAAGCATACAAACATACAAAACATACCGGACACCACATAACTAGTACAGTCAACAAATTTGATTTCAAGGCCACTATACAACCTTGTTACATTGATAATGATATGTGATTTGACGGCTTTCATATTGATGTTCACTGTGACAAGGTACGAAATGGCCTAGGAATCAAATTGGTTGACTGTATCTACGCAACGACACTTGGTTAATGATGGTATTATATTTCTTTTTCTTTTAATGTAGGTATGGAGTGTAGAAGGGGAGGAGCAGCATCTTTTATAGGAGAACTAGCTGTGCCCCGCGGTGTTACCCGCTCATCCCACGGGAACACTAAATTTATTCGGGATGAAAGTATCCTATGTCCTTTCCCGGGTCTCAAACTATCTCCATACCAAATTTCATCTAAGTCGGTTCAGCGGTTTAAGCGTGAAGAGGTAACAGACAGACAGACAGACAGACAGACACACTTTCGCATTTATAATATTAGTATGGATTTTTTAAAGTCAGGTAAGTAGTAAATAATAGTCCCTAAAGGCTCCACAAGCGACGCTGCTGGAGTAAGTGAAACTGTCTACCGTCCATAGACTGCAGTATATTAAACCTCAACTTATAGAGCGTAGAAATATTTCAACCCTTTGCTTTGCGTTGTCAAAACGTCAAAACAATGGAGACTCATTATTGATTATTGTGTGATTTTTTATTCGAATATGTCTAAAATACTTAGAAGTTATTATTTCAGCATTTTGACTTTCCTAAAAAGTAGCTGATTTTATCTGTCAGGTGGAAAATAGTCTAGCTCTCTTGCAACACTAGCACTACCATTTCGCCAACTTTCAATGGGCACTTTTGGATATATGAAGATGCTGGTCCTCCCTTTTACAGTCCATAGCATTATTTCCTTCGACAATACACAAGATAAATGATAAATGTAAAAACTAACCTCATTTCTAACATCCTCGTATTCATAAGTATCGTACAGGACCTCCGTCAACTGTGTGACAATTGTCGCGTCATACTTCCCATACAACGACACTAGTAAACACGTATGATAAAACTTCATACTGATCTCTCCAGGTTCGATCAACTCTGAATGTTTCTCCATAACTTTAATCGCATTCCTACCACCAACTGACTTGATTATCATTGCTCCTAAATCATCCCAATTTAAAGTGTCTTTAACGTTGATATTGTCGAATTTCTTATTGCAATTCAAGCATAAATTCGCATGAAGAGTTACATATAGTTGTATCGCACGATCCCAAGTGTCTAAAGTGAATTGTGGCAAGTAAGAATGCAGTAAATTCTCGTCTAACATTTGCAGTAATATCCTTAGAACGTTGAGCAGATCTTCGTTTCTTTGCAGATATAATATCGTCCTCCACAAATATGGCATCTTCTTGCAAATCTCGTAGCATTGGTCCCTCGTCTGACTCGACCATTGCGTCTCTATAAACTCGTCTATTAGTAATGAAAACACAGGCTTTTCATTTGATTTCGTATACGGCAGTGGGAACCCGCATTCACATCCCATCTCTGCTACTTTCTGCGTTTTTAGATTCACCGATATACATGAATCAACGAAGTATTTGTATAATATTTCATCCGTCAATATTACGTCTATATATTCAGCTCTTTTGGTCGATAGACTTAAGTACGTTAGGAAAATATGATTAGGCGCGTATTTTGATTCATCTTTAGCGCCAACAGATATACAATATTCCTCCAACAACAACATCAGTCGATGGATTCCACTAATATCACAGGAATAGTTTTCTACGATTGAAATTAAATTCGATTGCTCTGTTTCTTTACTAACTAAACTTAGCCTAAAATATTGATACAGCGATCTACACACTTTACCATCTAGATTATCTATTTTATTGTCTATTTCTATGGCCTTTGGACTAGACTCTTTGTAAATAATATCGTTGTCTACAACTACAGGATTGTATTCGCTAGGCACATCTTGCCGAGCTCTCCTTTCGGGCAATTGTATTTCCTGTATAGACTGCTTCTCTATACTGAAATGTTTCATTTTGTCTTCGAAACCTTCCCATTTCTCTTTTAACTTCTTTTTGCTGGAATTGAGTTTATCAGTCATGGTGACGCCTAAATCTTTGAAAGCCTGCAGGGCCTCTGGTGATAGAGTTCCAAATTTATTATCATCATTCGCTTTTGGTTCATCATCATCAGACAAGCATGTTTGAGTGTGGTATGTATTATCAACTACAACAATTCCAGATTTAATTTGATTACAATCGTTTACTTTCAAACTGTCAAGCTTTTCTAATAAATTCTCTATATTTTTTACTAAATCTGGTTGAAGTTTTTCTCGTAGGCCAACTAAAATGTGCAATTTTGTTGATACATTATTGGAAAGAAAATAATCACTGAACAAGGCACAGATCTGGGCACAGAGCACATATTTCTCGTCCACATAGCATTTTAATAGAAACTTGTCTAGTTTAAAATATTTCAGATTCACTAAAGACCCATTGTTTAGCCACACATACAGCACATCATGATATACTCTGCAATCAACTATATCCTTGTAAGTATCAAACCACATGGTGTCTTCGACATCATCAACATTCAAAAAGTATAACGCATCCTTTTTGAAGCTAAATATGGCACTGTTTACATTAAATATTTTTGAGAAATTCACCGATTGCCCTTCTGTTTCATTTATATTAACTTCTATACAGACATCTTCATTGTTATAGGATTCTAATGTAACTAGTTTCATAGATTCTCTAGCTAAGCATTGTTTGAACTGATGCGTCCTTCTAACGGTTCCATTAACAGTAGCTTCCCATAATCTAGACGATGGTCTAGCGCAGTAAATCAAAGTATTAGCTAGTTTCTCACCCACATTGAATCCAGCATCATCATCAACTATATTATACTTCTTCACTTCTTTTACTTCTTTGGTGTTTTCTGTGGAATTCTCTAGAATGTTCTCTTTAGTAACGAAGCAGGCCCCAAACTCTCCATCTCTGAGTTTCTGACCGATCTGTCTGTATTGTTCTTGAGCTGTATTGCATATATAACATCTGGTGAGTGTAGAGACCAGCAGCATGCAATCCCGCATATCTAGTTGGCATATGCGGGAGTCCAAACTCATGATAGTTTGTGATGAGCCTTGGAACATCGTCTTTGCCTGGAACAGAAACACATATGATAGTTAGCTCCAGATTTAGGCAATTTATACGCTTAACTTTCAACTATGATTAGAGTAGACATGAGAAAACTATTTACAAATGAGAAAAACAATTTCTGAACGTATGCAAACTACTAAAAGTTCATCATCATCATATCACCCGATAGACGTCCACTGCTGGACAAAGGCCTCCCCTCCCCCAAAGTCTTCCACAACCATGGTGCGCGCTGGGGCTAGTGGTGGTGAGCTGCTGACCCTGCTGAGTTTGTTTCGAAAAGGCTAATTTTTACGTTTTCAAACCCCATTTCTCCGCTATTCAGAAAAAAAACGAAATCATTGTTCAACAAAAAAGTATATAAATATTTCACGATCCTTTTCACAAAATTTCGTAAGAATTGGTTGAGATATGCGACCTGCAGGCAAACAGGCGGAAATCTGGACATCTGGATATCCGAACATCCGGTGTCATACGAACTTCACTCGCTCAGTCAATTAACGCGGCGCAGTTTGTCCAAATTGCTGTTCTAGATATTCGTTTTCCAACTAGATTATACTATACTAATGTTTTCATTGTGCAATAACGCCCTAGTTTTAATGATAGTCATTTCATTTGACATAGTTATTGCCGATGATAATTAATCGATGCTTGAATTTTAAATAGATTCATTGTTTTCCAAATCAACATAAACATTTTTTCATCTATTGCATTTCATACACAGTATCTGAATCTAATTATTTTCCATTTCTGCGTTTATACTCAACAGTGGTCTCTTCTTGTGAAATGCCCTTGCTTACTTCCATAATAATAGACATTACTGCTCACGCCAGGTGAGGAGGTAGGTATATAGGTACAGACCGGATAGTGATACGAACCCGACAAGCCCTTTTCACGGCTTGCTTTTCTCAAACATATGCAATTAAATAAAAAAAATACACCACTCAAAAAATATATAATTCAGCTGTTTAGCCCGTTCCAAGAACGCAGACGTCATGTTTAAAAAAATATACTGCCTATTGCGTCATGAATGCAATTTAAACGGTAAATGCAATTTATCGTTAAATGCACAACAGAACACTTGTTTACTTACATGATAATTTATGCAGATGGCGTGAAATTATACACTGTTATGCTATTGAATATCACGTAATATTACACGTGTACCTATTATGAGACAAATAGGAACATATTTATAGCCATCACTTATTTCCCTAAGGTTTTTTACCACTTTCCTTGACTACATCCTAAGAGAATTGTGTTTCTCGAAAGGAAATACGGATACTTAGAAGAATCACAGTTATCCGTCAGTTTGTCTATTTGTTTGTCTCAATCAAGAACTAAAAGGTCTTTACCGTTGACTTAGACTAAATTACAGTCAGGTAAGGAAAGAAATCGAACGGTAAAATGGTAGTTACACAAAAAAAAATTGTTCAGTTGAAGTATGGAACCCTCAACAACCGACTAGACTTCGTTTTTTACACCGATATACTCTGCCTGGTCTTTTTGGTTATTGGCATAATATAAACGATTGCAACATTTTGAATTAAGGTCATAAATTAGTCATGAAATTGACAACATTTCATTTCTAAAACCAGGCCCTTTTCCGATATAATCAAATAGAATAAAAAATTAAATATAACCACTTATCACATTTTCGAAAATATCCCAATTTGATTAAAAAATCCATTTGAAAAGTTGCTCATTCTAAAAGAGCGTTTAGGCGACAAGTAATTGGCCACAGCGCAGAAAATCTTACAGTCGGGCTATTACTAAGACGGATTTACTATGGAAATTGTACCATTGTTCTTTAGTTTGCGACTGTAATTTTTCCACAAGGTGATTTCATTTGAGTGCTGATTCTTAAACGACTGCTTTCATTTTTTTTTTTCAAAACTAGTGCGTACAACCACATAAAAATAATATTTTTGGATTCTGTGATAATAAAGTAATGAAATTCGTTTAATTATATTTTTTTTTTATGTTGCGAATGCAAATAAATTTATTTAATGGAGTATTATGGGATTTAGTCTAATCTAGTGTAATTGAATGGTTTGAGATTCAGTCTTAAGGACAAAGTCAGAATCAAATTAAATATCTTTATTTTGCTTACTCGCTCAATAGAGAGGACTAGGTCAATAGCAAGAGATACTCACAAGGAAGTTGTGGAGATGCAATACAGCAACCCTGCCCACATCATCTCCAGAGAAAAGAGTGCCAGCACCCCATACCAGGGCTGTGACTTCATTTCCACTGTGTTCCCGGGATATGGGGGCATGACCACACGGTTCACCACAGTCTGCAACGGTCACTACACCCTTTCCGTTGGCAAAGCCAATATGTTTCTCGTCTCTGGATATTGCTAGACGAGTGATGGCACCATCCTTGAAAAAGTACATAGTAACAAATAAATATTTAGGGACCATCTCACACAAATCAACCTAGTCCCAAACTAAGCTAAGCTTGTACTATGGGTACTAGATGACAATATAATTAGATAATATATAAATGGGTCAATCAACTATTTTTTGCCGCTCGTTGACATGGTGATGCCCCCTGGGTCACTTTTTAAAACTACGATTTTCCGTGCAATATAAATTTAGCAAAAGCTTTGTAATTTAAGCAGTTATAAGCCCATTCTTATGTAGACTATCTACTGACAATACCAGTAATGTAAATTATCAACACTTTTCTTAGAAGTTTAATCACTATTGTCCCCTGGGTCACGGGACAGAATAACAGCATGAAAAAGTTGATCCACCCAAATACATATGTATAGATAACATCCATAACCCAGGAACAAATATTCGAGTTCATCACACAAATATTTGCACTGGCCGGGATTCGAACCCAGGACTGCTGGCTCAGTAAGCAGGTGCACTACAAACAGCGCCAACCGCATCGTCAATAAGGGCATTAATACATTCGAAATAAGATCTCAAAACTGGATTTTGGAACCAACAAAAGGCATGTGTAGGTTTATATGAGGTTTTTTTACCCTGGGGTGCATGCACTAGGCTGACAGTAGGTTTCAAATCATTTGTGCACCGAAAACCCCGTGGGTATGGTAATATGACATTTAACTAATCTATAGGCATCGGACTTTCGTTAGCATGGTAGGACTAATGGAGAGCTATGGAGCCGATATTAACATTAAAACACAATTCATCTATTTCATCTATTTCATTCCGAACGGCCTTTATGGTTATTATGGATAACATTCCCAAGCATTAAATAACTAAAATTATAAATAATATTTTTTTTACAATATTTCAAACTCCTAATTTAACTCTATTAATTGTCAATATCAAGCACTTTCTAGTCATAAATGGATATCCGATCAATATAGAACCCAACTTACTCCAGAAAACATGGAAAAAGACGCAAAAATTAACGTATTTTAGGGTGGCGAAAAAAACAATGCCTACACAAATCAGGTCTTTGTATATTCTCTTTCTTTCTTGACTTTGTCCTTGACTATAAAATTAAAAATGCGAATGAAATACACTTATGACTATGAGTATGAGTATGAATTGCATTTTAATGTTAATATAGGCTCCATAGCTTTCTTTTAGTTCTACCGTGCTAACGAAAGTCCGATGCCTATAATCTATGATAGATGTTGCTCACATGAAAGTGTTAATGAACGTACCTTGTTTGGAATAAGCTGCACAAATTCACACGGAGACCTGTTGAATATGTAGATACCTCCACTGGTGGCACCAAACGCTATTAGCGACTTTGACACATCAAAGCATGTATACTGAAATGTAGACATAATTGCGTTATTTTTTATTGTAATTGTGTTATTGCTATATAATTTAGATAAATTATTTTCATTTCATTTCATTGTTATCATTTAATTTTATAATCATTGTAATTAATGTACAAAAGATAGCAATGTCGTATTTTTTTTAAAGGTAACAGAAACGGCAACCGAATAGACATGTTGACTAATTTTTTTTGAGGATGTCAATTGATTCTATTTGTTATTGTGATCAAATGTCTATATGGGACTGACTACATTTAAACTGCTCTAAAAGTCAGAAATGACCGTCAAAGTTCAACATTCCTACGTAGCGCCATAGAGAAAGGAATTATAACAGAGTACGACACCACATACTTCGGCCGAATAGTTCTGCTACTCCACACAAGATATCGTTAGTAGTATCGTTCGTTGCAGATGATCTTTTTGTTTTACTTTAGATTAAGCCAAAACCTTTCAATTTCACTTAATTTAATTTCTGAAACTATAATATATTGAAAATTAACGAGCACACACAATATAAACACCAAAGTAAAAATAAAAACATATCTCAATATTTGTTTTTGACGCCACCTATACATTTTTGCATACAACGTCTACTTTACTAGCTCGATTGGTAGGCGTATGCACTTTTTATACGATACCAATAGATGTCGCTTAATTATACCTGTTGCGGAATTATAATATTTACTCTATGCAATAAAAAATATGAAAATCCGAATATAAGATAGTAGTAGAAATAAGCAAACGAGATATTTTATTCCATAATGAATTGTTTTAAAGATTTCTCTCACTTTATCAACCACAGAGTATGTAACGCGAACCGACGTGTCCCTCAATAAAGGCGGTAAATTCAAAATTAAATACTATGGTATAAGTAAAAACAATGACTTTGAGAAATAATAAAATAGAATATAAAAGTCTGAACTATGTATGTGCAATATTTTGAAAACCACAGTTTATTCTATTTAATGGAAATCTCAAATGAATAAAATCAGTTCAGATTGACTAATATGTTTTATTTTGAGAAGATATTTCAGTAGCGTAAAAAGTAAGTATCAATCATAGACAAGTCGTAGTTATGTTGGTACTACGATATTAATCTAGATAAAAGAAAAGAAGCTTGCAAACATTATACAATAATCTAATGTGAATCTATGGTGAATCACTCATGTCGCGCGAGATAGCATCATCCGTCACTATCTCATAGTACTGTACAGATAGAGACAGGTAGTATATCCCGCGCGAGAAAGAGTCGCGTGTCAAAGTTATGCTAGCCGTGCTGCTTGCACTCGTCTGGCAGCGCTGTGAAGTGTGAATGTCATTATGTCACTGTCATTCCGTCATATTTGTAAAAATGTAAACGTAAACGTGATCTTTGTTTGTGTACATTTCTTAATATTTAACTCCTCCCATGTATTTTAAAGGAGACTTTGGTAAAATTAAAAAGCTCGAATCTCTCTGATGATGGAAAAATTCCTTTGGGATTTCTATTACGACGAGTTACGATATATCATAATACAATCGATGTAAGCATATGTAAGTATCATCCGAGTTACAATTTTTAGATACCTACAAGCTATAGGTAATCGAAAAAATTTTTGATACCTAAATAGCATAAAACATGTTCACAAGTGAATTTGTTATTTTCAGATTTAAAAGTAAATTCACACAGTTCAAGAAGGAATACCATATTTGTGCATATTTGTGTTCGTTAATAAACATAAAGTTTGTCTTGTCCAGAGCTCAAAGTGTGATCTGTGACTCATTGTGGATGAACAAGAACTGTTGACAAGTGTTTTCAATGCCATGCTCGTCTTCTATCTGAAGGGTGCTGTTAACATTCATTAGCAGTTTTGAATCTAAAGTTAAATCATCCATTAAAGTATAAGTAGAAAAGATAAGGAAAAGACATGCATAGATCATCCAAAAGGAGGAAGCAATTTTTAAAGGTTTCAAGTGCTATTGAATGGCCATGGAAGAACAACAATCCAGAAGACATGACAGGGATGGTTATTGTATTTAAGGATCCATTGCCATTGTAATTCAATTCATTTGGTGATATGTTACCAACGGGGAAGAATTTCAAGAGAGTTGAACACTGGCTGAAGCAATGTGCCTGAAGCTGGAGAGTGTGTTTTTATTTAATATTAAATAATTTTCCTTTCCATTTTATATAGGTATTACTGTTACAGCTTAAAATTTTCTAAATCAAATAATTATTTTAAATGTATTTTTTTTAAATATCTGGGTGATTCTATAGGCGTTTAAACCGCCGTCAATTCGCTGTCATAAATATCAAAGCAATGGGGCATTTAGATGCTTTAAATTAGATCAATTATGGTAAGCAGTATGGTAACAGACTCGCTCTTAGAATCGGCACCAAACTGTGATGTGTTTGCAGGTGGATGGTTGGACGTGTGCGATGAATGTTTGAGGTTCTGTGAGATGATGGATGAACGGCCTTCATCAGTATATTTCTAATTGCTAATTGTTGTAATGTTTGTATAAAATCTGTGTGTTTAGTCTTAATTTCACAGTGATTTGGTTCTACTGTTATGCTGTGAAATATAAGGAATTACATAAATAAAAATAAAAAAACAGTATATCATTGTATGAAAATCTCCAACTTGGTGTAGCTCATACTTTCAATATTTTTGACAGCGGACTGACAGCGGTTGAAACACGTGTAGAAGCACCCATCTAGTACTAGTACCCAGTTTGAGCAATTAACTAACAATGACCAACTAACTTTTTTAAATTTTATATATGATAGTGATAGTCATGCGTTTGGTTTTGATTGCACCTGGTATTAAGTGATAATAGGGCCTGAGATGGAGCATGCTTGCCTAGAAAATGCCTATTCATTCACAACTTGAAGCGATCCAAGTTATACATATTTTTCAGGGAAAATGTGCACAGGAAGAGTTACACTCTTCTTTCTTCACTGGTATAAACACAAGACGGTTTTTTATTTGTGCTGGTTTACAACAAAATACTTACTCTGCTTATTCTTAAGAGTTTCAAAACTATTATGTGCATAGCTAAGGATTTTTATAGTTCCTGCTATGAAAATAAGGAATGATCAAAGTAATTATTATAAACAACTTCATACAACTATTTCATAAACAAATATTTGTATATAGGAATGAAAACAGTACTTTTAATGTAAAATAATAATATTTAAATGATTTAAAATGTAACAGCAAGAAAAGTACTTTTTACTACTTATTAAAAATAGGTAATAAATGAGCACCAAAATTGATCCCAAAATTAATTTTAAATGATAACCAGAAGTTGTAAAATATTACTGATCACCAGATAAAGCAAAATTTCTTGGCATAAAAATCACTTTTTGCTACCAAAAATGGTGAATGAGCACCAAATTAAAACACCAATTTTATGTAAAATTATAAGTAAGTAAACACTTTATTGTACACACAAACAGTTAAAAATACATCTATTACAAAGAACATAGGTATAAAAGCGAACTAATCCCTATAAGGGATCTTTTCCAGTTAACCTTTCAGCAATTTAGTGAGTGCCAGAAGATAGACAAACTAACACCGTGTACAACTTGCTATCCTATTTAAAGTAAATAACTCCACAATAGTCATTATTAAACCGAAAAAAACGAAACGCTCTTCAGAAATTGATTACCATTTTAATATGAAAGTACATTCAAATGTATATGTAACCTAAAAAATAAAATTTTAAAGCCCTATATATTAATTAAATGATCACAACCTCTTAGCCAGCAAATTAATGCGTTATTTTTACCTAAATAAACCACTATGATTGCCATAAAATGTATGCATGTTAATGTTACCCATATGTAACCAAATAAAGTTTAAGAGGCCTTATTCCTTTTATTGACGTGACAACGTCTTAAATTAGGTTGCGCTCGGAGTCACTCATGAAAAAGTGTAACGCCCGCTCACGTCTGTTAGGATGAGTTTAGTCCCGCTAAAACTCGAGAACGGCTGAACCGATTTGGCTAATTTTAGTATTGAAATATTCGTGGAAGTCAAGGGAAGGTTTAAACGGTGAGAAAATATTGAATAAATGAGTGGAAAATAATAAAAACGATAATTTTATATTCCCATACAAATCCGGTCCGCCGCGCGTTGTCACGTAAAATTTTCGCCCGTAAAACCGACTTTACAGGCAACCATTTTTTTTTTCATAGTATGACAAAAATATTGATAATTTCAACCAACTTTTTGAAGTGAATAATACTTTTCTCCGAGTTCTAGGTAGTAACATAGCTATTTCATGTTTTCATTGCGTGCAGTTGAAAAACCAGTTTTCTGCGTGAATTTTGTCAATTTCGAGTGGTTTTTGAAACAAACATTATCAATGAAAAATTCAAACTGCAGGTTTCAAATATATACCAATAAATTCCAATAGCCCTGTTCTAGGTACAGGTAGTAACATCAATAATGTGTTAAGAAACATGTTTGATCATATAGAGAAAAATATCTAAACCAATCAGCATTTTAAAAGGAATAAGGCCTCTTAATGATGTCAAACTTAGTAAGCCCCGCCCGCTCAACCAACCCCCCGAACTCTGCACCGCAGCCGCTGTTGCGCTCGCTCGACCCGATTCTCAGTTTGCTGTTGTGGTCGCAGTTCTAACATAACATACATAACCTAACCCAATTCTACTTTACTGGTAGCAGTTAGGTTCTGACGCTTCGCCGTCCGCTACCAAGGTACGCTCGCTTCGCTCGCTCGGCTCACGAATGACTTTAAAGTAAATCATTTTAAGAAGCTAATATCGCAATAATTTGTTCGTCAAGATTTGGTGCACATTCACTAAATTTGTTGTCCGAATACAATTAGAAGTGCAGTTATGAGTTATGACTAAAATAGGTAGAACGATTGGAATTTTAGGCTATCTTATTTTGGTGCAAGTACTTAATTTATTTTTTGGTGTTCCATATGATTTTTAGGTGATACTGGTTTGGGGTACCAAAAATTATTTCGGGGTCAAGATATTTGTTGCCATGAGTAAAGAAAAATAAACAATAAAATAGAATGGTTTTGAAATACACCGGAGATCGGAGACATCTTTGTCTCCCACATCCGCAGTAGTTTAAATGTTCGAACAAAAGTTCGCCACGCGGTTTGTATGTGTGCGAGCGAGCCGTGTACGTACCTACTTACGTACGCGCTCAGCCCGCATCACATCACAATGCAAGCGGATCGACGTGAACTAATCGGGTCAGCGCCGCCCGCGCCGCCCGCGCCACATATATACCACAGTATATATATATATATATAGCCTATATATACTGTGTCTATACTGTGGTGCCGCTGTCATATTCGGTCGGATCGGAGTTTTCTAACCACGCGGCAGCGTGTCCAGCCAAGTTCACCCCAGGAACTGGCGAGCAGCAGCCGTCTGTTATATTACACGAACCATTTGAAGCCACTTTTGACCCCTCCATAATTCCAACTCTTTAAGGTAAAAACGGTAAAAAAAAAAATTTGGCTTATATATTTAGATACTTTAGAACAGCTAAAACCCCAAATCTTATAAATATGGGTACAATATTTATCGAGACATTATAAAGTCCATAAAACGGCATCTTTTCCACTGACTGACTCACTGACTAGGAATCAAAAACCTAACCTACTTCCAGGTGTCCTAGAAAGGGGAAATTTGTGTGTAAACAGAATAAAAACAGAAAACAGTGTATTTTTCGGTTTTTTTATTTTCATTATTAGTTATGCTTGTTACCTCAGAACTCCGTTATTTATTAACCGATTTGGGAAATTCTTTCTTTATTTAAAAGATGTCCTAATTACCAAATAATAATAAAATTAATAAAGTAATTTACACATCATTATAATTTCTGTGCCAAAAGTATTGATATTCCATAAATTTTAAATAAGAGCCAAGTTCAATCTTGATATTGAACTACACCCCAAGTAAAATAAATGCGTTGAGTAAATAATTTATAACGCTCCTATCTAATAATACTTTTAGGCTCGCTGTATCGCTGCGCCTGGGAGCTGCATGTGTTGCCCCGCATCGGTGCCGATGCGGCAATAATGTCTCTCCATCCGGTCTCCATGGCCTATCCTGCACGAAGAGCGCTGGGCGCATCTCGCGGCATGCTTGCCTCAACGAAATTTTGCGCCGAGCGCTCGCAAGTGCGGGAACACCGGCCGTCTTAGAGTAAAAAGAAAAGATACGACACCGACACTAGTGTGCAGTAATAAAACTCGCGGCTATGTGTGCGTGTCGAGGGGCGAGCGCGGCTTCTCATTCGGCATTACAAGGTCACCGAGTTACACTAGACCGATAGGCCATATATTTTTTCTCCGCCAAAACTTTTTTGGCTACTTTTTGATGGAAAATTTCATGAAAATGAGGCCTTATAAGTACTTTCAATGAAAACTATATTGATCAAAATCGGTTTATCCGTATTTGAGTCATCGCAAAATTTCATAATTTTCTTTAAAAGGACATACTTAGGTTAACTTCAAGAAGGTAATAAGTAATTACAGTTACTTTGGCGTTTATGACCTTTTTATAGAACTTGAAATCTGTGTCGTAACTTAAACCTCTGGTTTAAAACCGCTGTTATAAGCCCGTGTCTTGTGAAGGATGAGCAACTACGGAACTATTCCTACACTGAGCGTGGCCCGACACGCTCTTGGCCGGTTTTTTCTTAGTTCGTTCACTGTAGAAAAATACACGTGAGGTCTCCTTATACCCCTCCCTCCCCCGACGTGATATATCGTGATTTTTTCGTGACCAATCGGTGTAAGTCCAGATATCTTTTTTTTTGTCTTTAAATGGATATTTGGACTAGAAGTTAACAAAGAATCAAGCCACTAAATTGATACAGATAGTGAGATTTACATTTACAAATCATACTTATGCCGGTTGTGCACACTCGCTGAGACAGGGCAATACCTGCATGCCGTCACTTTGTAACTCTATGAGTAAATGAAGGACGGCATGCTTGTATCGCCCTGTCCTGTGCCGGCGAGTGTGTACAACCAGCATAAAAAATCTCGTCTCTTATTGCAAGTTTCGTTTTTCGACTTATGAATTTATTCTTGCATACCGAAATCCCTTGCTAATTATAATGTTACTAATGTAAAAATAAACGCGCTACCGATCGACGATCGAGGTATTTGTTTCTATCTTGTTACAAAAGGCTCCTTATCCGTTCAAAAATGCTGATGTAAGTTTTCTCTATGAAATTTGATTTTTTCTTTAAGTATGTTATTTCGTAACATATTTTTAATTTGACTACTTAGAATTGTTTTTTTATTACTATTGCGATTAATTGTTATATACGTATAATTTGAAACCTACAGTTAGAATTTTTCATTAATGATTTTTCTTTCAAAATACTATTCGTAATTAACAAAACCAAGCAATAAACTATTTTTTCAATTTAATTTCGACTGCATTAAAGCATGAAAGCTATATTACTACAGTCTGACCAAAAATAGTAGAAATTAAAAAGTGGCAATACTGTAGTGTCGTCCCATTCTAATCAATCTAAGAAAATGGGACGACACTACAGTATTGCCACTTTTTGATTTATATTCTTTTTGGTTCCACTGTATCTAGATCTCAGGGAAAAGTATTATTTACTTCAAAAAGTTGCTTAATATTATCAATAAGTATATTTATAATAAAATAAAACGAAAATGTTAAAGAAATAATAGTGATGGAATTACACTTTGTACGTAATGCCGTGCCGTGTTACACTCTCGTTTTTTAACAAAAGGTGTAATTAAATTAAAACCAGTTTACGTAGGTGCTCATCATATTAATAAACTTATAAATGATTTAGCATTTAGGTACGGTCACGTTTAGTGTTAGTGTTTATGATTTTGATTAATTATTTCGATTATTGAATAATGCTTCGTAAAACGACATCTATGCTGCGTTGACGTAATACTCGAAAGTATACGATGCTTTCTAATTATTTACAACAAGAAGATGTAGATGCCGCTAGTGTTGCACTGCACTTAAACTGATTTTTACGCCATCTAGCCGTCACCATGAATTGCTATCATTGCGCACTAACGCCGTCTGGACGTCAGCATGAATTAGCTTGGCGTATTTTAATGTATGGAGTGTCTACATCTGTATACTGTTTGATCTATGGTAGCGCTAAAAACGCTCCATACAAAACGCGTCAGGCTAGTGACGTCACAGGCCGGTATAGGTACCAATAATTGTATGGAAAAATTAAGAAATTTGTCATTTTCACCGTGAAAAAGTGCGTTTAAGTTCATAGTTGTTATACAATTATTGTTTCATAAAATTATGACGATTCTGAAAACATTTTCTTAATTTATTTTGGATTAAAAAAAAATATCATAAAATTTGCGTACCTTTGAAGTCACATATTTCCAAAAAAGATATATGTTTCTGGATTTTTTTTCTTTGTTTCGTGAAATATTTAGCTAATTTTATTCATATAACTACAGTACGCTGTAGAATTCAACATCAGTCAAATAGCCTGTCTCTGATGTTAATCATTATAGTTTCAAATTTATATTTCAATTGAATTTGAGATTCATCTCATTATTATAAGTGTCACATTTATTTTAATCCCGATTTTAACATACATGTTTTTATAATGTCTGACACACCCTCGCTCAAGATATCTACAGCAAAAAGAAGAACATAAGAAATGCCAAGGGCATTCATTATAATAATAAATAATACATATTAGACAACCTCACACAAATCGATCTAGTCCCAAATTAAGCTCAAGAAGGCTTGTGTTACGGGTACTAGACAACGTTCATCACACAAATATTTGCCATGGCCGGGACTCGAACCCGGGACCTCTGGCTCAGTAGGCAGGTGACTACAAACTGCGCCAGCCCATTCATTGGTGTTTATTATGTTTCCGATTTTTGCCATTGTGTCCATACAGACAGCAGCAGTAATCAAAGTAACATAATCTCTACCTGAGCAGTTGTTCAGCACTCGGAGTGTGTAGCTACTTATGCTGCTGACTGCACTAAAGTTGTGTAAGACAAGGACAAGTGATGTGAGATTCACTGGAGTGCATTGAAATTTTTGACGTTTTTCACCTATTAATGCAGTTATGTTCAGAAAAAAAAACTAATGGAATGCCATAATTGTCAAATTTTTTTTTTGTTACTGACAATATTGATTCTTAAGCGTAGATAAGTAAGTTTGAATAGGCTAGTTGGCCCGTTTTAGAAATATATTAGAACTGGTTAGTACCTAATAATAATAGTTAATGATCTTCTAGCTCTAAAAAAAATTATTGTATTTTAGCTAAATTTAATTGATGGAAAATTTAAATTTCATGAACAGACAAAAACACCGTCTGCCATTTTTGGCTTCTGCTGATGTGTGGCGTGAGGTAGAATACCGAGTAAATAAACAGAATGGCTACTCCAATATTCGAAATTCAACCGTTATTTACTTTCATCCCGCTCACTCAAATATACTTTGATCATTAAGAGGGATGGCACTATTCGGAATCGTCAGAGTAGCCCTTAAGTTTTCTTTACAGGACCAGTGACGTCACTATCATGAGTGAAAACGGTGGACAGCGTTTTAAGTATTTCAAAATACAGAATAAAAACCATATTTTCAAATAATTTTTTTTCCGCCATCTACTTTTATGACTATATATTTAGGTTTCCTATGCTAAATACAATACGAAATAAACGTTAGTTTTATACAATTTAACATGAGTCGACTAGCCTATTGATTGCAACTTTGAACATTTCATGTTTCTGAAAACCAATAAATTTGTGTTGCAGTTTGAAGTTTGTGCCTTTCTCAATAACAATGTAGTTGCATCCCACTGCGTACATAATAATTAATTGAATTACAGTTAATAGTAAATATACTAAATCAAATGCAAGTTGTTGTAAGTAAACCAAAATTGTATATTTCGTGACTTAATAAGTACTAAGTTTTCTAACTATGCTCGCTCATTATCTACCGTAAATCAACAATGTTGGACTGAGCTTTCATCAAAAACAGAAGGAGCATTGACTTCCTAATAGACACACTCTTATAGGGCTTCGAATTGAACCATTGCCAAAAAGCAAATTTCTTATAGACTAACCTTAATACGTTGCGCACTTTTTAGCGGAAAATTGATTTGATCGGTCACTGATGGAAGCTCTAAAAGGACATATGGCGGTAGTTTATTAGAAGACATGTTTACAAGCACATTTTTTTTTTTTATTGAACTGTTACACTATAAACAAAACATTAACATTAATGTCACTTTTAGAACTGAATGCTGAATGCCGAATGGCGAATGCGTATGCGATTGACAAATGAATGACAAATCAATTGTCAAATTTGACATTTGCTTATAGTTGCCGCGTAATAAACTCAAAATGCCGAAATATTAGTCTTTCAATCTGGGTATTTTTCACTGCCTTTTCACTGCACTCGAAAGCCAGTGCAGTGATCAAAAGTTGGTAATATTTACTCCTACAAAACAATCCAGGGATTAATAAAAAATCCTGGCCTAAAATGTTGCAATCTGATCAAGTCAGAGAAGTGGTTGTTACCATTTCGTATCTGGATGCTTATACATTCTAATCGCGGATCGACGGATATCTTACTCATGAATTTCTAATGTATAATTACAATGAGAAGTATTTATTAATAACTATTACAATGGAAAATAAATTAAAACTTTATGTCGGGGATAGGTGGAATGGCCGATGCGGTGTGTGGCTGATTAGATGAGCTATCGGACATTGTTGTGGACGAGGAGGTAGTTGTGAGCAAGATGAAATACTTCAGATACAATCAACTTGATGTATTCCATATGCCTTGATCACACGTACCGAGTAAACGGGCGAGACAGTGCTGTGTCTCGCCCGTTTGTCTTGTGTGTGACAGGGACGAGAGCACTGTCTCGCCCACTGTCTCGGTACGTGTGATCAAGGCATTAAACAACGAACCCCAGTACTGAGGCCGTCTGTATAATTTAACGAAGTAGTGTAATAATGTGTGTATGGTGTGGTTTTATTATTATTTCTTTTATTATTTTTAATAAAATAATGAAACAACGCTTTATATTTATTGACAATTTTATTCAGTACAAGTATAAATTACATTTATCGATACAAGCTAAATGAAGCAGAATATCTTTAGCAAAAGATTGTACGTAAATTAATCAAAACACTGCTACCTAACAGGTATATTGCAGCCATTAAATTGAAATAAACAATTAGAAACAGACGAAACATAGAACAAGGCTGACTCAGTTAAAGAACAAAATTATATCGTCTTGATTTGATGGATAAACGGATGGGATGGATTTAACACGTGTATTTTTTGATACACACAAGCTTTACTCCTCATCAAAGTCTATAGTAAGCTCTAGTGCTTTTTTGAAGTCCTCCAGACTGCAGCAGTAGGTCCGGTCGCCCTGGGGCTCGAACCACTCGCTCGACTCTCCGCAGTCGCCGGTACACAGTCTGTCTCCTGGAGTTTGTCCATTTACGTGGATCACTGCAATCGTATCGGAGGTATCCAGTTCTTTCAGGACCTAAAATCAATGGGACTTTTTGAAAAAAATCTTTGTATTTAGCAGAAGCACGCTCTACGTTCTAACTAATTGTAATTTAATTATACGATACACTGTGCTTTCTCTAATTTAGTAATATCTCGTCGTCATAAAACTGATTTTGCGATTTAAGCAAAATGACTCAATTTTGCTCGCGATTACTATTTTTATATTATGCGCGAGCGCTATGAAAATGGCACGGCATGTTAGTTGAGTAGTTACACATATATTATATCTTATACAAGATGGAAAATATCATACAGGTCATTTAGAACGGATAACATTGCTAAAGTAAATTAACTGAATAAGTGGTGAGACTTGGATAGAAACAATCAAATCTATCCCCTGATCAAGAAGGCCTATACCAATTTCAGACTCGTAAGGGCTTGTAGTGTAAGGGAGGGATGATTTAACACAAACCTTCCACAGGTACTTGGGTACCCAGATCGCGTCGACTTTCTTGTACTTGGCAGCTCCTGACCACACGGTGAACCGAGTTTTGGTCCGAGTTATTACTTCCAAGTCGTGCCAATTAGTCTGAAAATAACATAAATATTATTAGTAAGCTTTTCCGTTCCATTTTCAGTGAATACAAGAGGCACACCTTTAATTTTAATTAAATCACAGTAAGTATGTATGCGTGTATGTCGTGTAGTTGTCCCCAAAAACGCGTCCTCGTTAGTTTTGGGCAAGGCCATTGGGTATGACATGTCACCTTTTATAACAAGTTACCTGATCATGTTTTAAAATTAGCCTTTCCATCACTCAAAAATTATTTAAAAAAATCTCTAATGTCAAAAGCATATTATACAGTAGAGGACTATCTGACAGACAAAAATGCATGGCCTGAACCAGAAACCGCGTAACTGACTCCTTCTTAGATTGTACCTAACTAGTTTAAGGGACACAGTTCTAATAAGAAAGCATATCAAACGTACATAAATTGTGATAAACCGTCTGGCTTTCTTGTAGTTTCTGTTTTATTCTTACACTTTTCCTCACTTATGTCTTAAAATACACTTTTAATATGTTTTCTTGTAGAACTACGTATAGTTAAGTTCATATCATTGTAATAGTTAAGTACTTATGCTTTCTGAAAAAATGACTGACTGTTGAGTTTCTTTCGGCGTTTCTTCTCAACAGTAGTCTCCTCTTGCGAAATGCCGGTAGACTCAGACATGTAAAAGTGCCCTTGTGGCCTACTTGCAGAATAAAGTTCATTATTTCATTATTTCACCTTAAAGCATGCCGGAGCCCTGAGGTACTCCATAATTACAGGTGCGCCCTAAGTGCCCAGTTGGAATGATAGGCACGTAGCGGAGAAATAAAAACCAGGCAAGGATGTGTAGTGAAGATGTGAAAGTGTGTGCAGTATTCTGCAGAGCGAGACTGGCTTTTCATAACATACATCTGATTTCTTTCGCTTTTTTTTAACTTACTTGCATAAAAAAACCTTGCGTCTTTTAGTCTAGACGTATAGACTTCTAAACAATTTTCAAAATTCGACCCTTTTTTTACGTTGATGTTATTGTACGCCACTTACATTGTTTTTCGGCTTGCAATAGTTCACAGAGTTCAGAGAGTCTATGTAAGTTGCCCGTTCCGCTGGACCAAAGCTAACATCCTCTGCGTTCACCAGCTGAATCTTTTCGTAGCAACATTCATCCAAACAGCTCTTCTTTGCTTTGACGTTACTTCCAACCGGCTCTTTTTCAAAAGGTACCGTATTCATTTTTGTATACAACGGTACATTCTTGACCACATCCACGCAAGATTCGTACACTTCAGTGAAACCATTGACATGGAAACCAACATGCATCAACTGCGTATTGTCGCCCAAGCAAGTCTTCTCTTTTTTGACGACACTATATTCCACAGTGTCTTTGCAATCAAGTTCAGAGAATTCTCTTGGGACTCCGTCAACTAGGAATGCCTCTTCATGATCGCATGTGGCAACAATTGATCGTTTATCCTGAAACTTAACGAATCTGTTCTGTGAAGAACGTGTCTTTGTATCTGGGGCATTGTCTTGACAGATCAGGTTCAGTTTTTCCGAATGTGGCACCATTATATACTTTTCAGTGTGCGTCACTGCTGGCCACGATGATGACGAGTCCAATATGAGAGGTATGTGTTTGGTTTTTAATAATGATGTGGGAATCGCACAGTCTGTAAAAAATAAATAGAGTTACTTCACAGAATCGATATCATATTGTAATTTTAAATAAGTACATGTTTGTTATACATTCAGACAACGAAAAGTAACCTAATGCCATGCCACCTAGGTTTTAATATGATAGCTTAGGTTGCATCCATTTATTATGGCTGAATATTTATCGATTAATATTAGTGCTACTACCTCTGCTTGTGACCTTGTATTTGACCTCCAGGCTTCCGAAAGGGTTGGTGACATTGCAAGTGTAGTGGCCCCAAGCAGTTAGTTTCAAGGAAGGCGTGTGGACACCTTTTACTTCTTCTCCATTGTAGAACCATTTGTACTGGAAAAAGGTATACAAATTTAAATGAAGATGGCCTGTCGGTCTATCTAGCAAGCTATGGCCGATGAGATAAGACTAGCACAGAACCGGAGAAAGAGGAGTGAAAGTGAAGAATCATTGACTTAGGAGCGGGTGAAAATAAAGTCTTAGAAAAGCTCAATAGATGTCTCCTGTGATGTAGGAGCAGGTTTGTACTTTGAGTAGCACAAATCGAATGATAGTAATGATTCTAGACATCGGTCACGTGCTCATTTTGGCGTCAATTCAAACCATAATGCTGGACAATGTCATTCATACATTTTTACCAGTTCGAACACGGACCGTTAGTCCGAGAGGTTTACAAGATCATTATCTCGTCATTCTGATAGTCTCTGATGCTAGACTGAGCATTTAACCGCTGTGAATGAACAACAGAGAAGAGAAATACCAGGGTTATAAGTCTGTTTGAATTGAAATTATGGTACACTACCTCGCCTGTGGGAACCTGATCGGCAGTACAATCGATTGAAGCACTTTCTCCTTGCCATTGGATATTAAAGGCTAGTCGGTTTCCATCTCTAGTTGGAGGGAATCCAAATACGAGTTCCACGGTATGAGAGACTGCTCCGGTGTGATCGCTGACTCGGCACGTGTAGTTGCCGTTGTCACGTTGTGTTGGGTTGTCGAAGTGCAATGTTGGCCCGGTTTTGTCGAGGAGTTTGACGTCCTAAAAAAAAGTTTAGTAACGATTGTCAACTGCTAAATGAGTTGGTTGACAAATATTACCTTTTTAACTAGAGCTTTGATTTAGTTAAAGAAATCATCCTAAAAACGTTAAGCATTGGCAAATTGTGAAATACAAACGTTGGCACCGTTCACTTGTTTGTTAAGCAAGTTCTAATTTTATTTATTTTTTTTCTTTGGACTATTTTGCCGGCTATATAAGGCACTTTACAACAATAGAAACTTACCTTATACCACCTAACTGAGTCGGGATCCGTATAGGGTAGTGGGCAATTGAGGTCGAAAGGCTGCTTGTGCCTGCTATAGGTCTCATTTCGGTCATCATCGTTTTCTGGATATTCTGAAAACATTATATGCCAAGTCTTAACTTCAGTAAATATTACGCAACACGCAAACGGGTAAGAACCAAAAATTTTACCACTCTATCACTCAACCATCGAATTGTATCGTTAATTTTTTTCGCGCTACAGAACTTTTTCCGAGTCCAGCTTTTTGGTCCTTACCCTAATAGCTTTAGCGACAAAAATAATAATCCCTGGATTTTGTTGTGTAATAGGTATACTAGGCGGTAAGCTTTTGATACTTATATCTCTGTTATCAACTGCTGAAAAATCTTAATTTAGTAAATATTTAATTGAAATTACTTGTTATGGAAACATCATAAGGCTGTTCTGCTTGTCCGAACTCATTTCGCGCGTAACACTTGTATGTGTGAGAATTGTCGGAGGAGTCTTCTTCTTGAGGATTTCGAAGGAACAAGGCATTTTTTTTCACGTATAGGGCCTTCGATTGATCTGAAATAAATTGACCATCTTTACTAATTTAGGCAGAAATTTTTGCTAGAGTCCGTAACATCGCAATGCGATCCAAACAGGTATCTAGGGGTAAGGAGAACAGCTAAAGCGGCAGAGATATCTATGGAAAGATACGAATGACAAGACACACTGCTTCCAAGGCCCTTAGAAGCAGTGGGATGCCAACATAAAAACGACAGGCAAATAAAAATCTCAGTCAGTAAAAAACTTAATTGTTGGACCAGAGTCTAACCACACATTTCAATCCTTGCAATATTAAGTATCTTATTAACGGTTTGCCCTTGTTTTATAGATAAACGTTTCATCGAATTTTCATTTCAAAGAAATTGAAGCATCCGATTAAGAGATTTTCTATAAAAGATGATGCCCTTATTAACACGTTCCAGTGCTGTACAGGTCACCCTCTACACGTACGAGTATGGTTAACAAGATAACTTAATTTCCGCAGCGAAGGTGTAAATAGTAAAAGTGTTCCACGTTTACGTACCATTGCCGACAACTTGCTTGTCGACGACCCAAGTGATGGTGGGGGTGGGATGTCCCACGGCGGCGCAGGGTAGTTTCATCACCACGTCGCCTTCAACTCCATTGTATCTTGTTGTCTTCGTCAAAATCCGCGGTGCCGCTGTATTAATATATAAACAATATTAGTTTTTAGAAATTTGAAAGGAATTTGTTGAACACCATAGAGAAGAGGATAGGGAAGATGTTTGGTCACTTTATACTTGAAGCTTTTATAAGAAAGAAAGAAAATTTGAAGGAAAGCGAGGCAGGGGAAGACCAAGAATAATCAAAGCTAAGTACATAAAACAAATGAAAGAGAAGGTACCTAAACGTAAAGTCGTATCAAGGAGGTGGATATGGATAGTGACAGCTACATACTACATCAGCTATACACCGACACGAGTTTGACTCTTAAATTTATGATGAGTTTTATGCACGATCAGCTACGCTCCTCGGTGCATCCTCACATCATCCCACGGGAACAATACATGTTTTCGGGATAAACAGCCTATCGTATTAATCCATAGTGTCAGCTACGTCCATACCAAATTTTATCAAAATTCAGCCGTTGGAGCGGGAAGAATTAACAAACATACAAACATTCGCCTTTGTAATATTATTAGTGTGATATATTAGTTTACAAACCGTCAAACGCTTGAAAATGTTATCAAGTTCGAAGTGAGACCATTTTGAAGCGTTTAGTACATACACTCTCTACATCACAAGCGGACAAACAAGAAGTAGGCAACTTAATACAGTCCACTTTATGTTGGGTAGATACCTAATCTGTCTGTCCAGATTCCGGAAGACCATAAATTAACTAAGACTAGGATATATATCGAGTTTTTTTAAGAAATATGATTACGAAATCTCATTCGCATTCGCTTGGATTCTATAGTTAAAAATACCATACCATTGACAACGACTTCGACGTCTCCCTGCATCGATCCAAAACTGTTACGAGCGATACATTTGTAGTGTCCCGCATTGCTAAGTTGAATTTTGTCAAGTCGTACAACTTCATTGTTTTCCATAATAGTTACGTCTTTTAATGAATGGGGACTCTTGTAGTACCAAGTTACTGTTGGTCTGGGATAACCTCCGGTCACTCTGAAAAGTAAAAAAAGTAATTTCTGTAGACATTTGTTATCTCAAATCATTATAATTATTGATAGGTTGATCTCGCTTAACTACTCGCTGGACTAATCGCTGTTACTTGACATAGTCACATGAAATTAGAAATCCACGTTTACATTGACCAACATTAGAATTTCTTTACGCGAATGGACTATAGTTATATTGTTACACTTACTGGCATTGCAAAGTCACAACCGTGTTTTCCATTGCAGTAACCAATGGCGTTGGTATTTTTATTATGGGTTTCGCTGAAAGAAAACAATTGCATTAACGAAATAACTATAGAAGAGTAAGAGGGAGCGAGTAAGTTCGATTTCTGATCTAGTTTGATATTTTAAATTACGAATTGCACCATTGAAATAATGCTGGTGTTTATTAGTATGGCATAAAACGAATGGACCTTGGTGATGGATGTCAAGAGGTCACGAGCCTCAGCCATAATATTAAGAGGCAGCAATGGAAAAGCTAAAATTAAAGAAGCCTGATCTGATATAGAAGGAAGCGTAGGCAACAAACCGGCACTAGAACATATTACAAAAAAAAACCGTACTAAAGTCGAAATTGAGATCTTGGTGGCTGAGCCTAATATTACCGGAGTAACAGTCCCATAGACTTCGCTGGCTTACTTACTAAGATTGGAAGAGGATCGTGTAATATTTTTCTTGTTGGAGTGCAATAAAGTATTGTTGTATTGTATTGTATCGTGCAACAAAACGAGCATACTTTACGGTCGATGGCCAGTTGGTCACCCCAGCAGGCGATCTTGCCGCGACTTCGTTTATCGCGGGACTTAGCGCCATCTCTCATGTCCGCACGGTATTGACAGGAAAGTGACAGCTAGTATATGCCGCGCGAAATAGAGTCGCAGTTATGCTAGAGGTGCAGATATCGCTGGGGAGACATGGTCGAGGCGGATCTGCGTAGGCTTCAAGCCAAAAACTGGCAAGAAACTGCGCAGGATCGGAACAAGTGACGTGCTCTTGAACCGAAGGCTAAGATCCTTTTTGGGTCACTCAGCCAAACAGTATTAAATTTAAATCGTCTGTAAGAGACGAACCTCCCCTTTGCCCTGAGCCAATTAAATGTTTACCTTGAACCACAAGCGTTGTAACCTTCTCACGACGTCCCTCCGAATTCTCAGCGCTGCAGCGGTACTCCCCGGCCTGGTCCACCCGAACTGATGGGATCCTATGTAGCTTTCCACTGTGTGTCATTACAGATTGATGCCTGTTTAAAGGCTTGAACTGCTAACCGGAGGTTAAGATCCTTTTTGGTTCACTAAGCTAAACAGTTAGTTAGTTTTCGTTGAAAATCGTCTGTAAGAGACGAACCTCCCCTTTGCCCCATGCCAAATAAATGTATACCTTGAACCACGAGCGTTGTAACCTTCTCGCGACGCCCCTCAGAATTCTCAGCGCTGCAGCGGTATTCCCCGGCCTGGTCCACCCGAACTGATGGGATCCTATGAAGCTCTCCACTGTGTGTCATTACAGATTGATGCCTGTTTATAGGCTTGAACTGCCAAGCTATGCTTTTGGGGCGCGGGTTGCCCTTGCGGAGCCTTAAATTGAAATATACGGTTAGATTCATTCAATGAATGACAGTTTACTTTAAGCATGTTCACTATTATAGTCATTTATGTTTTCTTATAGAGCTTAGTTAAAACTTAAATTTAGTTTTATAACTTACTTGCATTCGATGGTAACTCGTTCGCCCACATTTGCGGTTATCACAGCAGGAGTATCCTCAAACTGTGGAGGAGCTGAAAGATTGAATGGATGTGGATATAATTATCTTCGAGATATTTATATACAGTGAATAAAGATAATACAGTCTTGTAAAAAATTAGAGCAAGATATAGTAAATATAGTTTTGCCATCGATTTTTGTCAGAAAAGCTCGTGTTTCTACGAGGTTTGATAACTGATATGTAACTATCTATGTATGATAACTATCAGACCCAAATACTTGAACAACTTTATAATCGCGGACAAACATATATACATACGTGTTACACTGGGACCTCCTTTTTTTGAAATCGGTTAAAATACCAAAACCTTCTCCTAAGTGTACGGTTCAGCCAAACGCGAGATAATCACGGACAAACATACATACATACACCCTTACAGGTCAAACTGAGAACCTCATTTTTTTGAAGTCGGTTAAAAAAGTTATATTTCTGTCTAAATGTTTTTTATTGTAACTTATTGTTATTGGAAAAGGGAGCGAACGTAAACCTGGCTTTCCCTGACAGCCTTCACTTGCGAAAATATACTTGGTACGACTTAGGTTGGGATCCCTTAGGGTGAAGCCACACGAGCGTAATTTGAGTCGCGTAATTTCGGTCGCGTGTATGTCACGTGATCACGTCACACGTATGTAAGTATGACGTGACCGAAATTATGCGACTCAAAATAATCAAATTACGCTCGCCTGGTCCTTAGGTTGCTGTTTAGAAGAATACTTTTTTGGTTGTATTATGAGTTTAGGTACCTACCTAGCACATCAACTTGTACACTGCGCTCGTCACCCCCAACTTTGTTCCTCGCCATGCACTTGTAATGGCCGCTGATCACAGCTTTAGCCACGTGAAGTTCTTGGTCCAATTGATCTGGCAGCACTTGGAAGGTACTGGCGCCTTCCTGTTTAAAGGCCCACGATATTTGGGGCTTGGGTTTGCCTCTGCGAATCCTGTATGTGTTTAGGTGTTTATTTTTTGGAATTCTTCGTGAATTCGATTGAATTATTCTATATAATTGTCTATTGCGCGACTTGTAAATTAGACAGCAATTACTTTTTGACAAGTGTGCATAAGCTCAGTGGCGTGCCATGGGAGAGGCCTATGTCCAGCAGTGGACTGAAACAGGCTGATGATGATGATGATGATGATGAAGTGTGCATATGGTTCTTCACCCAACTACGGTAAATCTGAATTAAGGGTTCTATAATTTTTGTCTCCATAGCTTACACTTGCTATAGTTTTGTACTACAAAAGTCTTACCTGCAATGTACGATGAAAGATTGGCCTTCCTTAACTTTTATATAATTATCTGCTTTAGAAATTTCCGGAGCAACTGCAACAAAAGGCATACATTTTTCAGATGACATCATTGAGGCATTCTCTACCGATGATAAAACTTTAATGTCGGGCAAAGAGCTTCAGTGGGATTAATTTCTCTTTCTCTTAAGAGGCCTTATTTCCTTTAAGATGATTGTTTTATACATTTTTATCTATGATCAAACATGTTTCTTAACATATTATTGATGTTATTACCTAGAACAGGGCTGTTGAATCCTACAGTTTCAATTTTTGCTTCAAAAACTACTCGAAATTGACAAAATTTGTTTGTTCCACTTATTTTCGAAATTTCGACTACACGGAATAAAAGCATGAAATAGTTCTAGGTAGTAACCTATAACTTGGGAAAACGTATTATTCACTTAAAAAAGTTGGTTGAAATTATCGATACATTTGTAATCCTCCTCCTTAGATGTTCCAGACTCTGCTCTCTTTTTGATCTAGTGTTTAATAGAACTTGCCGCGTTATTTATCGCCTGTTTTTAATATTAATCTTTCATAAATCTGTGTACACATTAAGCCACTGTTTCACACAACTACATTTATTACGTTACAATAATACACACCCACACACACACATGTCCAGTCCTTATCTCTCAGTCGTGTTGTCCTCATAAGCCATTTACTGGATATATATTTCATGCCAATTGAAACCTCTATAAACACCTATTATATCTATAGCAATGACGGCGGCCCGTGATTTAGGCGACGAACTCGATAATAGTTTATCCATAAAATGTCACTCTTTAGAATCTCTAGACAAATGAAAGAATATTCTGACATCATGCGTCAAATTTAAAATACTCAAACTCAATATTAGAAGCTTTCAATGCAATTTCGATTCGTTTGTAGTGTCCCTTGCGCGAGTTAACATTGAATTTGACGTAATAATTTTAACAGAGTGTTGGTTGACTGAGGGCGTTGTGATTGATCAGCTGCCGGGTTATCACTCTTTTCACACGTCTACGTTAATTAATAAATGCAGCGGGGTAGTAGTTTATACCAAAATGGCTCTAATGGCCTCGGCATACGAACCATCTTTTAGCGATGCCAACTGTATGTTAATTGATATAGGTAATCAGATGACAATTTTAGGTATATACCGTTCTCCGTCGGTTACTAACCTCGACAATTTTTTGCACTCGCTGGACAAAACGCTAAAGGAAGTGAAAACTAGACAAGTCATTGTGGCTGGTGATATCAATATTGACTTAATAGGTTCCCATTCCAACAGCCAGCTTTCAGATTACTTATGTATAATGTCTTCGCATGGCTTAATTTCAGCGATAACCAAGCCGACGCGTTATGAATCTTGCCTAGATCACATCTTTGTAAAGTCGAATACCATTCCAATGGGTATTGTATGTAAATGCTCAGTCTCTGACCATGATATGGCTATGGTGGGTCTCTTAAATCAGAGACCTGGAGCTCTGGAAGGGGATAGGTGTGTGACCAAAACCGATTTCACTAAAGTAGCTCTCGAACTCAGCGAGGTCGATTGGTCTTCGATTACAAATAGTTCTGACTTGAACACAGCCGCTAATAACTTTAATAACATCGTACTTTCGGCAATTCAAAATCATACAAAGAAGGTTCCGATAAGTCGCTCAAAGTTTAATCTAAAGCCCTGGATTACTCCGGGTCTCATTAGATGTATAAAGCGCAGGGACAAACTGCATCTACAAGTTAGAGCTTCGCCTAATGATATTGTCTTAAAAAATAAATACACCTGTTACAGAAACCAATGTGATAATATCTTATACAATGTTAAAAATGAATATAACAGCAGGCAGTTAATCGACGGTAGAGGTAACAATAAAAAAATATGGAAGGCAGTTAAGTCTATCTGTGAAATTTCAAATAAAAACAACGATTCGAGTGAACTACTGAAGACTCGCGGTACTGTACAAGGGTCTTTGGATGAGTGCAATCGCCATTTCTCAACAGTAGGTGAGAAACTAGCTGACCGGATATTGTCGAAACTATCTGAGACACAGGCTTCTCTCGCTAGTAAGTTTGTCTCTTCTACTAGTCGTACCAGGTCTTTTTTTATGGAACCTACGGATATTCGTGAAGTGGACAATCTTATCGGTCAACTGAAGAATGACAGTGCTCCTGGATATGATTGCTGTAAATCATTATTAATCAAAGAAATCAGGGGTGTTATCCTTTCTCCCTTAACCCACCTCTTTAACCTTAGCCTGGAAATGGGGTGCTTCCCCGATTGCTGGAAACTGGCGATTGTTTCACCAATATATAAAAACGGGTCTAAGGATGCTCCTGTTAATTATAGACCTATTTCGTTGCTCACCGTTTTCTCCAAATTACTGGAGAAAATTGTAAATAATCGCCTCATAAAATATTTAGAAAAATACTCAATTATCTCGGAGAACCAATTTGGATTTAGGCAGGGTAGATCTACTGAAGATGCTGCAGTTCTTCTTAATAATCTAATTTCTGGACACCTTGACGGTGGCAACAAATGCTTGGGAGTATTCCTAGATCTAGCGAAAGCTTTTGACACCGTCTCGGTGCCCATTCTTATTAAAAAACTAGAAACTTCAGGAATACGAGGTACAGCTTTACAGTGGTTCACGAGTTACTTAACGGGGAGGCGTCAGTGCGTAAAAATAGGGGATAAGGTCAGCTCTCAGTTACCTGTGCATTTTGGGGTCCCCCAGGGGAGCATCCTTGGCCCGACCCTTTTCACAGTTTATATTAATGATCTTCTCCACCTTATAATGCCTAAATCGAACACTATATGCTATGCTGATGACACAGTTATTCTTTTTAGCGGCAGGACATGGGAAGAAACTTTTTCTGTAGCTGACCAGGGCTTGGCAGAGGTGGCGACCTGGCTGGACCGTAATTTGTTAACGTTAAATGTGGAGAAAACTTACTACTTAACCTTTTCTAAATCAGCGGCATCCTCCCCTCCTACTTCAATACGTCTAACTCTACATAACTGTGGTAATTCACAGTCACAATGCTCTTGCAGTCAACTAACTAGATGCACCACTGTTAAGTATCTGGGTCTTCTCATCGATCAGCACCTGTCTTTTAAGGAGCACATCCGCGCCCTTTCAAAGAGAGTGAGAAAAATTGAATACATCGTTAAACGACTTCGCTATTGCACACCCACTAATATCCTCTTTGTAGTATACTTTGCGTTGTGCCAATCCATAATCCAATACTGTATCGCAGCTTGGGGCAGTGCCTTTAAGACGGTTATGCTGGAACTTGAACGGGCTCAGCGTGCCGTTTTAAAGGTCATGCTTCGGAGGCCTTTTCGCTACCCTACTGACCTATTATACAAAGAAGCAGGTATTTTGACAGTAAGGCAATTGTTTATATTGAAGGCGGTGACGCGTATCCACAGTCATATTTTGGTCTCACCACTACACAAGCAGTGTTTAAATAGACGAGTATATAGAGCCCCCCTTCCTAAAATTAGATCCGCTTTTGCTAGGCGGTTCCCCTATTTTATGCATACATTTGTCTATAACAGAATATGTAAGCTTATAGATATAAAACAGTTTAGCACTTCCAAAGCTAAGCAGGCTACAAAAAAAATGTTAAGAACGCTCACTTATGATGACACCGAGGACATATTACTATGTCGAAAATAATTTGTGGTGACCTAATCAGACAGACTGGCACACACAATATTGTTCTACCATATGTTTGTACTTCTTTCTTTTTGTTTTTCTGTATAACAACTATTCTCAATGTTAACCGACTCACAGGGTCCCAAGATACAGGCTCAGCCTAGTTTGGGGCCCGCTGGATATCTCATGATGTATTATGCCCTAAGTTTCAATAAATATAAATATATTTCATTTCATTTCATTTCATTTCATTTCCTCCTCCTCCTTGTGTCGTGTTCCTCATTGCTGAGGGTCGTGACCTCCACGAATTATTTTGTGGACGATCGCCTTCCACTTGCTGCGGTCTTCGGCGTTGTGCATGTGCAATGCCTCGTGGACTTTCGAGCACATCAACTTGTACACTGCGCTTCTTGCGCAACTTGTACACATTTGTAATAATATGATAAAATTAAATTTTGAAACGAATAAGGCCTCTTAAATCTGACTATAACGCAGAATTAAATAAATTCCCTAGAGAAAGCTACCAAATAAATCAATAAAGAGTATTAAACGAACCCCTCCCCTGCGGGTCGGTCCTTACTAACTCGTTCATCTATTGCTTACCTACTTTCCAGCATCTAAAACAATGTACCTACAGTCCGTTTGGGTGAAAACGGCGAGGTTCTTATCTGACTCGCGTAAGAGAGACCGAGACAGGTATAAAACCCGAATCACATTCACGTAATGTACTATTGAGTGACGTAGGCATGGAAAAATATTAACCGTGACACATGCCAGATTAAGGAAATGTAACCAAAACCACAAAGTGAACATCACGTAAAGCTTGGCGTGTATTTATATTTCTTTCCTGTCAATGACTAATATTCATTAGTTATTGTGGGAGGAAAAATGTAAAATAATAGTGTACAAATTGTATGTCCTCACCTAGCACTGGTTTAATTGGCGTAACAGGTGTCTTTGCAATACGCCTAATTGTCTTTCCAGTCTTTCGTGCAGTGGCGACGACCTGTGAAATGACACTACCATAAATACTAATATCACACAAGATTTCTTCTTCCCTAGATACCGTATTAGGTACATATATATTACTTAATGACTAGCAATTGCAGTGTGTTGTGCAACACGCACACACTCCCTAACTAGCAAAATTAAGTCGTATGAAAACGAAAAATGATAAGATAAGTGTCGATTAGTCCTTCTACATGACGATTTCGCATATTAAATTCCTTCTTATAACTATTTCTCGATCATCAGTCCTAAGAAATTTTGCTCATACGACCACTTTGCAAGTTGGGGCATCTCTCTTTTCTTATATTATCCCATTTACCTAATGCATACTCTTAGTAATAAATCATACCTAGAATTAGAACCAAACCCTTGTTTGTCTAAACGCCCATCCTCACACAATTACAGCCCTTAACCGTTAAATTATGGATATTATAGGCATATGCAGATTCTCTCTCTTTTTAAGACTTGTACTATAAAAAAAAGCCGAGCAGACTTTGATATTCTGATATCGACCAAAGGAGAGACTACTAATATTTTCTTAAATCTGTTTTACCCGAGATTTAATAAAAACATCGGAATTATCTCCAATATTCTGTGGGTATCCTATACCTAACCATTTTATGGTTGCCTAGGCATAGTACTTTTTTTTTAATGCTCGGATCCCCTTGAGAGCTGGTATTTCTGTGTACGCTTGTTATCTATTGTGAAGTCTAATCGCTTTTTGTTTTATTTTATTACAATTTACAAGAGATTTGCCAAATTAAATGCTTGTGATCGATACATACAGCAATTTTAAAGGTTTTCTCAGGCGACAGGAACTTTTCAGTAGCATATAGCAGTTGCGAAGCATCAGCACCCGGCACCCTGGTCAGAGGCAGTTTCTTGATGACTTTCTCCTTCATGTCCAACAGTTCCACATATTGCACGTTCGTCGAGTGTTCAGGGTCTTTCACGGATATCATCAAGTGAGTCTTGACGTCTGTAATAAATATTTTATATTTGACAAAAAAAATTACAATAAGTTCTGATCCGCATCGCAGGCTTCGTCAGGTGAGATACAACAACAAATCAGCAACAGGCTTCGTCAAATACAAACCAATGATATGATCCACAACAGGCTTCGTCAATTTCGTTAATGAGGCACGCCCCGAATCGTACCTGGCCCAAACGTACCCATCACACTGGCGGTGTTACCACGCTGAATGGCCAACGAAATTTGTTGCACCAGGTACGATCCAGAGCGCGGGTCACAGCCCCTATCCCTAAGCCGGCGGCCCAATTCTTTAATAAAATCCTTGGCCTCCGAGCCCCAAGGTCCACCAGTCTCCACTGCAATAGGTACAAAATCGTACGCTGGCTCCAAGGCACTGTATTTAGTGTGCTTCACTCTTGCCGCACACTCCGCGGCCGCCCCAGCAGTTCTAATGGTGTGAGTCAAGTGGGACGGAGCAAACGTACTCACACAAGTTGCGTCCCACAAGAGGCACCGACCTTTCTGCCAAGGAACCAACGTGAGACCATCAGGCCTCTTGCCATCAGTTCGACTCAACCCAGGAGGCTCCAAGGTACAAGGTATATTGGCAGACACTAAAGCCCGACGAACCAAATCATTGATCGCATGATGCCTTGCAAATCGCCCCGCGCATCTCTGACAGCTGAGGCCATGGTGGCCATTCTCCTCAACTGTTACCCCGCAGATGCAACGATGTGGCTCGCATACTTTACAACCAACCCGCAGAGCAACCGCGATTCTTAATGAGTCGTTGTCCAGCAATGTACCCAACTGAGGAGAAGGCAAAGCATGTAGCCACGCTCCTGATTCAGGCTTAGCAACAGCTTTCAAACGCGCCAAATTAAAGCCTGTTGCGTCGGCAAGTAACCCACCGTAGACTTCCCTACATAAAATGTCATCCCAACCCCTTTGGCTGACGACATTATCAGGCCGTTCGTTACCTTGACACACAGTGGACCATTTGGTGAGTGCCTCAGCGACAAATGGTACCTGGATATTGTCACCATTCAAATGCAATATGCGAGTGACAAGAGCCAGAGTCCCATGAGCTGAAGCTAAGAATGCTACCAAACCGACTTCACGACATCGGCGTATACCTAGACCACCATGGCGGACTGGCAAAGAAGCCTGACACCACTGTGACTCGTTGAGATGGATATTCAGTATGGACTCAAGTGACATTTTGATTGCGTTATCCAGCCTCTCTACATCATCCTCAAATAACCAAGTTGGGGAGGTTCTTAAAATGTAAATCATGCGTGGCATCGCAAAACAGTTACGCAATAAAACAAGTGCGACGTGCGATGATAAATTTGATAAATGTTCTTGAGCCCGTACTAAAGCCAACCTCTTCTCCTCGAGAGCCGAGCTTGCACCATCCGGGAAAACAGGTGCGCCTAATAAACTGAAGGTTGTCTTATCAAGACGGCGAACACCTGGTAATACCAACTCAACATCGGACAACACACTAGCATCACTATTATTGCAGCAAAAAAGCTCACATTTGCTGGGGTTTATTTCTAAGCCAATCTCCTTCAAAGCTGGAACTAGCCTTGTTAAATCCTGTAATACCACCTGTGGATTCCCTCCAATCGTTCCATCATCTAAATACCACACATTTAACGGTGAGTCCAGCGACAAAATAACTTTCTGCATGGCTAAACAAAATATTAAAGGCCCCAAAGGATCGCCTTGCTGGGCCCCAACCTGTGAACTTATAGGTTGATCGTTATAAAATAAATTGCTGGCTGTAGAGTAACATTGGTGAAGAAATGGGTAGAGCGACGGCACCTGCTCCAAAACTTCCCCGAGAATAGCGTCCCTCTCAAGACTATTAAAAGCATTTTTAATATCTATTTTCAAAATAATGGTCGATGTATCCTCATTTCCAAGTGCAAATGTTCTAGTGGCATGTATAGCTGCCTCGCAACCCTGGATAGTCCCGAAACCTACTTGAACCGGCTGAAGATAACTGGCCATAGTCTCTCTGACCATGCTACAACACAATTTGGCCGTTAGACGTCTAATTGTGCTACCTATGGCAATAGGTCGTATACCTCCATCTTTTTTAGATAGGGCACATAGAGAAGCTCCATACAAATAAGGACATACGGCAGGATTCAGTGATCCACTTAACAAAAAATAGTAATAAATTAGAAGTCGTGATGTATTTTGTGCTAATGAATGGGCAAGTCATCATCATCATCATATCAGCCGATGGACGTTCACTGCTGGACAAAGGCCTCCCCCGAAGTTCTCCACAACGATCGATCTTGCGCCGCCCTTATACAATTTCTACCCGCGACCTTAACCAGGTCGTCGGTCCACCTTGTTGGGGCAATGGGTAATTGCTCCAAGTTATTTATGATGTGGAGTTATCTACCGAACTTGTAATGGCATGAGAACCATCGATCAATTTGCAATTTTGCAGTGCTTCGGAAAATGGAACAAAATACACCTAGGCAAACTCGTAGTCATCATCATTCCCGTGCCCTTATCGCATTTATTTTGAGGGCGCAGCATGTTTTCTTCCTCCATTCTTCCCTATATTACTCGTCATCTCGGCGTTTACTTCCTTCTTATTCATAATCATCTTTCACACAATACATCCATCCACCTAGCAAAACTCGTAGATCGAATCAGAAATAAGGAGAACCAAGTCAGATCAAGACAGTTCTGAGTGTTGCCAGACATAGTAAATAGGTGGGTGGGACAAATCACTCGCAGAACCATAATAATAGCTAAACTGGCGAAAGGTTCTTGAGTGGCAACAGGACGACAAGCAGCGAGTGTAGCAATGGAAGTTTTGCGGTTGATATACAAAATTATTGTGACGATAATGATTAACGTTTTCAAGTATAACTTTTCACTTTTAGACTGCACACATCTTTACGGCTAGAACGTACAACTTTAGATGCACTATGTAGATACTTACCTACAGTTGGCTGTGTTTCAGTGGTCCTTAAAGATGATTCCACTTTAGTTGAAAAACCGTGGTCGAATGTGAAATCTGTGCGTCCAAAGACCATGATATTGACTTCGGAATTGCCTTTTACCCTTGCTATGTAGGTGCCGGTGGATAGATTTGTTAGTTTCAGTACCTAAAATGTGTATCATATTATAATAAATATTCATATTCACCGTCATCAATGATCTACGCATGTCGGTATGTTTCTACTATTAGGAAATACAGGGTGGAAAAAGATAATACCATGACGGATACAATACAATACAAAATGCTTTATTGCACACAACAGGCGATGGTATTTACTTAAAGCAAATTGTTATATCCTACTGAGATCCTGCATGATTATAAAATAAAAATAAATGATTACATGACAAAAAAAGTCTTGTATGTATATCTTGTAGATCATGTGATAAATCGGTATTTTTAGGGTTCCGCACCCAAAGGGTAAAAACGCGACCCTATTACGGAGACTTCGCTGTCCGTTCGTCCATCCGTCCGACCGTCTGTCACCAGGCTGTATCTCAAGAACGGTGATAGCTAGAGAGTTAAAATTTTCACAGATGATGTATTTCTATTGCCGCTATAACAACAAATACTAAAAATAAAATAAAATAAATATTTAAGGGGGGCTCCCATACAACAAACTTGTTATATATTATGGTACGGAACCCTTCATGCGCGAGTCGGACTCGCACTTGCCCATTTTTTTCCACTATGCGCAGGCATTGCAATTGATGAAAAGCTAGTTAGGTCGGTTGACCTAGCCTAAATTTATCATTTGGCCTAATTGTCAGGCATTTTGAACAAATGCCTCCATGTATCATGTTGTTCAAAAAATATATTTCATTCAGTGACTTTATGCGTTACCTTAACATTCCGCGTCCATATGATATGTTTTACGGACGACATTAACATGTTCCGTTGGTCAATAATTTGTAGAATAACATCAGCGCCTGAAGCAGACACTATAGCGTACTCGGTCTGATCATCCACGTTGAACTGAAAAAGAAAAAATCCAAATCAGATGTACATATAGTCAAGTTATTTGTTTTATTTAATTTAAGCACCGACAAACATCCATACAAAGTTTTCTCACAAGTATAATTAATAGCCCTTAGGGCCTTATCACACTTGCGATTTGCGAGCGTATTTTCTATACAAATAAGCGACGCGGCGAACACGCTGCGCGATCGCCTTCATACAAAATACGCACGCAAATCGCAAGTGTGATAAGGCTCTTAGAGCTAAAGGTACACAAAGCATATTTCAACTTCATTTTTTTTGTCACTGCAGGAAATCTAAGAAATGTTTGTAAGGGTGTGCGAAGTCGATTTAAATGGCTATCCCTAAAAGCTCTGCACTTATGTTCAAGTCAACCTGTATAATTATCACATTAATATTACAAAGGCGAAAGTTTGTGAGTGTTTGTATGTACTTCTTCATTCAAATGGCTTGATACATTTTGATAAAAATTGGTACGAAGCAACTCTGGATTTACACAGGCAATTTTCATCCCGAAAAAAGAAATGCGATGAGCCGGTAACACCATGCCATGGGCGCAGCTAGTTAAAACATAATTATATTTAAGACGGTTTATAGTCATATCATCAATTTGTGACTAATTAAAATTAAACGAGTGTCCCTTTTTTTTTACTTATACTACGACGGTGGCAAACAAGCATGCGGCCCGCCTGATGTTAAGCAGCCCTTTCAAAATATATTACATTACATACTAGCAAACAGGTAAATTTCGGGAGGAATACATAAAATTAAACATGGAAAATACATTACAAATAAATCGTCACAGCTATAAATAAATCTACGCGTATTATGTTATTAAGGGCAGGAAAAACCATGAGAAATTAATAATAAAGAATATTCCTTATTTCGGTAATTATATTTTCAAATAAAATGCTAAATAATAAAGTGTGACGGTAATCAACTAGCTGAATACGGTACTTTATGGAGATGTTTTATAATGAGAGGTCTTAAAACACGAGTGTGTTAGGTGAGCAGTGAGCTTCATAATAGGATCACACGAGTGTTTTAAGACCTCATTATGTACAGTCGTATGCACTATTTAATTTATACATAATTATATGCATCATTTTTATGTTTTTAGGTAGGTGATCATGATGAAATATGTTATGATTTAAAGACAGTGAAGCATCAGTGAAGTTAGAAATTCTAACATATCCAATTTCGTTTATCCATGTGGATGCCAAGTAATGTAGGTCTTTACCAGTATCTGAACTTATTATGGTAGGTAATTAATAAGACCATGTGGGTCCTGTAACAGGAGCAAAAAATAAAAACATAGATTTTAATCGTCAAAGTGAACTGTTAAGAAACTAAAAAAAAATACTGTTTTCATATGTTCATTATTTCAAACAAAGTAAATAGCATTTTCAATGTACGCCATCCAACATTGACATCGCCTTAGCTTTGACATAGCTGTCACTATTCAATATAAAATGTTTCGCAATACATTGCGTCTTTGAATAAACTTTATTTAACAGGTTTACATTATAAATGAGTTATTTTTAAAAGTTGTTTAATAAATGTTCAGTTTGAGTGGTAGAATCTATGTTTTAATTTATTGCTCCTGTTACAGGGCCCTAGAGGGGCTCTAGAGATGTGGTGCTGGAGGAGAATGCTCGGTATATCATGGACGGAATTCCGAACCAATGAGTCCATTCTTCGAGAGCTAGACGTCAGACAGAGGCTATCAAGCATAGTACAAGCTCGAATCCTTACTTTCTTTGGACACGTATCGCGGGGCGGATGCGAATCTATCGAGCGCCTGGTGGTACAAGGCAAAGTCGAGGGAACCAGACCACGCGGAAGATCACCGATGAGGTGGACGGATGAAGTAAAAACCGCCGTCAACGGTCCTCTACACGAATGTACCAGGAGGGCAGCAGTACGAGAAGAATGGCGTCGCATTGTAAAGCAGGCCACAAAATCAACGACGTGACGGCCACGACCACTCTGGCAAGAGTGTACCGCCAAAGAAGAGAAGAGTTACAGGGCCCACCCGGTATAATAATGGTGTAAATAAAAGGTTCAACTTACCTTTATATCTCTCATAACGTGTGCAGGTACAATCACGGATGTAATCACCGTCCGGTCACCTTTTATAGTTTCCTTTACGTATTCGAGTACCTTAAAATGAGAATTAAACTTCAGCAATTACTTTTGCCCATAATATAGCTGTTTTTTTTATCAAACTGGTTTACATTATTTAAAACATTCCGTAATGAGTATGTGTGATACTATTGTAGTGTCAGACGAGGGATGTGGGTAAGTATGTACGACATAGGGAGATAGGGTAAGCGTGCTTGTCAATAAAAACCGCAAATGTAACCTATGGTTGATTTTATAATACAATCAAGTATTTTTATTTGTCTGTGTGGCTTTCGTTGCAAACCAGTAGTAGGTAAATATTTTTTGGAGACTTATGAGAAAATACACTTATACCAGTGATTGAACACTATTTTCTAGTGAATGAACAAATGAAACCAGTGAATGAGCAATGTTTGATATGGGTCTTTATCTAACTTTTGCATTCTTCGCATTGATCATCATTCCCTTGCCCTGATCCCATTTATTTGGATTCGGCGCAGCATGTTGTCTTCCTCCTTTCTTCTCTACAACCCGTCATCTCGTCGTTTATTTCCTCTTTGTTCATTTATCATCTTGCACACAATGCATCCATCTTTTCTTTGGTCGTCTTTTGTATGTATCGGTCCACATTCATGCTTAACGCTTTTCTGGTTACATGACTCTCCTCTCTTTGGGCTTGTGCACAAATCACGTGAGGTTCAATTAGGTGGAGGGGGGTCACGAAAAAATCACGATACGTTGGGGGAGGGAGGAGTATAAGGAGACCTCACGTGTATTTTTCTACAGTGAACGAACTAAGAAAAAATCTATATTTTTTCTCGGTTTCGTTAAAAATAAATCTTTACCTGTTAAATACTTCAAAATTGCGAGTCTATTTTACGTATTTTGGCGGAAAAAAAATACACGTGAGGTAGGGAGGTGGAGGGGGGTTAGCAAAGAACCTCACCAAATATCACCACGGGGAAGGGGGCCAAAAAGTAGCCGAAAAAACCTCACGTGATTTGTGCACAAGCCCTTTTGATATTAATGTATAAGCCCAATTTATAAATAAACTAAAGAACTAAAATCTAAAATAAAGTAAATTAAATTAAGCTAAAATATCTACAAAATTTATCCATTTGGCATTAAGTCCGCCATTTGTACTGACTTTTATTTTGTGCAATAAAGTTTAAATAAATAAAATCTAATTTAATTAATTTTATTTCAGATTTTAGTTCTTTAGTTTTAATTTGAATTTAATTGTCCATTTATATATTTTGTTATGTTTATTGTCTGTAATCTATTCGTTTTATATCCGAAATAGACTCGGAAATAAGTGTTAATGTAATGTATTCATACACTTGTTTTAAGATCGTATGCTTTTTCAATTAATGAACAAGTAACCTTGTACAAAGTTTATTTACTGGAGTAGATTATTTCTCCACTTAGCTCTAGCGGCAGAACGCCCTAGTATAAGCAAGTCAAGAACTAAAGACTAGATTGGTTCGTATAAAAAATAAGAATTACCTGTCCAACTTCGTTTTTGTTGATTCTAAACACTTGTCCATTACTCGCTGCTGCTAATTTGTGGTAGACTTGGTAGCTCTCCGATCTAACGTCATGACAGTCTCCGGTTATGATGAAAACGAGCTGGAATCAAAATAAATAAATAAATAGGGTTCCCTTTATCTTGCATAATATCGATTCTCCGAAATACATTTCGCATAGCAGCTATCACCGAAACATTTTTAGCCGAATGATTCTTTAGCATAATAATATATGTATCATAATTGTCAGTTAGCATACTATTAATTTAGCATAATTTTAAATGGCAGAACACTAGTATCACCGACTAATGTTTCACATAATTTTATATGGCAGAACATTAATATCGCCGAATTTATTATGGCATAAAGACATAGTTTACGGATTAGACGGGTGCTAGGAAACTAGTTTAGGTTTAGGTTAGATTAGGCGATTATTAACTGAACTGATACCAGTAAAATAGGTTAGGTTAGAACTGCGACCACAATAGAACCGAACTGCTGCCAGTAAAGTAGGTTAGGTTAAAACCGAACTTAATGGGTTAGGTTAGGTTAGAACTGCGACCATAACAGAACCGAACTGCTGCCAGTTAAGTAGGTTAGGTTAGAACCGAACTTAATGGGTTAGGTTAGGTTAGAACTGCGACCACAACAGAACTGAACTGCGGCCAGTAAAGTAGGTTAGGTTAGAACCGAACTTAATGGGTTAGGTTAGAACTGCAACCACAACAGAACCGAACTGCGGCCAGTAAAATAAGGTTAGGATAGAACCGAATTTAATGGGTTAGGTTAAGTTAGAACTGCGACCATAACAGAATCGAGCAATTCCACTACAACAATGTTTTCTGGTTCGAACAATTTTTATGCAATCTAATTATATGAGAATTTCTTCGAAATAACTATTCGGACATGTAAATATTATGCTTATTCATATTCTGCCATATGAATGTTCTGATATAAAAAAATATGTGAAATAGCAATATGAGAAAAAAATATGCAAAATAAAATTCGGAGAAATGATGTTTCTGTCGAAGGTTGTTATACAAAATCAATTTACGAGTATAAATTTTATGCAACATATTAGTGAACCAAATAAATAAATATCGGACAACCTCACACAAATCGATCTAGTCCCAAATTAAGCTCAAGAAGGCTTGTGTTATGGGTACTAGACGACGATATACGTACTTATATAGATAAATATATACTTAAATACATAGAACAACCATGACCCAAGCACAAGTATTCGAGTTTTATTTTATTTATTATTTTCTTTAGGCATGTATTTAACGCGGCGACAAATTAATCAGATTTAGGGATTTATAAAAAATTAAAGGGGATAGCAAAAATAATAAGTTGGCGACTAATTGCGGAGACTATTAAAGTAAAAAGTAGCAGCTAAGTAATCAATTTTCGGCTTTGTTTCAATATAAACTAGCATCGAGTTATTGTTTTGGCGACTGAATTAACTAATTAAGCGGAAACATGACAGCGGATAAAAAGTTGAAAATGGCCTACTCTAATTGTTCAATGGAGATTACATATAAAATAAATCAAGGTCATAAAAAAAATACTTTGTGCGACAATTTAAGAGCTTTAATCAAAGTTGAAAATTGCATGTATAAATAATAATTTTGGTCTATAGTTTTATTTAGTGGCTCTGATTTTGGTAAATTTTTCGTCAGGTGTGATGTCATATTGACACCTATTTTTTATGATTCTATCGTATAGAATACGTTAAAATAAACGTGTTTTGTATGAACAACTTTTTTCTAAACTTAATAATTACCGAGATATGGACTCCTAAAACCGACAATATTTTTTTGGATATTGTGTCAGACTCTGCATTAGCTCCGGCGCTGCGGGAAGTGCAGCCCTTCCGCCCTTGCGTGGCAAAGCACGGTCGCCAATACTCCGTTCCGCAGCTTCGGCTTGTTGGTCGCCTTCGGCGACCAGCCTCAGCCGCTCCGCTCCGCACGGCTCCCGAGCTTTGTCACGGCGGGCGAGGGCTGCTCTCCCTCCGCGCCTCCGGCTTTTTATATACACTCTTGGGGTAGGGCAGACAAGACCACGTGGAATCGGGGTTGACAGCTTCGGTTCTGAGGCAAGTCTTATGATAATGCAATGCTTATTTTAGCGTAGCGTGTTTTAGCTAGATTCGGACTAAAATAAGCGTGTTTTGTATGGGCAAAACATTTTTACCTAAAAAACGCTTATCGCCGTTTTCATTAAATTATGGTTTCGAAAACTAAAAAAATAACTCCCCATTACTTTTATATAGTACCCATTTTAATATTTAAGCTGCCAGCAAATCAAAGCCCAAAATGCTTTTTTAGATGGAGACCTGTAGTTGCCACTAATATAAAGTTTGTTATCCTTCTGCTAATATTAGTCGCCAAGTCATTATTTATAGTACCTCACCTATGATTTTAGTAATCTTGTTTATTATTTCTGCTACCTTAAAGTAGCTGCCATTATTTGAATTTTAAAATATCCTTAGTTTAAAGCTCATTTAATATAAATGATTGCCAAAATATTTAATCGCTGACAAGTTATTATTTTAGTTGCAAATAGTTTGCTGCTCTTTAATTTTTCTGTCGCCGCGAAAATAATAAGCCTTTTCTTTATTGGGGAAAAAAACAGACATAGACAAAAACAGTTACATAATAAGAAAAGAAATCTTACGTTAGGTATAGCCTACATCCTAACACAATTCCCACTAAGATTTTATGTAAGTAAATAAGGTGGCATTGCCATTAAAAGAACACTTGATTAACACTACTTATACTAAAACTGAGATGAAAGAGTGACTGAGTTCATCACACAAATATTTGTCCTGGCCGGGATTCGAACCCGGGACCCGGCTCAGTAGGCAGGTGTCTACAAACCGAGCCAAACGCGTCGTCAAAATGCATGTTATTGCTATCGTCATGTTAGGTCCTGTTCATCGTGTCACATAATTATGTAGGATAAAAATACATCCATAGTTGAACGTTTTGTAATATTTTCTATATGATAGCTTTAATTTAACATAATACGATCGACTGTAGTGACATATATTTATTTTTTTACCCGAAACTGTATCGAAACATCTGATTTGCTGGGAATTATTTTGCATATCCTTTACCCTATCAGACCTTACATGCTTTATAATTCAATTATAGTGCGAAAATCAAATACATGGTAGCAAATTTACAGAAAGAGACAGATCGAAATAAAAAGATGCAGACGGAGGTAGAGAATTAGAGACAGATAACCATTGAGGGGTGGAAAAAGACATATAGAGGGATTGAAAGATAGAAGGACACAGATATATACAAAAAGATAAAAGAGATAAAGAAAGAGACAGAAAGAGACAGACGGAGATAGAGAGAGACAGATAGAAGCTTCGAAAGAGACTGACAGGAATAGAAAGAGACATATAGAGGGATAGAAAAAGGCAGATAGAGAAGGAAAGAGAGAACGAAAGAGCCAAATAGAAAAGTTCGCCTTTGTACCTATATGTTATTTGTAATAGATATATTTTTAACTGTTTTTGTGTACAATAAAGTGTTTACTTACTTACTTTTTAGAAATAATAAGAGACAGATAGAGAGGGGAGAAAAAGACAGATAGAAAGATAGAAACAGATAGATTAAATAATAGAAATGGACAGTTCTAAATTCAAAATTCACCTGACTCTGCTTCTCCTGGCACAGGGTTTTGAGCTCCTCAAACTTGCGGAAGTCTTTGGAAGAAGCATCCGTAAAGATGAATAAGTAGGAGCCGGGCTGGCTTTCCTCGAGTGCCTGTTTGATTCCCGACAGGGCTAGCTCCGGGCAGTCCCCTCCATCATGTACTATGATCGAGTCAAGCGCTTGCTTCAACTCCTTCTCATTGCGAGTTCTTTTCCTGAACCTAGTGCCTAGGATAAAGAATATCAACAATAGTAAATTATTTTAGACTCCGGGAAAAAAGGGCTTGCCGGATAGTGATACGAAGTAGGCAAGCCTTTTTCACGGCTAGTATAGTGCTTTTCTCAAACTTATGCACTGAAATAAAAAAATATACCATTCAAAAAAACATAATTCAGCTGTTTAGCCTGTTCATGAACACAGACGCCATGTTTAAAAAATTACTTCCCGGCCTAGACCTTCAATTTTGTTTGAAATTGCTTCTTACAGCTCTCTCGAGTTGGTCCACCCGAAACGTGATACTTAGAAGCCTGTTATAACGCACGTTAAGACGGCATTTCATTGCATGTTTGATAAAAATAAATTTGACAAGGAAACGTAAAACGGTCACAAAATTAGTAATATTGCTGTCAAAGGTAGGTACCGCAAATATTCACTCGTACAATTTTCCGTGACGCATACGTGTTGGGGCGTTTATGAGTAATTCCATGCCTGGACTCTTTATAATATTCAATTATACATATACATGTATAGGTTTCAGGTAGACAGCTGCCGCGTTGGAGATGATCTCGAAGTCGCCTGAATGGCCTGTGTATTTAGTTAGGGGGCACTCCCAGATGTTTGTTTTTTTACTGATCCAGTGTTTTATAATGCCATACGATAAATAAATAAATAAATATAGACCATAAGGGCACAATCTTTATATGGGTATAGCTGCGGAACGTTTCAAAAGCCCTTTGCCATAAGTTACCAAAAATTCACAAGTTTTTAAAGAATATGTAATAATAATGTTACATGACTTGTAAAATACCATATTTTACCAACAAAGTATCTGTATCTAGCCCTTAGAACTCTAATTTAAGGCGTATAAGCGCTTACGCAGCCTGTCTGCTACTTGGCTTCCTTTAAGTGAGTACATTAAGACTTGAAATCAAGATACAAACTTGGTAAGATGTAGAAAAACGGTAAACGGTCAAAAGCACTCACCAGGATCATTAAACGTTACCAGCACTATATCTTCAATCTGAGTAGACTTCTCTTTCAAAACTATATCGATAATCGACTTGGCGGCTTGTTTGACTTGACGAATGTCATCGTACATAGACGCAGTGTCGTCGATGACGAAAGTCAAGCTGTTCCGTGCACATGACACTTGTACGGTGACTAATGCTATCAGGAATAATTCCTTGACTGGCATTGTTGTTGCGCTGATCGGCGCACGAGTGGCGGCAAGCATTTGCGTTTCCCTTTATATAGGTATTAGAGCCTTATCACACTTGCGATTTGCGAGCGTATTTTGTATGAAGGCGATCGCGCAGCGTGTTCGCCGCGTCGCTTATTTGTATAGAAAATACGCTCGCAAATCGCAAGTGTGATAAGGCCCTTAAGGAAGACGAAGAATTGAATTAATTTATTATTGAACGCGAGCGAGGCGTCCTTTTAGCTTGGCTTAGAATTATTTCGTATCCGGATGTCCAGACGTTTTCTAGCTGTTTTGTTTGCGCCTAGAGGTCGCATTTTTCATGTGATGCTTATGAAATTTTGTGAGTGGGTTCGTTACGTAGGTACTTATGTATTTTTTTGTCGCTTAATTTCTTTATTTTGAAAATGGTGAAGACTTTATATTTAATCTCAGCAATTTCGAAACAACCTCATGAGATCTGGTATACAGCTAGAATAGAATAGAATGATAATTTATTCGTTAACACACACAAAGTGGACAACAAATATCGTTGTTGCGTATGCCACGAAAAGGTCACACCTCAGCATAAATGCTGGCCCGGGAACCAGCGCTGGTCTTCCGGTGAAACCTATAGGTGACGCCACGGTGAACCGCACACACACGACTGCACTTTTAGTCTGAACGCAGCGTAAGCGCTTTCAACGCCAAGACAATGACATTGATAAGCGACAGAGCTGTCAATGTCAATGTCAGCTAAAAGCCACTCTATCTATGTATCTACCAGCGACAGACGTCCACTGCTGAAAATAGGCCTCCCCATGATTTGCCACAAAGTGCGATCCCGTGCAGGCCGCATCTATTGATTCTCCGCTACCCTCACGAGGTCATCCGTCCATCTAGTCGGGGGCCGAACCTCGCTGCGCTTTCCTATACGTGGTCGCCACTCCAGGACTTTGCTGCCCCAACGACCGTCCATTCTTCAGGCTACTTGGCCTGCCTATTGCCACTTCAACCTGGATACAGCCTGGTGACAGACAGACAGACAGACGGACACCGGAGTCTCAGTAATAGGGTCCCGTTTTATACCCTTCGGGTACGGACCCTAAAAATTGCTTTATGGAAGATTTCGATCCTAGTTAGGTAATCAGAAAATGATGCCTGGATTCTTTATATATGTTATCTTTGCAACAATATCGCATTGGGTTTGTAATGTTTGTAGCCTGTAATGTTAATCCCACCAAAAACATTTCATATAAAATTGACGGCCAAGACTCACATGCTCATAACGCTTTCGTTGTAAAAAAGTTATCAGATCCCAGGAAAATCCACCTGTTTTTCTAGAAATTTCCTGCCAGTACGATTGCATTGTGGAATGAATTGTCGCTTGCGGTGGTTCCGGGCCGATACGACCTTCGAGAAAAGAGAATATTGGCGACAGTAATCGCTTTCCATCAGGCGATCCGTTTACTCATTTGCCCCCTACGATATGAAAAAAACGGCCAAGTGCGAGTCTGACTCGCGTACCGAGGGTTCCGTACAAACTTTCACTTATCCCATCTTAATTGGCCTGGTTGTGTTAAGTTTAGACCTGAAATGTATGGTGCCGCATACAAACGAGGTGCAAACTTAACGCAACCGAGTTCTCCAAATATGATGTTTGAAAAGGGCTAAGTATATTTTTATTATTCTATTACAAATGTATAGTTTTTAGATTTTTATAAGTATTTGTAGTATGTGACGATATTACTTGCCTAATTTCATAGTTCTAGTTCATCAAGACCCTATCATTTTTGTTTCCCTTGAGAAAATGTACGTTTTTGCAACATAACTAAACGGCCATATCTTTTTTTCAAGTTGATGTAGAAGCTTTTACAGCTTCAAGAGAGCGTAGACTTAAGTATATGGTTTAAATTTCAACTCGATACCTCCACGCGTTCTCGAGATAAAGGGTCTTGGCAGACAGACAGACGGACAACAAAGTGATCCTTTAGGGGAACCCTAAAAAAAGCAGACCAGCTCGATGACGCCATAACATTGTATAAGTAAACTTACATACCTACTTATTTATTTTACGTATAAGTATAACATATAAATAGTTATTTAAATAATGATCGCTAAACCACAACTATGTATTTTATTAATTATACTAAAATATATCATTATTTTTAATAAGTAAACAGGAAAGTAACATCATCGATTCGTCACCAATCACCACCATGAACAAAGTAGGTAGGACGTTAGGGTACCTAAGCATGATAAAACCTGTTATAGGTAATTTTGCCAAGAATAGCTCGGAAAATAAGTGAAATAACATATTATTATTTTTTATTAAAGCAGTAAAACGTCTGCTAACGTAAAACAAGTTTACAATGAAGCGAAAAATTGAAAAATTTAATGGTTCGGACAGGATTCGAACCTGCGTTTCCAACGGGTTTCCGGGCCAACACGGGCGTCCTACCAACTGGACCACGAACCACTTTCGAGCTGTCATAGGGACTTCTCATTTATCGACTCCCGATCAACATAATATATTATATCGATACATTATACAACACAACCTATTAAGATTAAAAGTAGATGTAAACATCACGCGGTCTTATCGCTAAAGAGAAATCTCATTCTGATGGACATAAATGTGCATATGTCTATAAAACTACTAATCAAAGGTCTGATGAATGGCCAATACCTACATATGTAAATAGTACATTGTTGTAGAGGCTGTAAAGTAAGCAATAGATTAACGAGTTTATTTCGAAGGCCGGCCCGCCTCGAGTTAATCTATTGCACTTTCAGCCGAGACTTAACATAGTGCTTTTCACGACACGAGGATATATATTATAATACGAGTTTTTCATATTGGTCATTAAACGCGGCGCGTTGTTGCAGCCTCATTGTTGTAAAAATCAGGGCTATTATAAACATAAAGCTGATCGTGCCCCCAGATTCAAACGACATAAAGACCATTTTCAACCCAGTTATGAAGAAATAACAAAAATATTCAAACTTACCTCACTTTTAACTTAATTTAGACATTTAAATATTTAGTCTACACTCAGGTAAACAACCCTACGATACATTATACACTGAAGGGTCATTGTAACGGTACGCAATATTAACATACGTTCCTAATATTATATATTTCGTGAGTCAATGTCAACATTATTAAATTAATCACATTATCACATTACAAAACAAATTACAAACAAGAGAGGCAACGGGTGAACCTCGCGCAGGCAGCTTTCTCGCGCAAAGAATTGCCATCGCAATACAGCGCGGGAATGCTGCCTGTGTGATGGGCACGCTGCCAAAAGGACCTTGTTTTTTATAATACATTATAATAGTTTTAGCCACCTTTTAGTATAAGTTTATTTGTTTTTTTAATGTTTTCTTGTAAATAAACAATCTTTAACTTTTAAAATTTTTTTAATATTTACTAAACAATACATTTTGTTTTTTTTTTTTTTAATATGGCCGGCTGCTCCATAGCGCATGCGCGCTTCGCATCTCATCGCAATGGAGTCATAGCTTTTCAGCCGATTATCAAATAGTAGTTTATGCAACTGATACATAATGAGAGGCCTTAAAACACGAGTGGGGTTTTATGAAACGAGCGTCAGCGAGTTTCATAATAGGATCACACGAGTGTTTTAAGGCCTAATTATGTACTACAGTTGTATACACTACTTTATCTATACACATATCGTATGTACTCTAAGATGGGTTCAGAAGCCATAGGGAAATGACCGGCACCACTAGTGCTACCTGTAAAATATCTAAAGACTACATTATACTTAAAATGCAGTAAGCAATAAATCTGAACAAATACCTACATAAACAGATTATTTATTGTAATAGTTGTAATTGACATTTACATTGGAACAATATTTTCAACTAAAATGTAAATTACAAACAAATCTTCACAATTCTACTTTCGTAACAGCAAAGAACCAACGAACAAATGACAACAATAATAGCGGCAATTCGAACCTCCGTCAAGACGAATGTTTTTTTTTCTAAATCATATGTATTGCACTCTGTTCCCCGTACTGAAAGCCATAGTTTTATAGAATATTATTTTTTGTATGTTTTATGTGTCTTTATTTATTTAAATTATTTAGGTTATTGTTTACTAACATAGCGCTAAGGAACATTGTTACTAATCAATCTATGGAATATTGCTTTCTGAAATAAAGATATTATTATTATTTCGTATATTCATTTAATTTCTTAGGTTAAGTTTTTTTACAATAAATTTATATAAAAAGTAAAATACAACAAGGTAATAACAAAATATAAATACATTATAAAAAAAAACCTAACCTAGGGTGCCGCCGGCAGCGGGGCGGGGCCCAGGCTACCGGTGGTTAGGGCTGCAGAGAGAGGAACCTCCTGACGATGCGCGCCGTGTCCAGGAGTACCGCCTTCTGTATCTGGCCCTTGATCCAGCCATCTAGCGAGAGTCTCTTAAGATGTTTGTCGAGACTCTTCGCTATAAGACCGTTCGCCGAAACGACTATCGGGACAATGATCGTCGAGTCAACATCCCACATGGCGGTCACCTCGTGAGCCAAGTCAAGGTACTTGCTGAGTTTGTCCTTCTCGGCCTTCACGAGGTTCTCGTCATGGGAGATGGTGATGTCGACGAGCACTGCCTGGCGCTTGGATCGATCTACCAAAACGATGTCAGGCTTATTGGCTACAATAGTCCTGTCCGTGATGATAGATCGATCCCAATAGAGCGTGGCACGACCATTCTCAAGAACTGGCATCGGTGCGTACTTATAGTACGGCACCTCAGACCCCACAAGACCGTATTGAAGAGCAAGTTGCTGGTGAATGATCCTGGCTACTTGGTTATGTCTGTGCAAGTACTCGCCGTTAGCAAGATGAGAACAACCGGAGATTATATGCCTGAGTGACTCACCGGGACGGCGGCATGCCCGACAAATGTCGACCGTACCGTCCTTCAGGATATATCTCCGGTAATTGTTCGTCATCATTACTTCGTCCGCAATTGCACAGACAAAACCTTCGGTTTCCCCGAAGAGATCCCCGAAGCGTAGCCAGTTCACCGACGCGAGCAGATCTACATCGGGCCCCGTAAGGGCCTTGTAGAACCGCCCGTGTAGCTCCTTGCTCTTCCATACAGCCCTGCGGTCATCGGTGCTAAGCACCTTTGGTCTGCGCCAGTTCTCGTTTGCTAAGGAGAGAGAGGTGAGGCCTTTGTCAACTGCTACTACATCGCGATGAATCCCACACTCGTTGTTTAGGAAATACTCCCTAAGACTGCACACCTCGCGGTTATGGAGGTCCTTGGCGTTTAAAAAGCCACGGCCCCCACACTTACGCGGGATGTACATTCTCATAACTGACGAGCGTGGGTGCCTCATGCGATGTGTAGTGAGCAGCTGACGGACCCTCGTATCCAGGGCGTCCAGCTCAGTCTGAGTCCACCTTAGTATGCCAAAGGAGTAAGTGAGCAGAGGCATCACCCAAGCGTTGAAGGCGCGTGCCTTATTGCCACCGGACAAAAGACTGTTAAGTACTTTTGTCAAACGACAAAAGAAACGCTCCTTCAACGCCTGTCTAATGTCTCCGTCCGCAATACCCAATGACTGTGACATACCAAGGTACTTGTAGGTTTCAACTTCGGAGATAGACCTGAGGGTCATTGTCTCAGAAAGCTGTAAGTTCGCGGAATTTACGACTTTCCCCCGCTGTACATGCATGACCGCACACTTGTCTACGCCAAATTCCATTTTGATGGCACTACTGAAGGTTTCAGTTACTTCCAGTAGTTCCACCAGATCCTGGCGTTTTGGTGCATACAGCTTAAGATCATCCATGTACAGCAGATGAGAAATGACCTCACCTCCTCTTCGAAGCCGGCAACCTAGTCCTGAATCCTTCAGCAGAGTGCTGAGCGGATTCAGGGCTAGGCAGAACCACAGAGGACTCAAACTGTCACCCTGGAAAATACCTCTCTCAATCCTTATCAAGTCCCGCGGGCCAGGGGGGCCATCCCCGCCTCCTGGTTGACGAAGGACTGTGGTCCACTGCCTCATACACGCGCCTAAGAGGGATCTTAGAGCTGTATCGATTTTATACAGCTCTAAGATCCTCCCCAGCCATGAATGAGGCACCGAATCATAGGCCTTCTTATAGTCAATCCAAGCGGTTGAGAGGGACCCCTTGTTCCGCCGGACTTGTTGGCAAATGGTCGTGTCAATGAGGAGGAGCTCCTTAGTACCACGGGACCCAACCCTACACCCATTCTGAGAAAAGGCCAAAACGTTGTTCGCAACAATGTGCGAGTTAATTTTTGTTCTCAGAATGGACGTAAGGAGCTTGTATAAAGTGGGCAAGCACGTGATGGGTCTATAGTTTTTCGCTTCCGTGGTACTACCGGACTTATGGAGCAGGAAGGTAACACCAGTAGTCATGAAAGATGGCAGGGAACCAAGCTCGAGGGCGTCTTGAAATTGTGTTGCCAGACGTTCGTGTGAGGATCGAAACCACTTGATCCAAAAGTTGTGCAACCCGTCCGGCCCAGGACTTTTCCAGTTCTGGGTCGTACGGGCCGCACACCTTACATCATCGGGGCTGATAGTCACAGCCCCCATGGCTTCGATCGGCTCACACACACGTCTGACAACATTCATCCATTCGCCCTCTGTGTGCTCGACTGGCACCGACCAGATACTACGCCAGAAGTTAATCATGGCAGTAGGATCCGGCAGTTGCCCGTCGCTCACACATTGGTCAGTTCCCTCCCACTTTCGGTATACCTTCCTTTGGTCACTTTGAAAGAGACGATTCTGCTGGAATCGATCCACACGCTCTCTGTAGCGACGAATACGGCTTGCCCATGCATAAACTTTCTGCTTTAGGTAGTCGATGCGCTCCGTGACACATGCCATGTAATCGCAGGGCCTGGTGCCAGTCCCCGCGAAGGCTTGTGTCACGTAGCGCATCACACGGGGGCGGTTGTTGCCCCCCCTAAAACAGATTAGCTTGGCAATGAAAGTCCTAAACGAGCTGATACGCCGCTCGATCCGTACTTGCCAGGCAGGAACACCCCCGGCGGTCCGCGGTGCTCGGTCAGTGTCCGGGAATCTGACACGAGCAACGCGGCACGCCGCGATGGCCCCGCAGTACATGATCGAGTGGGTATCAGCTAAATCTTCGCTAGCCCGAAGGTACGGGTCTAGCAAAGCGTCCAGGGCTCCCATCAGCGCTAGGTTACGTTTGTGCATTGGCAAGCGTGGTAATCGCGGCCTAGACTCAGGTGTGGATCGATATCGCCCAATCGCCTCCTCCAAAGCCCTCCTCAGCTGCTCATTGGCCTGGGTACTTACGCTGCTCGCACCGTCTTCCCCATCGGCTTCGGGATCCGTCAGCGACACCCCCGGCACCAGGTTGGGCGTTGGCGCCGGAACCGGTGACGTAGCAGACGTATCCCGAGCCGGCGTGGAAGCCGCGCGAGCGGCCAGTACTTCCAGGCGCAATCGATCAAGTGTCGCGTCGTCCAGCAGCTTGCGCCGCTGGATGAAACGCACTTGATCGGATAGCCGCTGCGCAGATACGGCGATGGTCGGATCAAATGCAAGAAACAGAGGCAGCATCCTGTCCCGGTACGCGGACAGGTTGATTCCCCCCTCTGTAGCCCCGTAGTAGGCGCGCATGCAGTTTTCGTTCATTACTTGCGTCCATCGCATGCGACGCACTACACCACCGGTAGCGGGGGCCGTGGTCGGAGCAGATTGCCCCGTAGGCCCCAAGCGTGCCGGCAGCGGTGGCCGTCCACGTCGCGCAGGTGGTCGTGGCGGCGGGGGCGGCGGCCCGCGCTCGTCGTCGCTCGACTCGCTGGTGTCGGGCGCTGTGGCGAACTCATCACCCGACGACGATGGCGAGGAGGACGACGAGACGGGCGGGGGTGTTGGACGTGCGTTCTGGGTGTGCGCGGCTGTGTTTCTTCTTGCCTGGCTCCTTGTGATCATCAGTATTTTTTCGTGGAAGTCTTGTTTATTTTGCGTGACACATAGTTGTCAATTTGTATCGCGGACGATTTGTATTGAAAACTACACATTTTTCACTTCCCTTATGGTTTTCCATGGTGTTTAATAGGTTTTCATTGTAAACAACTCAAAATCCGCAATAAACAATTCCAAAAATGTAAAAAATATTAAAAATTCACGGGAGCCTACATTTGTGACATCATGTGTCAGCCTTATTATTATTATTATTTGTATGTCGCACCCTTTCACGGGACAATGGTGTCCCGGACCTTTGGGAGGCGTGCACGGAGCCGAAGCCAACGAGCAGAGGCCCTTTCGACAATTTAATGAAATGTAAGGGGTACACCATGCGGATGCTCCCCCTGCCTGTGTCATGGGATGCACACAGAGACAGCACCCGCAAGATGTAAGAACTATTGTGGTTGTATGGAGTCTAAACATGGTACTAGGCTATTACATGAAATGCGATGGACTAACTACTGGGCTATTGTTTGAGACAGCCGGACGTCTACCAAGAAAAGTGTCTCATAGCAAAAAAAACTGGTAGACGATGACTCGCCTCCCGCTAGATGGGCCCCCATAAAAAGCGACACATAAAGTGGCCTAAGGGCAACACCAGTGCGGAAGGCTAAGGGCGGAGAGGTGTAATACTGGGCTTTAAACCGCAGCCAACTAACCCCTTACGTTTCCACATCCGCCCCCGAGCCGAAACTCTCGCGACTCCACTCTGACCGGCCGGTTAAGGCGCGCTTATAGGCGAACTTTAGGTATTTGCGGGGGTGAAGCAGACACGCGGTGGAGGCGCATGCGGGGCGCCCCGCTCCACGCCACGCGCGTTGCTCGCGCAGCCCGTTGATGGCCTTATTCTGTTCGTAACCGTATTCTGATTGAAGTAAAAAATTATAAAGTACTATTATTTTGTTTTATAAACAAAATGCTTAGCGCTTCATTTAATATTCATTTAATGTAGGTAAATAGTGGTAACAATACACCGCGTTTTTATCGATGATTTTATTTATTTTGTTATGGGGTGATCAGGTAAACCAAATACGGCAACAATTTAAAATGAAAACTTAAACTTTAATAACTAGGTTCTTAAATCTAACTTAAATTTAAAGGGCGCCAGGAGAGTTTTAGTTCTGTGTATTACTGGGAACTCTGCCTATCCTTGCCAAGCGTAGCTCAGTCTGCTTCCAAATGAAAGCCGTGGGTTTAAAGGGCGTATCGGTAGGCTAAAATACAAACATACTAATATTAGCTATCCTGTTAAAAATGTAAACTAGCAAGCCCTACAGATACGATCCATTGTGAACTTACCCCTTTTTTAATATTCACAGCACACCAAAATATAAAATGGCATGTATTTAACGCGGCGACAAATTAATCAGATTTAGGGATTTATAAAAAATTAAAGGGGATAGCAAAAATAATAAGTTGGCGACTAATTGCGGAGACTATTAAAGTAAAAAGTAGCAGCTAAGTAATCAATTTTCGGCTTTGTTTCAATATAAACTAGCATCGAGTTATTGTTTTGGCGACTGAATTAACTAATTAAGCGGAAACATGACAGCGGATAAAAAGTTGAAAATGGCCTACTCTAATTGTTCAATGGAGATTACATATAAAATAAATCAAGGTCATAAAAAAAATACTTTGTGCGACAATTTAAGAGCTTTAATCAAAGTTGAAAATAGCATGTATAAATAATAATTTTGGTCTATAGTTTTATTTAGTGGCTCTGATTTTGGTCAATTTTTCGTCAGGTGTGATGTCATATTGACACCTATTTTTTATGATTCTATCGTATAGAATACGTTAAAATAAACGTGTTTTGTATGGACAACTTTTTTCTAAACTTAATAATTACCGAGATATGGACTCCTAAAACCGACAATATTTTTTTGGATATTGTGTCAGACTCTGCCTTAGCTCCGGCGCTGCGGGAAGTGCAGCCCTTCCGCCCTTGCGTGGCAAAGCACGGTCGCCCGTACTCCGTTCCGCAGCTTCGGCTTGTTGGTCGCCTTCGGCGACCAGCCTCAGCCGCTCCGCTCCGCACGGCTCCCGAGCTTTGTCACGGCGTGCGAGGGCTGCTCTCCCTCCGCGCCTCCGGCTTTTTATATACACTCTAGGGGTAGGGCAGACAAGAGCACGTGGAATCGGGGTTGACAGCTTCGGTTCTGAGGCAAGTCTTATGATAATGCAATGCTTATTTTAGCGTAGCGTGTTTTAGCTAGATTTGGACTAAAATAAGCGTGTTTTGTATGGGCAAAACATTTTTACCTAAAAAACGCTTATCGCCGTTTTCATTAAATTATGGTTTCGAAAACTAAAAAAATAACTCCCCATTACTTTTATATAGTACCCATTTTAATATTTAAGCTGCCAGCAAATCAAAGCCCAAAATGCTTTTTTAGATGGAGACCTGTAGTTGCCACTAATATAAAGTTTGTTATCCTTCTGCTAATATTAGTCGCCAAGTCATTATTTATAGTACCTCACCTATGATTTCAGTAATCTTGTTTATTATTTCTGCTACCTTAAAGTAGCTGCCATTATTTGAATTTTAAAATATCCTTAGTTTAAAGCTCATTTAATATAAATGATTGCCAAAATATTTAATCGCTGACAAGTTATTATTTTAGTTGCAAATAGTTTGCTGCTCTTTAATTTTTCTGTCGCCGCGAAAATAATAAGCCATATAAAATTAGTCACTGCCACTAGATGGATGTCCGGAAATTCAGTTTCACAATTTCTATAATATTATTTCCTAAATCACACACTATGTGGAGGACCTTTACTGGTCGCTAGTCAGAGCTCAATTGTCGAATATGCCAGTCATGACCCCAAACAATATTTTAAATAAATTACATGCATACCGTGCTATAAAAATGCAACTAAATTTAGAAAAAGAAAGAAAACACCTGGGGAACGAACTCCCGACCTCCTGCTTACTAGTCCACTATGTAGACCGCCGCGCCAGAAGCGCAATTAATTAGCCTCACGAAATATGTGATTACTAGTTCCTACTTGTTCAATGTAAGTGTCACAATGGAATAGCAACTCTCAGAGCTGGAAATAAGGTCCTCAAATTCTATAGCTACGTCAGTCTACATCATTAATATGACAACAAAGTCTGCACTTTGACATAACAATTTATTTTATTTATTTATGAATGATGATTTATTGATGATGATAGCACACGCAGTAGCAAGTAAGCAAAATAAAATTCAGATGTGGAAGTATGATAAAAAATTATCAATTAAAAACTGGTCAAGTTGCGAGTCGGACTCGCGCACCGAGGGTTCCGTACAAACTAGATTGATTTGTGTGAGGTTGTCTAATATTTACATATTTATTTATTCAAACACTTTCCTTCCTTAAGTGGTTAAGTTAAGTTTGCAACTGGTATGTATAGCGCCCCATACCTACAAATGAGGTACAAAGTTAACGCAACCAATCCCGTTTGTTGTATTAGAGCCCCCCTTAAATACTTATTTTATTTTATTTTTAGTATTTGTTGTTATAGCGGCAATATAAATACATCATATGTGTAAATTTCAACTGTCTAGCTATCACCGTTCTTGAGATACAGCCTGGTGACAGACAGACGGACGGACAGCGAAGTCTCAGTAATAGGGTCCCGTTTTTACCCTTTGGGTACGGAACCCTAATAATTATCTAAGGTATAGTAAAACTTACTCATTACGAGAATGATTAGGGGCTTCAGTGTCCATTGAGTTTGGCAGTGATGCACCTGTCAGTGTCAGGATTGTAAGTGACGTTCCGGGGTTTTCAAGCTGAGAGTCCTGTTTAGCTCTGAAATTAACCCTTAACCTACCTCCCGTCTCACAGACTCATTCAAACCTAAAATTGTTAACAGGGTCATTCGACTTTTTAGTGCAGGTTTTTGTGTCCCCCGGTAATAATCCAGTGAATAAAGGATTTTGAGCTTACAAACGGTCCTGTAGTTTTGAATTTTTGATATGTTGTCTAGGATAGTTATTCAGTATTTAAAATGCAAAATGCACAATTCCCCCTCCTCCGCGCCCGCCGCCATATTGAAAAAAACAGCACTTTCTTCATATTTTTTTGGTCATATCTTCCTTTACATGCGATAACTGCGTATTTCCTTATCCTTTGGAAGTGTTCGAACAATAATTGTAAATATTTATTAAGAAACCTAGCCCGTGTAAGTGCTGTGATTTAGCAAAAAGGTTATAGTAATAATAATAAAATTATTATTTACAACGTATGTTGTAATGTAACTAAGAGACCAATTAAGCATTTTTTTGTAAAAGAGAATGTTCTAATGAATGAATGACCCAACATACCTATGGGCGAGCATCCTACAAACGTTTGTGTCCTTGTACCTTCGCCTCAGTGAGTGCCGCGTCGTCGCTCGACAAGGTCGGTCGTGCACGCATCTAATTTTGGTGAGCATATTACTGTCTTCGACCGTCTGTGAGACGGGTGGTAGGTGGATACGTATTTTTCTTAAGGGTCTCGGACACGGGTGGTAGGTGGTTACGTGACTATGGATATTTTTAGGGTTCCGTACCCAAAGGGTAAAAACGGGACCCTATTACTGAGACTTCGCTGTCCGTCCGTCCGTCCGTCTGTCACCAAGCTGTATCTCAACAACGGTGATAGCTAGACAGTTGAAATTTTCACAGATGATGTATTTCTATTGCCGCTATAACAACAAATACTAAAAATAAAATAAAATAAATATTTAAGGGGGGCTCCCATACAACAAACTTGTTAAAGATTATATATATGTATAGGTACGGAACCCTTCATGCGCGAGTCGGGCTCGCACTTGCCCAATTTTTTTCTTTACTTAGCCGACCGCTAAGTCACGTTGGTAGTGATTGGAAGTGCGGAAAACCTGTTCTACTTTTGACCCGAATAAAAAACGGGACCCAGTAGGTACGTATGTTTCTAATGTAAAAAATCTATTTGCCTAGAATGTGCAAACAAACTTACATTCACTGCCGCGAACAAATTGATCAAATTAGTGGTCTGCAACTTTATAAAAATATTACCTTCATTTTAACTAAACTTATTGATTTGGCATCGTTAATTATTGAGTAATTAGAAATAATGACTTGGATCTTTATATAAAGTCAAAATTTTTGTTGATCTCACCTTCCAAAGGGTATTATAGTTTCTAAAGTGAAATAAGGACTGTTGCCATATGTTAACAGTAAAAAAAAAAAACTTTTAATGTTTCCAGAATGATTATTAGTTTAACAAATATTTTAATATGTCTATATTGCCATTATTATTTAAAATGTCCGATCCGATTTAATATACAAGGCCGACATTATGTATCCGTCCTGGGGACGGGAGGTAGGTGTTTCTGTGACTAAATAAGCAGTTAGGTAGTTAAGGGTTAAAATACATAAAATTACAATGTACTAAATGGTGTTAATCCAACACCTTAACATAATGATAGTTAATTCACGTGTAGGTTAATTACAAACCGGAGTTTAAATAATAGTAAGACATATTAACACTCATTAAGGAAATAACGTTTGTAACTCACTTTAAGAGAACTAGAATAGAATAGAACTGTACAACACACAATTAGTAAAACTGCACCCGAACTGAAAACCAACTACGTAAAAACGAATGTGAAATCCGCTACGATGCGGCTGGTCGATTGATCTGGTATAGGTACTACATAAATATGTTCTCTTAGTTCACTTAAGCGTTTCCTCTTTCGCTTAACTTTATTTACACTGTGATTACCCATATTGCTTGCTGTCTAAAGTCGTATTACCGCGTTAGAAAAATGTGCACAGGTCCGGCGTCGACCGTTGTCACGAGCGTACTGGCGACTAGGCAATAGTCGGCCGCCGCCGCGCGCTTAACCATTTTATTTTGCCAATAACGAAATGAATTGGTATGATTGATGTACTCAACCTATTAAAAATCTATGAAGCACAAATCGAAATATACTAAAAAACTATTAAATAAAGCAAATTTTGTGTTGATATTCATAATAGTTATCGAAATATTTGGCTTAAGGTGTAAAAAAGGGGTACTTTTCAAAAATAAAAACTATCGAGGATTTTTTTAGTAATCGTGTTTCTGATGAAGTAAAAAACTAGGGCATATACTGAAAATTAACATATAAAAAACTTGCACTTGTAAGTTATGTGCAAGTATTGTATTAATATTTTCTAAAATTGTAGTTTTCACTATTTACAGCGCCTTAAGGCAAGACAGAGGCGGAGGCCCCGACCCATCACCCCCCATCAGGACCCCCAGGAGCTTCGCTGGTACGTGGGGTCGCTACCCCCCAACAGCTCGCCATAAGCTGCCCTGCGGTGACTGGCTGCGCTGGTAAAACCAGCGGGCGATGGGGTCGTCACATCCCTACGCCTATTTATATTATTATTATTATACATATTCTCATGTCACTCGAGATCAAATGTCGTACGGTTTTTATGAAAAAAACATACTAAATTGACGTTTCGTATCGATAAAAATATTAATATCTATGGATACTAGAATAGAGACCAACTTGTGTTTTGACAGCTGTTCCGAATTTAAACTCGTAACCTTACAAAAATCGGTACTGTAATAACATTACAGTACAGATTTTACCTACTACCACAGACAACCTATTATGCAAGGCTGTAAAGTTGTTATTTGGCGCGAGTGTTGAAATTGAAAGCTGAGCGTAGCGAGGGTTTCAAGACACGAGAAGCTAAATAATTTTGCAGCCATGCGGAACACACAATTTTTCACCTCACTACAGCGAGGAAAATGCAAGATTCAAGAAAAACAATTAAAACATAAAAATAATCATATTTAATTTTGCCTTCTATTTAACACGTCCAATTTAAAACATAACACACTCAAATCCAAACCAAATAAATACGAGAGAAGCACACATATTAAAAATTAAATTTAATATGGCCGTAATTTGTATTATCGTCGTGTATATTTTTATCGTTGAGTTTTTCTTAAGCACTGTTATATTATATTTGGTTTTGAAACTACTTGACACATTCGTTGTGAATGTGGGAGAACGGCATTCTGGGAAGGATTAGTTGGCCACTCGGAAGTATTTTCCATAACTTCCATAGCTTTGGAAGTTATTGGACGATGGGATCCGAACAAGATTATTTCGGCTTTATCTTCTTTAACAACGCCAATAGTTTCGGTAAATTACTTATCGTCTCCAAATATTCATTACAAATCCTTTTTCGTTTTAATGCAGGCTTTTAGCATTGAATAAATACTCCAAATTGGGCTTAACTTTCTTGTTTTTGATATAAAGTAAGACAACAGTATGTATTCTCCACAGAACAAATTTACGTTGCTTACATGAATTGTGAAAACTTCCAACTTTTTAATTAATATTTTTTTTCTCGGGTGCGTTCAGAAATTACACTCTTATGTTCCAACTTTTATAACAAATAAATGTAAAAAATTGTGTAGTATTTAATGTATTTACTAGTCAAAATATGTAAATGAAACTGAAATATTTATAGGTACTATTAATATATATAAACACATTCAACTTATGTTATAATAAAGTGTAGGTAAAATAAAAATTTAAAAATCTGTAACCACGAACCAGGTTTCTGGACGTGATATTGTAGGTGTATTTTTTTAAAAGAAGTATTCACGTACATATGTACGTAGATGAAATCAGTCACGCGTTGAAGGAGTCTTAAATATAAAAAAAGTTACATGCACCACAGATAATCAAAATCGTCGTGTTCGAAATTCAAATGACTATTGCACGCTAGCGGATAAAATAGACTTTTGCACGCAGATTTCGCCCTATAAACGGAGGTTTTCCGAGCGAGTGAGGTGAAAATAACTATTATTTGTTATTGCCGATGTGCAATACTATTCCATGCTTTGCGTAGCATAGCATTGCGACTAAAGTTCAAACAAAATTACTTGTTCTGTCTTTAAAGACACTAGGTACTGTCATAACACGCTCTAATCTAAACCAAATAGGTAAATAAGAGAAAATAAACAATTATCGTATTCAAAATTCAAATGACTTTTGCATGCTAGCGGATAAAATAGACTTTTTCACCTCACCAGCTCAAACATGGTGATTTTTCTGCGAGATAACAGTGAACAAAATGCGATTTTGTTTCTGATGCCTAAAGAAACGTATAATATAATTATTGTTCTCACAAGTAACTCTCAAACGATAACACCATTTTTTTTGTTGCAGTCGCTCCGAAAATCTCTAAAACTGATAATTATCTAAAAGTTAAGGAAGGTGCATCAATCGACGTACCTTGCAGGTAACATTTCTCATTACATACCAAAATTATAAGCCATGACCCTGTCTATTCACTGTATTTGTATGAAAAACATGCTGAACCGCCATTACATACAGATACGGGTGAATTGCAGAAAATATGTACCTTTGGAATTTCGTAACTAAACTGAGAGTAACGAAACTGATAATTGCTGTAACTAAACTGATAACATAAAGCGTCGGACTCATGAAATAAAACTAGTGATGTTTTATGGTTTCGTTCGCAGAATTATTTAATAAAACGTTTTAATTTCAATTAGCAATATTGATTACCTACTGATTTTTGGTTTGTGTGAATACTAATAACAAATATGATCTAAATAATTAATTAATGTCTTACAGTAGCCAGTCTTAATTCTTTCTGGATCCGGAATCTGCTGCCTATTCGATTTATTTTTCTTTTTGGCGGAATATCGTCTTCAATAAAATTATCGCTTGTTATTTCTTTTTGTTCCTTATTTTGACTTTTTACTCCACGTTTTCTTGATTTCTTTACTCTGTCTAAATGTTTCACTCTTAACACTTCATATTTTGTAGGATTTTGCTTTAAACGTTATCTATATTTCCATTGCCTTTCAGCATTTGTCTACTGTAAAAAAGAGTTTTTATTTTTGTACTGAAATACTAGGATAAACTATATTTTTATATAGTTAATTGATTTCTAAAAATATGCTGAAAATGCTAAAATAAATCAATTAGGGAATCGAAACGGAGACAAAAAATATTACAGTCCATATTCAGATAGGTTTTTCGACCTATATAAAAGGTTTTATAGTATTAACTAACCCTTACATTTTATCAGTTTCGTTACATAACGAAACATAACGAAACTGAGACAAGATATATGAGAAATCGCAACCTAAAACAATATTTTTCTTCAAACGTGTAATGCATTCATCTGGAAGTATGTAAATTTGTAAGATTCAGAGTAAAACCAATCGGCAATGAATAAACTGGAGTACGAAAATAAAGATTTTATATGAGAAAAGCGCCGTTACTCAACCTGAGATTTTTTAGCTCATTTACTCAAGACTATCGATCGACGCACCACTTTGTTGAAAATAAAGTGGCTGTCGCCGTGTTTATCATTTTGGAACATGTCAAAGTGCTGCCGGAATAAGAAAAAATAATTCAACTAAGAACTGAGTCATTTCTTTGGGATTAAATGCTCCGTAACTAACCCTGAGTAACGAAACTCCAGTAAGTTGGGACAAGTTTATCATTATAAAAATTTCACAACTATTTATAATACACGTAAATATATTTGTACAGAATTTAAAAATGATCTAATAAGGACTGAATAATTTACAGTTAAACTTTAAAATAAATAATATCAATCGTAACGTATAAAGCTTTTATAATGTCCCGAGCCTCCGCTTATCGACTTGGGATATTCGAGATTGGTTTAATGATTCTAAGCCATGTTCTAAGTTACGTCATGTTCTATTGTAAGATATTGAGGTTCGCTTCGTTGATGAATGAAAAATGATTATTCTGAGCCAGATAAACGTTATTCAGAATTCTGAAAAGACTTAACATAATTATTGAAAAGCTTGAATGTATTTATTACGGATGCAGGAAGTTTCCCGATCATTACTCCTCCCGTCCCATCTCGCCGCCCGCCTATAGGTAGCGATTGACGACGATTGAGATGCCACCAAATACTATTTTTTTTATCTATTAGGATAACGCGGGTCTCTATCCATACCTCAAAAGCAAAAATAGAACCCCCTTATAGGATCACGTGTAGCTGTCTGTCAGTCCGTCTGTTACAACTGATTCGCTGCAAAACTACTGGACCGATTAAATTGCAATTTGGCGCAAATGCTTTTAAGAATTTTCATGACCACAATATAAAATTTCAAAGTCCCAAGAAACCATAAAAATTACACCCATACTCATATTTAGTCATTTCAACCCCATCGCACCCCAACATGGGAGATGGTAACTCACGTCCGCCACGTTGGATTTTAAAATCGTTGCGGTTTTCGTAATCAGCGACCCGATAAACCATAAAAACAATACCCATGCTATTTTCTTCGGTTTCCGCGACTGTCACACATTTAAATAAAACAATTTAAACGGATTATATCGCGTATATTAATTATTTGAGCCTCCCTGACGTTTCAGTACCTTTACAGATACCGTTATCAAAGGTTGACTGAGAAAAACATAATTTTTCTCTGTCAAAGTTACATTTGTGCAAACTACCCATTTTATAAATATTAATTTCAAAATAAAGGTGTTCATACATGCCAGATGGGCCTAATGTGTAAAGACACATGTGCCAGAAGGGCATTTATTATTTTATTTAAAATATCTACCAGCGGTTCACTATAAGGCTTACTGAGGAGAAAGAACCGCCAAAGAAAACTCCCAGATTGCCTTATTTATATTACTATAAAATACTTTTAAACAAAAACTCTACATATACTACTTTTAACACTAATTTGTTTTACACCGTTCGAGGCCCAGGGTTTCCAGTCTTGTGTCTTGCTTGATCCTTGATAAGATGTACAACAGGATCCCAAGCCGGTGGTAATGAAAAACCATCTTCTCTATTGAAATTGGGATATTTTTTGATTTCAATAGCCTCGCGCAACATTCTGGGAAAACGTCGTTTCTCTCTCGCAAGGATTGAAGTGTTGTCAAACTTAATTGAATGGTTTGGTTTGTCCATGACATGCTCGCAGACTGCAGACCTGTTGCAACGACGGTGCTTGACATCAGCTACATGCTCCTTAACCCGTGTAGCTATACTACGTTTCGTTTGGCCAATGTATGACAGACCACACTCGCAGTCCAGCTTGTAAACACCAGCACTCTGCAGAGGGATGCTACACTTCACGGGCTTCAGGTATTGAGACATCTTCTTCATCGGCTTGAAATATGTTTTAATGGAAGCCCGTCTCAAGATGTTTCCAATCCTATCCGTGACCCCTTTCACATATGGCAGGACCGCAGGTTTACGCTCGACTGTAGGTGTCTTCACACGGGGTTTCTGGTTGAGGCGTGGTATCTTGAGCCCATTGGCCCAAAGCGCACGCTTGACATGCTGTAGTTCATCAGTCAAATGTTGGTCGTCACAGATTCCCTTGGCTCTCTGAAACAAAGATTTACCCACTGTAGCAAGTTGACTAGGATGGTGATGTGATTTGCCATTTAAATACCTATCAGTGTGAGTAGGCTTCCTATAAAACAGTATGACCTATTGTATTATCAGACCTTCTCAACACACTGACATCTAAGAAGGCTAGTGAATTTTCATTTTCTAACTCCATTGTAAACTTTATTTTCTCATGAATGGAGTTTAAATGGCCTAGGAAAACTGAAACACTAGATTTAGGTAAAATAGTAAAGGTATCATCTACGTATCTTTTAAAGATCCTCGGCTTGACAGGTGACGATGAGAGTGCTTTCTCCTCGAAGTCCTCCATGAAGATATCGGCGACAACAGGAGATACTGGAGACCCCATAGCCACACCATCCACTTGCACGTAGAATTCACCGTTCCATAGCATATAGCCAGATGTAAGGCAGTGTTCTAATAATTCAGCATATTCCATTGCCATATTCTGTTCACGTAGCCTCCTCCTCACAATATTGATGCAATCCTGTACTGGCGGCCGGATGAGCCGGAGTTCTAATAAGCTATATTAGGAAAGGCAGAACGGCATACAATCAACGTAATGGAAAAACAAAATATTAAAATAATTATAGATTGTATATGATAATCAATAAAACGTGAAAAATTAAAGTGCTCTTATTTTCTTTTATTTTTTTCAATCAAGGCTTCGCAAAGGCAATCCACACCCCAAAAGCATAGTTTGGCAGTTCAAACCTAAAGACGGGGCTATGACTCAAATGATGAACAATGAAGAGGTGTTAAGGATCCCATCGGCTCAATTCGAGCATGCTGGAGAGTATCAGTGCAGCGCTGAAAATACCGAAGGACGTCGTGAGAAGGTGACGACGCTAGTGGTTCAAGGTATTTAAAACTTCCTTCATTCTTTAGGGTAAGAATTTAAACAGTAAATCTTTTTTGACAACCCTACAATAAATTGTTCGATATTCAAAAATAGAAAATATTGATTCACCTTATTTTCAGGCACACCAAAAATCTCTAAATCAGATGATTACCTTAAAAGTTAAGGAAGGTGCACGTATAAACGTATATTGCAGGTAAGACTTTATAGTAAAATGAACCCAAAACTACCAGTAAGTGTGCCGGAGTGATAATACTCGTAACCCGGACACAATGGGAGTTATAACCAAGATGCCTTCTTGTCTTTTGAATAATATCAAATTTACCAATTCACTAACTATATGGTGTAATTGAAAATTTAATGATCATGTTAACTTTTAACAGGATTCATAAAGGCTATCCTAGACCCCAAATATTGTGGTATTGGAAACAACTAGGCGGGGCTGGCTTCCAACTGCTCACTGGTCAAACGGATCAAGAACTTCGCTCGTTATTACAAGTGCGTGGCGCAGAACAAGTTTGGAAAAGATGAGCTCACTGTTCATCTTGATGTGCAAGGTACCTTACTATTGAATTATTAACAATTTCAATTAACACTACTCCACCGACAGAGCCCACCAGGTGAGTTGTTCATAGCTACAGTTCGACCAGCGGCCGGACTGGCAACCGAGGAACAATAACAACAACTCGCCCAACAGGCGCTCGTAATTATAAAGAGCGCCCATTAGGCGGGCTGTTGGTCGTGAATGTGTAGTTAGTTATGTCCATCTCTTCTGCTTTGTATATTTTATAAGCTCATTGAGCCAATCATTAATTCAATATAATAATCTGCAATACTTTTACAAATATTATCTTAGCTTGAAAGTTGAGTTAATATTGAAATATTAATTTCAACAAATCTTTCAGCTCGTCCAGAGTTAAGTAAGTTGAGGGCCCTGTCGCCTCGGTTGATTCGCGTCTCAGGAGACCCCAGAGCTGGCGCATACCTCTCACAGAGGATCGCTCTTGCGATCCAAAGAGGTAACGCCGCCAGCGTAATGGGAACCATGCCGCAGGCAGACTTGCTGGACGGGGTATTCTTTTTATAGAAAATGTATATTTTTTATTTTATTTTCTAATTAGCTTTAAGCCATTGTACATACAATTATCCTTTCTTTTATATTTATCTATAGTTTTTATTATTGTAGGTAAATATTGTAAATATATTGTCATGTATGTGTTTATTTTAAAATAAACCTTTAAACATTTTATAGAAATGCCAACAATATTTGATCACAAATGTTTAAATTTACACAATGACAATCTAAAAAAATGCTTGGAGCGGGATTGAAACCAGTATCTCCAACGACTATCTGGACCAACATGGGCACCTTGACTACTAGGCTATCGAAGTCATCAAGTTCCTAAGTTTGATAGAAACTCAGGATACGAGCTCGATTATGAGTAGGCAATAATAACTTTTATAAAATGCAGCAGGAAAAATAATGCTCTAGTTCCACATTATGTAACGTGACATACAGGAGATGTCCACTGCTGGAAGTGACTTGAATTCTGCTCTTTTTATTTAAGCCTCCGGAAAGGAAACCCACGCCCAAAAGTAGCTTGGCAGTTCAGGCTTCGAGACGGTACTACGTCCCAATGGAAGTATGATGGAGAGGTGCTAAATATCTCATCAGTTCGGGTCGATCAGGCTGGGGAGTACGTCTGCAGCGCTGAAAATTCCGAGGGGCGTTGTAAGAAGGCTACAACGCTTATAGTCCAAGGTAGGTCCATTCTATCATTGTTTCTTGCTCTGTATCGAGTCGACTCGAGAGAGACCCTCTTTACTTAGATGTTTTCCTCCCTGTCAACACACATTTCAAGAGCAATAGAGAAAAGTGCACACACACACAAAATTATTCGAGGGGTTTTCGCTAACATTTAACGGTTAACGGTTTAAAACCCACGTTAAAATTGTCAGGTCTGGCCCGACAAAATCCGAGCATCCCGGCGATCACTTCTGTACGGTCCCTGATGAAGAGCTCCATAAGAGTTCGAAACATGTCAGGCCGTTCCTGACAAACCGTTTATAATAATTATTCAAATTCAGGTTATCTGGAAGAAATCGCTCCTTAGCGATAAGACCGCCTGTTGTTTACCTTTAATTGTATTTTGCATTGTATTCCTGCTGTATGTTTTATGAAGTGTGCAATAAAGAGTAGGTAGTTGTATTGGGCTTATTATTTTCGCGGCGACAGAAAAATTAAAGAGCAGCAAACTATTTGCAACTAAAATAATAACTTGTCAGCGATTAAATATTTTGGCAATCATTTATATTAAACGAGCTTTAAACTAAGGATATTTTAAAATTCAAATAATGGCAGCTACTTTAAGGTAGCAGAAATAATAAACAAGATTACTGAAATCATAGGTGAGGTACTATAAATAATGACTTGGCGACTAATATTAGCAGAAGGATAACAAACTTTATATTAGTGGCAACTACAGGTCTCCATCTAAAAAAGCATTTTGGGCTTTGATTTGCTGGCAGCTTAAATATTAAAATGGGTACTATATAAAAGTAATGGGGAGTTATTTTTTTAGTTTTCGAAACCATAATTTAATGAAAACGGCGATAAGCGTTTTTTAGGTAAAAATGTTTTGCCCATACAAAACACGCTTATTTTAGTCCGAACCTAGCTAAAACACGCTACGCTAAAATAAGCATTGCATTATCATAAGACTTGCCTCAGAACCGAAGCTGTCAACCCCGATTCCACGTGGTCTTGTCTGCCCTACCCCTAGAGTGTATATAAAAAACCGGAGGCGCGGAGGGAGAGCAGCCCTCGCCCGCCGTGACAAAGCTCGGGAGCCGTGCGGAGCGGAGCGGCTGAGGCTGGTCGCCGAAGGCGACCAACAAGCCGAAGCTGCGGAACGGAGTACGGGCGACCGAGCTTTGCCACGCAAGGGCGGAAGGGCTGCACTTCCCGCAGCGCCGGAGCTAAGGCAGAGTTTGACACAATATCCAAAAAAATATTGTGGGTTTTAGGAGTCCATATCGCGGTAATTATTAAGTTTAGAAAAAAGTTGTCCATACAAAACACGTTTATTTTAACGTATTCTATACGATAGAATCATAAAAAATAGGTGTCAATATGACATCACACCTGACGAAAAATTTACCAAAATCAGAGCCACTAAATAAAACTATAGACCAAAATTATTATTTATACATGCAATTTTCAACTTTGATTAAAGCTCTTAAATTGTCGCACAAAGTATTTTTTTTATGACCTTGATTTATTTTATATGTAATCTCCATTGAACAATTAGAGTAGGCCATTTTCAACTTTTTATCCGCTGTCATGTTTCCGCTTAATTAGTTAATTCAGTCGCCAAAACAATAACTCGATGTTAGTTTATATTGAAACAAAGCCGAAAATTGATTACTTAGCTGCTACTTTTTACTTTAATAGTCTCCGCAATTAGTCGCCAACTTATTATTTTTGCTATCCCCTTTAATTTTTTATAAATCCCTAAATCTGATTAATTTGTCGCCGCGCTAAATACATGCCGTTGTATTGTATTGCATTCAAGTTTCTTCCTCGTAACTTGAGACTCGTGACCTCTTGAACTTGTCTACGTCTTAAGCCTTGGACTTTTAGGTCGATCGCTTCTCTATCACCTTAGACGCTTTTTTATTTTACTGATACATTTCTTTAAGAGCATCCACAGTTCCACACAAGCTATTGGAACTTTGATCAGACTATCTATTTAATTATTACTCTTGCCCATATAGAAGAAGTTAAGGGATAAAATGTTCTTACTTAAAAATCTTAAGCTCACCTTTTGTTATTTGTTATTTTAGACATTCATATTGCTGATGTTAAAATTTTCAGCGAAACCCGTAATAACAATACCAAAATCGATTGTTACTGCAATGGAAAACACAACTGCAATTTTACAGTGCAAGTAAGTATATAATAAGATATTTCGTATAGGACCCAATTGACAAATTATTTAAAATTCTTGTGAAAGGTCCCGGAAATATTCTCAGTTTTTTGGAAACTTTCCGCAACTTGCCTATCCGTAGGCCCATACTATCTGCATAAAACGACTTATTTTGTTTTATCCTTGATGTTTTGCATCCATTACAACCGCAACGTCAAGTGCTATATCAAATTCATAATCATAACGTAGTGTTTCCATTACGTGAAGTTTAATTATGTTGGATTATCGTTTCGATCTTGTTTTAAATTTGGAATTTTGAATTAACCCTTTGAGCGGTATATCTAATTTCAACTAAAAATAGCGGTTCTTAACTCATTGTGCATTAATGACTATTGCACAATGAGTTGGATATCGCTCTTTATCCGTGAGATTAGGTATACTTACTCTGGATAACGTCCTAGGAATGCGACAAAACATTCAACGCTAATCAGTATCAGTGTTGTCTTGTTTCTCGTACAAAGATATGGGACATGCGTCTAATACCGACTGATGTATCCGGTGGGAACCGTCACACAGTCCGCAGCAGAAGATGCTATTTATATAGAGAAAAGGGGTTGTACAGATCATTCTAAGCAACTTATAATGCCCAACTTTTGGTGCTGACTGCACACTCTGCTATTTAACTGTGATGGTAATTAAGATTTTATTTATTTACAGGGTAGTTGGAGGTTTTCCTAAACCAACCATAACTTGCTATTACAAAGGTCCAGATTCGAAAGATGTAACCATTATGGAAAATGATGAAGTTGTAAGAATTGCAAACATTCAGCTAAATAACGCAGGAACTTACAAATGTTTCGCCCGTAACACTTTGGTATCGGTGCAAGGGGAAGTTGAAGTCGTTGTCAATGGTAAGCTCTCTTTTTAAAATGACAACAATTTTAAAACATTGCAAAACTACTCTGGCTACATATCTAGTCCAAGGCCGAAAATCATTACAGACAAAGACTGGTAGGCGAATTTCACTTTTCTTGTTACCACATGTGTTATGTTATGTGGCTTTTACACCTTTACGAACAGTATGCCGAGAGACGTAAATTAGAGTCCTCGTGATGGGTACGTATTACAATCCCGAAAGTTCATAATACCTACAGTTGAAATACCGATGGTCAAAATACCGAAAATCAAAATACCGAAAGTACAAAAAGCCGATATTCGATATACCGATGCTCAAAAGACCTATTTTGAAAAGATCGACAGTTCAAAATCTCGAAATTTTATAATACCGAAAGTTCAAAATCTCGAAATTTTATAATCCCGAAAGTTTTGAATCTCGAAATTTTATAATCCAACCATTGTCAGTAAAATGCCAATGAAAAAATATTTTTTTCTTTTAAGAATATGATCATAACTACAACAAAAGGAGCGTTTTTTAGGGATATAAAAAAAAAACTAACCTAACCTAACCCGGCCGAGTCGGATCTGCTCTGAAAGGTGAATCATTTAAAGTTTGAGAATAGGTTGAGGTGAATCAATCACCTTTCAGAGCAGATCCGACTCGGCCGGGTTAGGTTAGGTTATTTTTTTTTATATCCCTAAAAAACGCTCCTTTTGTTGTACTATTTTAATCGTTCGGCATTTGAACTGTAGGAATTCTAGCCGTCGGGATTACAGTCTTCGGGATTACAGTCTTCGGGATTTCATCCTTTCGGTCAAACGTTCTTTCGGGATTTTAAACTTTCGGTCAAATAAACATTCGACATTTTAATTTTCGGCCTTCCATCCATAGGTCTTATGAAATTCGGTATTTTGAACTTCGGCATTGTAATACGTACCCCCTCGTGATTAGGACCACGTCTGTGAACGGCGAGTTTCATATACGTACACTACGTTTACAACCGAAAATTTCTGATAGTGTTTTTCTTGTGTCGATTTAGACTAGAACTTTCTTACTTATCTCTGTGCACCGCAGCCAATTTAAAAAATGATCTTGTGTGCATGAAGGTTTTAACCACCAAAAATTACCAAAATACAAAATAAGCTCAAGATTTTAAAGAATCTTAAACACCGAAATTAAATATATCTAATCTGAGTAGATTTGTCACAGTTGTGCAGTTGCCACGGTAATAAAAACAGACAGAAAAAACACATTTTTACAATCATTAATCAATATGATCTTGCTCTATAGTACCTACCTAGGGTTACCCTCATCTGGCAGAATAATATTGGTCAGAAATACACTTTGCATAACACGTTTCGCAGAAACACTTTCGGTCGAATGGTAAGATGGCATAAAGGTATAGTTGGCATTACTACTACCTCGCATACGACACATTTTGCAGCACATTGTTTTGTAGAATATCTCTTTGGCCGAGTTTGGTTTAGCATAATTTTATGTACCATAATAATCCTATAGCATACGATTACAATAGCATAATTATTTTCTACTAGCAGAAAAGTGCGTTAAGTAAACTTTACGTAGTAGAATGTAAGTACCGTTAGGTACGACGACGAGCGGTTCGAGGAGCAGTCTTAGGTATCTTGCCGCCGCGGGGCAACTGCCACTAAATTTTTAATCACAACAATTGTAATGCATAAATTAGGTCCTGATTCCACCTTAGGGCAGGTCCGACTTGGATTAGGTTAGGTACGACGACGAGCGAAGCGAGGAGGAGTGTTAGGTTGAGCTGAGACCCTACCACGGATTGTGACGAAGACAACAGAGTACAACGGAGTTGAAGGCGACGTGGTGATGAAATAGCCCTGCGCCGCCGTGCGACATCCCACCCCCACCATCACTTGGGTCGTCAACGAGCAAGTTATCGACAATGGTGCGTAATAATAAACATAGATTTTACCTCGTAAAATAATCATGCAAGAATAGTGGACAGCGCAAAGCTAGCTGTCTAGAAAATACTTAGGTACCTATTGCTGTTGTGTGGAAAAATACACGATTATGATTATACGAAAATATACAAATTAAATTATGCAAAATAAAAAATATTTTGAGACACGATCTGTGACGACTCTCCTACACTTATTTCTAAGACAATTTTTATTAATGAAGTTCAATTTATTTCAGACAGATCAAAAGAGCTGTATGTCGAAAATAATACATTGTTTCTGCAAAATCCTTACGAAGGACACTCTACCTACAATTATTCTCGTAATTACACGTGTCGCGCCCGCAATAACTTTGGTGAAGCAGTTTTGCCCTACGAAGTTTATATAACAGGTAAAATTAAACAACATGACCCAAACTTTGGTAAAATTATAGACTGTGTTAGTATGATGACGACGCGGTTGGCGCAGTGGTAGTGTAGTCCCGGGTTCGAACCCCGGCAAGGGCAAATATTTTTGTGTGAAAAGCTCGAATATTTGTACCTACCTGGGTTATGGATGGGTATCTATCTAATGCTTATCGTCGTCTAGCACCCATAATACAAGCTATGCTTAGTTTGGGATTAGATAAATTCGTGTAATACCGTCCCCCTTATATTTATTTATTTAGTATAATGTCACTGGCACATCTAGCACTTTCTTCTTCAAGACGATAAACTTGATAAGGATCACAAGGGGAGCGAATTGGTGACTATTATTTATTCGCAGCAAACTCTAGGGAAGTAATGGGCAACTCGTTTACGCTTTACGTTTCGTTTAATGAAAACTACTCAATTACTACGTTTTAGTATAATCTTTTTTATTTCTGTAACTAAATCCTTGATTCCATAATAGGCCTGTGTCGTAAATTTCAAAAATGGCTTATTTCGATAGTTTAGTACCTGTATTACCCCAAAAAAATTATATTTCATGATAAAAATTATATTTAAAACACATATTTTAAGTTTGAAAAAAATATTTTTAAACTGACGTAAAAACACAAGAAAGTGTCATGGCGTCGTGAATGACGTCACATAGTTGCAAGCGATTGTGTTCTCTTACGGCGAAAGTTTGTTTTGTTTAAATAAAAATGGAAACTTCGTATTTTAAAAACTGTATAGTGCCCCAGTGTATAAATACAAGTATAAAAACTCCGACTAAATTATTCATACGTGTTCCGGTCAAGGAAAAAATGCGAAGAAAGTGGTTAAAACTGGCAAGGAGGCAAGATGCTCATTGTTTATCAACAACATCGAGAATTTATTTTTGTGAAGATCATTTCGATGTAAGTATTATTAAAAAAAGTAGTGACTACATATTCAACTCGTAAATCTTAAGAAAAACCAAAGCTTTTTTTGTTTTAAAATAACAATGCTACATTTGGTTTGAGGTTAGAATGTCTCATATTTGTATTGTGTTAAAACACAGTCTTCATATTTTTCCAGTTGCCAAACGATATGCTGAATTATACCGAGTACCATATAATGGGAAAGGTATCTTATGTGCGAATGAAACCAGGATGTTTACCAAGTAAATTTGGATGTCAAGAAGACAGAAGAAAACGAACCTGCACCAGTGCAGAGCGGCCATACATGATAAAAAAACAGAGAATGTCTACAATAGCAGAGTGTCTTCAAGAAAGTTGTACACCTAGTACTTCCAATGAACTACTAGAAAGTTGTACACCAAGTACTTCCCTAGAACAACAACCTCAAACAAGTTCAGCAGGTATGTAATAAACTTAAAATATTATATGACATAACACACACTAGGCCGGCGAGGATCGAACCCGGGCCTCCCAGACGCAACTCTGGTGCCTAAACCGAAAACCAAAAAAATATAAATATTCTTCAAACTCAGATTCATACTCAAATTCTAAATAGATGTTTAATATCATGCACAGCTTCTTTTGATTCTTATCTTATATCTTGTAATTTTTGCAGGTTTTCAAACCATTGAAGAAAATACACCAAAAGTGATATATAAGCCGACAGCAGATAAATCCATTCAAGTAATCATTACACATAAATATAGAAGTAAAGCGATCCAGACCCATGTGAAAACAATAGATCAAGCAATATCACCTCTGAAGCCACCGATAACATCTAGTTCTACATCCCCGTTTAAAGTAACAACCTGTAAAAAATCAAGACCTTCTTCATCTATCCTAAAGAAGATTACTAGAAATATACTGATTCCAGAAGAACAGTCTGACAGTGATATTTCTCTATACACACCGTCTGTGCCATCTGTATCTACTAACGCAAGCTCACCATCAGTGCATGCATTACAAGTGAAATCATCTTCGGACTGTAATGATTTTATTGCAGAAGACAGAAAAATAGAAGCAGCCAAGACCTTATTGAGAACAATAAGTAAGATTGAAAAACAGCCCCGTTCATATATTGGTGTGCCAAAAAATTGTTATTTCCTAATTGATATAATTAAAGACAAATTAGACATTCCCAAACATCATATTTTGTTATGTTTAAATAAAATAAGATTAGATTGTACATTTCATATTTTAGTAGATGATTTTGGAACTAATGCGTCTAGTTTAAGTAAGGTATTTACAAAAAATGTGCCTTTAATAGCTAGTGTTTTACGTCCCTTTATTGTGCCACTAGATAAAGATATTATAAAAAGGACTCTACCAATCGCATTCAGGCATAAATATCACAACGTAAGTTGCATTATAGACTGCCTTGAGATAGAGATACAAAAGCCATCTAAGGCTGTAAACCAAGCAATGACTTGGTCAGAATATAAAAAAGCCAACACTATAAAATATTTAATCTCATGTACTCCAAATGGGTTAGTTAATTATATTTCACCCGGATTTGGTGGCAGAACAACTGACATGTGTGTGGTAGAGTCATGTGATTTTATAAAATCTTTAAATAGTGGCATGTGTATCATGGCTGATAGGGGCTTTAAGCATATAGAACAATACCTTAAGAAATCAGGTATAACACTAGTAAGGCCTCCTAGTGTAGAAAAAGGAGCTCAAATGACTAAAAGCGAGGCCAAAGAAACTAAACAGATTGCTAGTTTGCGCATACATATAGAAAGAGTGATTCGGCGCCTACGAGAATTTTACATGTTAAGACCTCATGCCTGCGTTCATTTTAATTTTGTTAAGATACTGGATGATGTAATTATTATTGCATGTGCATTGATAAATCTGCAAGATTCTTTAATAAAATAAAACTAAAACTTTCATGATTGTTTTTTTTATTGTACACAAACATACATGAGCACACAGCACAACTATAGCAGCATTAAAGTCCAGCAATATTTATTAACTACACTTCTATGTAAGTACCTACACATATTTACTCCATACTCTTATATAATAAAGGGTATATTTGATTTTTCCAGAAAACTATTAACTTATTATTAATTAAATTTTCAATATACTCCAAGTTAAATGGTATATTTATCAAAGTCACTTTTTTATTATTACCGTAGTCTGGGTCTGCTACACAAAAAACATGTTTTTTTCTGTGTTAAGTACATTTGTAGTTGCATTTGAGCAAAATACTTTTCTGTAGCTTCTCCATTTTTCACATAATTTTTGTAAGTTTTGCTACTGCTGGGACATTTAATTTCAATAGTACCATCTTGGAATATACCATCTGGTGATCCTGCGATTATTGGACATTTCTCACTTAGCATAAGTCCACATTTATTTATGTTTTTTTTTAGTTTTATTTCCACTGTTTTCCTGACTTCATCTTCTAGTACTCTGCCCCGACTCATTGCTACTGTGTCAGGTATTTTCCCTCCCAAAATAAGTGACACAAGTGTGCCATCTGCTGTCTTACTTTACTTCATCCACTACAAGTGTGCATCCATACAATTTTGCGTGAACTTTGTGTTCAGGACAAATCTTGCACTTGACAGTGCATAATTTATCATCACGCTTTAGCTGTACGTAGCTTATAGCGTCGTCACCGTACGAAGCTCGTGAAGACCTGAAATATAATTTGTTATTAGCTATTTACTTAATATTTTTAATTTGTTGCCCTGGGAGCAAACAAACAATTATTTTCTAATTCTTACTTTCGAAATAGGCAATTAAAAACCCACTATTCCACAAACTTGCGATAGGGCTTAAGACACTAAGACAAAGTAGTGTCTTTACAATATCATCTCTCTATATTTACATTGTAATTCTAACCTCAAAATCAATTAATTTGCAATTGGTATACATTCCTTCAAATAATAATTGACTGCGTGCTAAAGTAAAATATACGTGAAAATGATAATAAGCAGTATTTTAGTATTGTTTATACTTACATAGAAGTTTTAACATTACGAAATTCCGATGAACAAAAGTCAGTGTTCGACGCGAAAAATCGGCCTAGCATAACAGCGTCAATTTTGGGTAAATTATTGCTGTTCGCTTTGATAAATCCAGGTTCCATGGCAGTTTATGCTAGTATTATCCGATATGGGTGGAAATAACACACTCAACTTGTCGAAAAATGATAACAATAGAAAAAAAACGAAGTGACTTGTGCTGTTGTATGAAAATCATAACCAAACGTCAACAACAACAATGGCGCATATCACCATGTGACGTAATACGTTCTAATTGGCGTTCACGGCGGAGGGGCCAGGGGGGTATTTTTTTGATTTTAATTTGCAAAAATAACAATAATCTTATTTTTTTATGAGGAATTATTTCGGTTTTCCTTGATTAAATATTACAATTTACGCCTAGAAACATTCATCCATTGGTTTCATTGTTAGTTGACACAAGCCTATTCTACGCTACGGGAGCGCCCTCTGCGTCATTCGTGTTTAAAATGCTTATGCGCATTCCACCCACGATCCCTATTGCTTTACGGCAAGTGCATGGGCCGCGAGAGAGATGGCGCTATTCTCAACGTTTTTTAATAGAACCTTTTGTCCATTCTGTTTTAACGAGGAAATACCACATTTTCGTTTTTATAAATATAAGACACAAAGGTAAATTACGAAAGAAAAATGTTATGTGATCCACTGCATTGTAAGCAGGACCCGAACTTGCGACGCTACGTAAGGTTACATAAGGTTAGATACCGTTTTATTGACCGTATTAAATCAATAAGGTAGCAAAATGAAAGCTACTTTATGTTGTCACAGGTTATTCATTAATGCATTAAACTAACTGACTTTCAAAGTTGTGCAGGTGCAAGCATTGACCTCAGAACAGTTGGATGTTAAAGAAGATAATGAATGTCGATTCAAAACATCTTCACAATGCTCTGTACCCACTCAATTGCTTTTGGTAACTACGGCTACCTGTTACCGGTCTTATTTTATTGTATAAAAAATAGAGTCCAACTCAAAATTTGAAGCAATTGAGTGGCTACCCACTACCATAGATACTGTTATACAAAGTCATGTGAGATTTTAGCACCAATAGGAGTATAAACGTGGCAGATGCCTGATGACATGACCAAAATGCACTTCATTGTGAATTGCATTTAGAGCTTATATTGTCCGTGAGTTGCATAATTGTAACCTACCAATGATCAGTCATTACGACTCAACCTCATTACATTAGTCATGTAATGTTTTCAGAATATCCAGAGGTAGGTGAACGCAATATAACCTACGTTTTGGAGAAGCAGCCATACGATATCCATTGCCCGTTGCCCTCCACGGACCCCGAATCAGTCAGGTGGTTCAAGGTGAGTTTAGATTTGGTACCCACGCAAATTTACCTAAAATTTTGCCCAAGAAGGAGAAGATTAAAGAGTCATAACTTTCTTTTTGAAACGCACGTGGAAAATCTGATACAGATATTCAGGTATGTCTGTATTCAAAATAAGGATATTTATATGACTCGTAGTTAGTTGTTATCAATCATCTAAAATTACTGTGCCTATATTTCTTCATATTGATCTTGTTTATAAGCCGTTTAATTTCCAACTTACAGATAGCATGTCTGTCATTTTTCAGTTTAACAGCAGCCTCGACGTAACCGGGGGATCATTGCACTTCGACAGCCCAAAACAATACGACAGTGACAACTACACGTGCCGAGTGAGCGATTTAAGCGGGGCTGCTTCTCACACTGTGGAAGTCATCTTCGGTCATCCTCCAACCGGAGATTCTGGAAGACGACTTGCGTTTAATATCAATTGGCAAGGAGAGATTGCTTCGCTCGATTGCACCACCAAACAGTTTCCTGAGGGAGAGGTATTGTTGCGCATATTTTCCATATGTATGTTTTACTAGCTTTAGTCCGCGACCTCACTCGCGTTAAAACATAAACACTACTCTAAGGAAACCATGCTTTTTTCAGGATATAGAGTAGCCTTTGTGTTAAGTCAGGGTATAAACTATCACAGTTCCAAATTACATGCAAATCCGTTCAGACGTTTGGCGTGAAGAAGTGACTAACCTCATTATTATTCTTTGTTTCCTTTGTTGCTATCGACGTTTAGTATATTTCTTACTAAAATGCATTGCACAGGAAATTTCCGGCTTTTGAGGAGGGGATTGTGCATTTCGCATTTCAAACAAGCACTAACCATCCTAGACAACATATCAAACATTCAGAACTATCGGACCGTTTGTAAGGTCACTTCCAGTTGTTTAGTCTCTATTCGCCGAACTAATAGCATCAGTAAATTAAAAGATTTTTTTATTTTTAGTACACGTGGTACTACAATGAAGAAAAAGTAACGAGCGTCCACACGAGTTCCTTGCTAGTAAGAGGTTGGGGCCAGTATACTTGTAATGTCACCAACCCCTTCGGAAGCTTGGAGGTCAAAATAAACGTCACAAGCAGAGGTACCGAAATTAATAGTAATCAATTAGTACACTCAAGAGATAAATTAATAAAAGGTTGTAACTCGTCTCCACAGCCAATTATATTGAAAACAAATATTATTAAAAAAATTACAAGCTTTAAAATTCTTCGTTTTTTTAGATTGTGCCATTCCTACATCATTACTGAAAACTAAACACATACCACTTGTACTGGACGCGTCATCATCGTGGCCAGCTGTGACACACACTGAAAAGTACATAATGGTGCCACATTCAGAAGAACTGCATCTGGTCTGTCAAGACGATGCCCCACTTACAAAGATACGATCTTCTAACAGATTTACAAAACTTCAGTATAAACGATCAATCGTTGCCACATGCGATCACGAAGAGGCTTTCCTAGTTGACGGGATCCAAAGGAAATTCTCTGAACTTGATTGTAAAGACAGTGTGGCATATAGTATTATCGGAACAGAAAAGACTTGCTTGGGCGACAATACGCAGCTAATGAAAATTGGTTTTCATGTTAATGACTTCACTGATGTGTATGAAGCTTGCGTGGATACGATCAAGAATCTACCGTTATACACAAAAATGAATACGATACCTCAAAAAAGAGAATATTCAGTTAGAAATGAAGTCAAAGCAGGAAAAAGAACTTGCGTAGAGAAATGTTGCTACGAGAAGATTCAGCTGGTGAATTATGAGGATGTTAGCTTTGGTCCAGCGGAACAGGCGACTTTCATAGATTCATTGAACTCTGTGAACTATTGCAAACCGGAAAACAATGTAAGTAGCTGTATTACTTTTTCCCACAGTTTCGATGTACCAAATCCTGCTAAATCCTAATAAGTGATGAGAATTACATTTATGAAAAGTGGTAATTGCATTGCGTTGTGGATGTTGCGTAAATGTCCTAGAAGTATTGTAAATGCGCTTAGCATTAAAAAACTAAAAGTATTACAGAGGGCGATTGGGCGGAATATTAAACGTCGCAGTAGCTCAGGGATTATATTTATTATAGCACTACTCCGAATAAGTAGTTCGTTGTTCTATTGACACCTGTAATGGATCGCGTATAATGTTAAAACCTTTATAATATTGATAAAAAAATACAGGATCCAATTACTTGAGTAGCCAACCCGAACATGGGGGTTTCATATTATTTATAAAGTTGTAATTAATAATTCCGTTAAACTTGTTTCCATTTATATACAAAAATTGTTTTCAGACAAATTGGCATAAAATGGAGGAGATAAGTAGAAACTCCAAAACCCAGTATACGGTGTGGTCAGGAGCTGCAAATTACCAGCAAGTCGGCGAGATGTGGGTGCCCAAGTATTTGTGGAAGGTTAGTTCTGATTTACGCTTTAATTGTTGTTTTTAAGTATTTTATTATTATAATCACTTGTGGTAAATGCATAAGTGTATTGCTTGTGTTGCCTACAAATATATCGGGTTTATTTAAATTACAGAGATGTACGTTCATAATTTATGATTGTCGTGGGCCTAAGAATTTATTGAGGGGCAAATTACCCCTTCTACTCCCTATTTTAATTTGGCAAACGCTGTACCAAACACCCTAGTATATAATTTTAACATATCTATTTATCTGATTGGAGTATCCTTAGTTATTATATTAGTACCTAAATGTAACTGTTAAGCTCAAAGTTCACCACAAAATGCAATTTCTTTAAGGTGCTGAAAGAAGTGGATGACCCGGAAACGGTAGCAATCATCCACGAAAATGAACAAACTCCAGGAGACAGACTGTGTACCGGCGACTGCGGCGAGTCGAGCGTGTGGTTCGAGCCCGAGGGCGACCGGACCTACTGCTGCAGGCTGGACGACTTCAAGGAAGCACTAGGCCTTACTAGACTTTGATGCGAGCTTATAAATGCGTTCTGAAACAAAAAACTGTTGCAATCTAGCTATTAAAATATTTTTTTTATCGATATCGATAGTTGTGTAATGGGAGAAAAAAATTGTCCAATCTCAAATGCTTTTGCCAATCTGCTTTATTTCACAGTACGAGTATATCTAATTAAATGTAATATTCTTCATAAAATTGTCTATACCTATCTTCTTTTATTGTTTCTTTGAGCCGACACTAAAGAAACCATTCATGATATTTCGCCGGTTATTACAAGTCCAAGAGCATCTGTCGGATAGTTCTGGAAAACGCCAATATACCCGAATGCACGTTCAAAGTCGGTCAGACCGCAACAATATATAAAGCCATGTTTAGAAGAGCGCCACATCCTGAAAAATAGGTCTAGCTTAAATCCCAAGCCCAATGTTTCTGTTTGATAAGATTCGGTAGAAAAAGGACTCCTTTAAGTAATCTTATTACCTTCCCCTTAACCACGTTACATCTCCACAGATATCTTTGAACGGTATGTAAGCTAGTGCCTCCGCTAACTTCAAGTGTGGCACATTAACTTGAATTATAACCAAAGATGCTTTGCTGCTCTCATCTTGAATTACCTGGAATTGGAGCAGATTTAGATCCTTGTTTCTTTATCTTTTTCGTCGTGCTATTTTTCATCATTCATTATAGGAATTGTAGTTCTAATGATAATGTTAGTATGGGTATTGCAATAACGCGCGAAATCATTTGCTGGAAAATATTCTGCAGCACGTCTTGGTGACAATGTCAGGCGGGGACGCGTAACACAATAGTGGTTGGAAATTAACAGTCAATCAGTCATACTGAGCCTTTGTTCTACTTGGGCAACGATCTAGCTCTTCACATTTCGTTGGGTTTTTATAGACACAGAACTGAGTCTTAGTACTATTATTTTTCTAAATTTCCTTCTTTGCTCGACTTTTTATAATGGACGTACCTTCCACAAGTACTTCGGGATCTGGAATCCTTTCACCTGCACGGTCTGTGCCGTGCCGGTCCATACCAGGAGTGGACGATTCAGCAATTTCACATTGTCCCTGATCTTTTGTTCCAATTTCTCCCAATTCTGAAAAAATATCACGTGCTAGATTGAATAGACTGTTTATATGGAGCTTTGATCATTTTGAATGAACATGCCAGCTCCAGCAGGCCTAATACACAATATCATTCATCAATAAGACATAGAAAAATAAAAACATAAACGGTATAAAATTAAAAATAACATGTACGCGAAAACAACTAAATTTGTAAACACAATTTACATTAAAAAAAAACTGTATATAAATTTTGCTGGTTCCGATAAGGGTACCGCCAGTATTGAATTGAACACTCCTTAAGTGAAAAGCGTTGCACATCTGCAACAACTCCACACTTCACAATTCGGCGATGCTGTGTTCTTCATAAAATGTGCAAATATTTTCAATGGGACAAGTCTCCGGACTTGTGAAGTCTGAAAGCTCGAACAACGTTTGCCCTACGCAACTTAGTGTGTATCAGGTGATCAAACCAGGGAATACAAGGAGGCTCCGGTTGAATAGTTCTATACCAAATCCCCTTAATGCGAGATCGTTCATCAAAATATTCTTTCCAAATAGAAAAAGACTTCCTTCTGTATCGTGCGACTACCTCTGAAAAGTCGGGCGTAATATTAGTCTCCAGTCCCTCAATAGTTAAACTAGTTTTGAATATTCTTCCACAGTATATCAAAATAAAGATAGATCGAATAGTAGGTATTTAACAGTGCTTCCAATTTTTCACGTCAACTTTAAGAACAATTCGAAAGATTGTAATACTCGTTAACCATACCTGAGAACTACACGTGCTCCAATGTGGGACGATATTCAGGTGGGTATAAGAAGCATGCTGGGGTAAACCATGTGCAACATCTTTAGGATTCACCAGCATCCTTCTCGCGAAACAACACCCATCTCTGTGCAGAACCAATGACAACTCTTTATTCTGATAGCTGCAGTTGTACATACTATCCAAGTCGATAGGAGAGCCGTTGTGAAACCATTCGATATCTTTGTCGGCTGTGACATTTGCCAAAGTTGGTTGCATTTTCAATATTGTATAAATAGGGTTATTATACTCGTCTATGCATATTTTATAAATCTCCCTGAGTCGTCTGTGTGTTTTAAATCCAACGGTAAACAATTCTCCAGTATCATTTTTGCATCGATTTCCAGTCCTTATAAACGAAGGACGCAATTTGTCGTTGCATTTCAGGTCTGAGTACGCGTAGTCAATACTTGAACGTAAGCGTTTGAATCGTTGTTCCTGATCACACAACACGTTAATTTCTCTAGAATATATTGTATTGAATTTTGAAGGGCAAACTAACTTGACGACTGCGCTTCCAGGTATGCGTAAGTAGCCGTGTCTGATTTCAAAACTGGCGTAGTCACCATCTCTTGTTAACATTAGCGGCTCGTTTCCATTAAAATCTTTGTTTAAATCTAAAAGGCAATAATCTGAAAAGAAAATACCCCCGTGTTATTATTAAGCGTTTCTCTTCTCATAATTTTTAGATTTAAGCAGAACATAGTTAAAGGACAATTCAGACCGAGATGACAGCGGCCGGCAGTAGTCCGAATTCCTTTAGGGCGAATTCCTGCCTTGTTTAATTCTGTAGCCAATACTGAAAGGTTATTTTCTCATAGTTTTTTTATTTATTTTATAGTCCTTTTTTGTGGAACTTGCTCGCCCTTTCAAACTTGAAACTTGAAAGCTCACCGAACGATAGTATATTAAACTCCTTTTGCACGCTCCCGAATTTGTTGCTTACTTCGCAAATGTAACGGCCCCTGTCTTTAGGGTTGGTCATTACAAAATCGTATCTGGCTGGTCTATCAATCTCTTTACCATCATGCAGCCATTTTATCTGAAAACATATATTGAGGCAATGAGATAAGGTTATATACAAAAACAACTTAATTCAACCAACTTTAAAAACACCCTTTTTCAAAGTTTTAAAAATACAGAGGTCATGATTATCATTTGACAGCTGGATGTTAATTGCACAGTGAACCTCGTTAGTAGGTATACAGTGATACAAAAAGAATAAAGGGTCCTTGAAGTGCGAATCAAAAAAATTACTCGTATTAGTATGTAGTAGCAACAGGTGATCATGCTTACTATATAAATCAAAGTGCTCATTTACAATATTGAAACCCATTCCCTAGAGATATATTTATTTATACCTGCGGTTTTGGTTCTCCAGTTGCAGTGCAATCCATCATAGTGATTTCGCCCTCTACAAAGGGTATTTCCTTCATGGTATCGTAACTGAATCTTGGTTTGAAGCCGACCTCCACATTTGTGGACCCGCTTTTGGCAGGTCTGTCGACGGAACTGACACGACACGTGTACGTTCCAGAGTCGTATAGTCTAACAATGGGGAATTCTAGCCTAGATGAAGACACTATTCGTCCATCCTGAAAATAATTGAGGTCTTAGGTGTAAATAAAGATTTGTTTCGCGCTAAGTCACCACAAACCAGTCAGCATCACTCATCAGTCACCACACACAACGCAACAGGTCATGGCAGAATATATTAAATGTATTAAGTTACCTACATAAGCAAAATGGAGCCATATACCCAAGTGTACATGAGTATAAAAAGACAGACGGCAGACACTGCATCAGGTCTATTAGACTTTGCCGGCTTGAGGTCACAATCCAGGGTTCTGCTGTCAAGCGATCGCAAATATGTTCCGGTATTAGTTAGGGTTGGGAAGGCAGTTCTACCAAAGTACCAAAGTATCAAGTACCATATCTACTATAAAGAGTCACTTACTAACTATGCTGCCAAGCTAAGCGCCAAAAGTGTTTTTTTCACTATAGACTTGAAATACAGCGTTTACCCCCACGACGCCAGTATTATGATACTTTTTGAGAAACACCATACCTTAAACCACAATAACCTGTCGGTTTTCCTGTGTGGAACACTGCAAGGTATTATTAACGATGAATTTCCTTCTTCCAACATGACCGATTTGGGACTAGCAGTTGCCTTGGGATAATCTGCAACAGTAAAGCTCATTACAAAGTAAACTTTAGCCTAGTGTCTACATAAATGCAGCAACCAGTTACAAAACTACTCGACTCGTAAGTTCTGTTATACCTACCGTCAACAATAACATCAAAGCTTTTTTTCTTTTCCCCTAATCTATTTGATGCGGTGCATGTGTAATACCCTTCTGAAACTTTATCGACGTTTTTAATGACGAGACTGCCATCTTCTTCTACGTTGAACCATTTGGTACCTAGAAGAATCAAATAGTAATCAGATCTCAATGAACCGGTTGGTTCTGATGCCTTCGTCTCGCCTGATGTTAACTGACGTGGAAGTCATGCTTTCCGATTATTGTTATTACAAAACTAGCAAATTTTGTCAACCATTGACAACAGCGCCATCTCTCTCGATGTCGTAACACTTGCTGGAAGAGAAACAGGAGGAGCGAGGCACTGTAATAGGAGTGCGTTTAGCATTCAAAATAGTGGTACATACAGGTGGCGCTTTCGCCGAATATAATGCTTATTTTCACGCATTAGACGAAAAGTTGTGGTAACTCAAGGAGCAATATACTCCAGATAAGTAGAGCAGGAGCAGACTGATTGGCTCTTTAACGTCGCCCATGAACACACCTGTAATACCAGAGGGGATGCAAGTAGGTACGTTACCGGCCTTTCAAGTGAGAGTAAGCTTTTTTTTTAATTTTTGAAGTTACTTTTTTCAGGGAAAGGGTTGGTTAGAAGGGATTTTATTTATATTTTCTGCCCTTTGACACAAACATTTGCTTGGTACAAGTTACAAAAACATCCACGTTAAGTATAAGATGAAGGAAATTTTATTGAACATGAAAGAAAAATTGTTATGTCATATAATGATGAAGAAAATTTGCCATTACTGTCTATCATTAAAAAAACCTTTACACTTTTCTCCTTCTAGTAAACTCTCGTTATGTATGTATGTCTGAGAGGTAGTTTTCTGTGTTAAATAGCTAGGAAGCTGTTAAAATGGTTTTCAAATTTACACCTGTCTCATTCGCCCTTATAAGATCAATATTCGACCTGACCCGACTGATTTTATCTGGATCTTAGAGTTCACGAATCGTACAGTTAGCATCAAAAGCAGCTGATAATTTTATTACTGGCTTATGTCAAATCGTATACTAAAATTGACACTTTCGATGCTGACTTTACATGAATACCTGAAGCAATGTTGCCATCTTTATTTGACCAGGTAATATAAGGCTTGGGGTTGCCAGTGGCGACGCAGGGGATTTGGAGCTGCATGTCACCTACAACGCCATGGAACTGCCTCTCCGTATAGCGAATAGCAGGAGGTTCTGGAGACAGAAGATAGCAATGTCAGGCAAAGTGTAATAATCATCACGGTAATTTTGATTAAAGCAGTAACGTCTGCTAACGTAAACCAAATGTTTAAAAATTGAAAAGTTTAATGGTTCAGGCAGGGTTCGAACCTGCGTGTCCAACGACTTTCCGGGCCAACACGGGCGTCCTACCTATCGGACCACAGAACTTCATGCGAGAGCCATTGAATTTTTCAACCAGTTTCTTCTGCATGCCTTAGGGTATTAGGGGGAGGGTGTATGGGGTTATGGGTTTTTCGCTTTTTTGTATACATTTAAACATCATGGTTATTAATGTTGGCTAATTATAATCTCCGATACGGCTGATCATGTGCGTTTCTCGCCTGTTAAAGGTTTGAAAATGACGTAAATCTGAGTAGATGGTGTTGCTTTATCGATATCTGCTCAAATTCATCACGCTCTATTATAGGTAAATGAGGAATGACGCATGAGCATGAGCCGTTACTTTCAGATTTTTCCTTTATAAGTTCGGTTCAACTTCATTCGCGTAAAACTTTGTTTATCGTAACTTAGTAGGGTATAAAGTATTTTATAACCATCTTCGGATGCTCAGCTATCCCTGCACCAAAATTAGTTAAAATTCGTTTCAGCGTGCTGAGCAGGCAAAGATTTTTTTTTACCAATAGTTGACGCTGTACTGTACGTCTGGCGCCGCGCCGTGCAAATTTCTACATCGTGCTCGTAAGATATTATTTTCTGAAATATTGACCCCTCCACAAAAAACTTATTTTACAAACAAACTTATAATAAGTACTATAGATGTGTAGATTCATAATATTTACACTAAAAAATTCACGAAAAGATTCAAGTAGTAGTATGCTAGACGAATACTTTTGTAGCAAGGCTGATAATATTGTATAACTAGAGTATTTCTACCAATAATAGTCTAGTTTTGTGAAAAAAAAAAAATATTAGCTTACCCACAACTGCAACTTCGTATGAAATTTGCTTGGAGCTCACGGAGTTTGTGCCTATGCAGGAATATTGGCCGCTATGCCTTCGTTGTATACGCGGGAACCACAATTTTGTAGGGTTACGGTTCCTGTACAATATCATTTGAAATCCTGTTTGAGATAAAACATCAAGCAGACTGCGAAAGCTTATACAAAGTCGCTTGTGGTCGCCTTCAACCGAACTGTTGTAGAGGGTGCCACGGGTGGAATCCTGGGAATAGATCTATTGGGAACGTGCACGAACTACAGATGGCAGCACTATACCTATAAATGACAATTTAAAATAAGGCGAAAGATTTAAATTTTCGGCACCAGTTGGCAGCACCTTTGTTGTGCACGTTCCTTATAAACCTAAATTGTGACAAGAGAAGTCTACGTCATACGTCGGGATTACACTACTCGCGAAGTTGACTGAGGCTAGGCGAGGTCAGTGTGGAGAGGCACTTTGTCTTCGTCCAACTTTACTTCGGCTCGTGTAATGTAGCACTTCGGACTTCGATCTACTTGCCCCGAGTACTTCGTCGAAGTACTTCGCGAGTAGTGTACAACCATGGGTTTGCGCACAATTATACACAGCGCACACTTGCCCCACATGACTCGTTTTTGGTCTAGTTTAAAACTTACCTAATTACTATGGGTGTGGTTTTAGGGTCCTTGCGGAAAACCCACGTAATCTTAGGCTCGGGAACCCCATAGGCTCGACACGGTAAGGTTACTTCTGAACCCACCACCTTTTCTATAGAACTGCTCTTCGGAGATTCTATTTCGACTGGAACTGAATACGTAAAAAGATATGCTATGATTACTTTTTTTATTCATCAGAAGAATACAGGCAGTAGATAAAACCAATGTGAACCAGTTCACAAGGATCTGCTGAAACCGACTCCTCGGTAGTCAGAGGGCGAGTCTATATGTGATAAGGAGGGCTTCATCAAAGAGGAAAGGAAGAAAAAACCGGCCTGCAGAAACCAGTACCGCACTGACTGGGCCCAAACACCTTCGTCCGTCAGCGGTACAATACAATACAATACAAATACTCTTTATTGCACACCTCCAACAACAAGTATATTAACAACAGGTACATTTATGCTTATAAGTTTAAGAACTAGACTGTACATGTCGCCTTAATATAAAATGTACACCAAACACCATCTCACCTGTAATAACAAGCTGGATGTCGATAGAATCTACACCATGAGCGTTCCTTGCTTCGCATTCATAAATTCCATCATCTGATAGAAGTGTCGGAAACCTGAAAATTTGCTACATACATTACGTAAATGTGCGATAAATTTATTTCTGAATGATCTGAAACACATTTAGCATAATCAACTCTGCGTTTTTTTGAAACTTTCGTCTGGTTATTACACTCACTTGAGATTGCCATCTTTGAAGAACGTATGCCTGCTGCTTCGAATGGCAGCACCGTTATGTTTCCATGTGATGTCAGGGCTCGGAATACCGTCGGAAACACACTTCAGTGTCACCATTTCTCCTTCATTCTTGGTTACTCTAGGTTTGAATATTCTTGAAATCACTGGTTTGTCTGAAAAAATATCTTCAAAGGTTCGGCCTGTGCATTGTATATCAATCGTTATATCAGTTGCGAAATTGTTTTACTCACATCCAACAATCAATTCTGTCTCATGATAATCTTCTCCAACAACATTATTTACTATACATTTATACGCGCCGGCGTCAGTAATTTTGACTTTATCAAAATGTATGGTATCTGTAGTCTCGGCTACGCTGATAAACTCTGACCTCTTCATATCTTTGTATAACCAATGTATGACCGGTCTAGGTTTGCCATTAGTAATCCTAAAGAAAATAATAATAATCTTAGATACCGAATCAGCAAATAATTGCCAAAATGGTCAACCCATACGCATGCGTTGTCCGTACATTTTGTTTGATGTACCCGCCTATTGATCTATTTATTTGGATGTTTTCTCTAGATGACGGCTAGTATACTACAAAGGGTACGAATTATATGAAATAGTAAGTTCGGTAAGGTGTTCGAACGTGTCTTAGTATAGCAACTAGTTATTATAGTGGGAACCATTCGGACGAGTATTGCAAAATTCTTTACTATAACTCACTCAATAACTCACTGGCATTGGATGTCTACCGGAAAATCTTTGGTACTGTTGATGTAATAAGTATCCTTTCTTATTTTCGGCGACTCTACAATGAAAAGACAACTATTATTCAAGGAAAATAAGGTACGTAATAAATCATAGGAAACCTATTTTTTTTTGCTATACGTTTTTAATTTACAACCGACTTCAAAGAGAAGGAGTTTTTTTTTAAAGAGGGAAATCAGAAATGAAATGATAATGCATACATTAGGGTAATACATTAGAGTATCACTAAAATCCACAGAATCACGACATGCAGACATTTTGCACAGATACCTACTTATCTCATTAAATTTTTTAATCCACTACCCAAAGGTTGTCTGGAAGAGATCGCTTTTTAGCGATTAGATCGCCTATTGTTTACCTCTATCGTAATGATAAGTGTTATCTGTAATTTCTTTCTTCTTGAGGTGTGGCAATAAAGAGTCATTCTATTCTATTCTATTCTATTCTATTCTATTCTATATTTTTCCTTTATTAATAAAAATGATTTTATTTAATTGCTTCACTCATTAAAAAAATACTAAAGATATTAAAATCGCCGCCTGAAACTTTGCTTCGAATTACTTACCAACGCCAGTCATTTTTACTCTAAATGGGACAACTTTTCTTCCTTCAGAATTTCTGGTCTCACATATGTACTCGTCGTCCATATAGGGTTCCATAGAATGTATAGTAAGTATGGAGCCATCGTCTGACAGCCCCAAGTTTCCATCAGTTTTGAGCGAATGACGACCCTTGTACCAAGACACTGTTGCTGGTGGGTAGGCATTCACTTTGCATTTTATTTGTCCCGACTTTTTGTATTCGATGGTTGTATCTAAAAATATATTAATTGCCGTCTCATACATGTGACTTATAGTGAACGTTATGATAGTACCCAGCAAGTTCATACAAAGTTTGTGAACGTTCAATCATTGAGATACTATGATCGATGCGATGAAGTCTAGAATTTTGAATCATTAAAGGCGGCGGCGCTGTCATTGGCGGGCGACAGCCATAGGTGGGAGCGGGAGTACCGAGCACGGATCTCGCTCTCTCCAATGGCTACCTCTTTGTCTCTTTTTTTTGAGCCAACTGACTAGGGTGGGCACTGATCCATACGAGGGAGGAAACGGCCGTCTCTAATGCCCCTCCTAAATGTATACATCTATGTATCTGACGGTAGAGCGTTTTTAGTAAGTAAGTTATAAAAAGATGCTATACCAACGCCATGATGTAACGCCATCTTACTTTGCCGCTTTGGCGCACTTGTCCCGACTTATTTGAATCAAAACATTAAAACTCACCCTTAGGTAAATCCACGACTTCAAAGAATCTAGGTCTTATTGTCTGAACTGCGACATAGGTCTCACTGTTTCCTGCACTGTTAACTGCTTTGCATTTGTATGTAGCGTTGTTCCTCACCCTACTTATGTCTAGCACACTAATGAAGTCGTATGGCAGCTCAACGGTGGTCAACTATAATCAAAAAGCTCTTCAATATGGTCTTGTTAGGCTTAAGGGCCGTATATATCGCGGCATAGGTTTCCAGACTCTTCCTCTCTCATTTTCATGTATGGAATGGAAACATGGACCATATTAGCCCGAGAGCGATAAATAAATATATATAATAATAATAAATAATAAATATCGGACAACCTCACACAAAATCGATCTAGTCCCAAATTAAGCTCAAGAAGGCTTGTGGGTACTAGACGACGATATACGTACTTATATAGATAAATATATACTTAAATACATATAACAACCATGACCCAAGCACAAATATTCGAGTTCATCACACAAATATTTGCCCTGGCCGGGATTCGAACCCGGGACCGCCGCTCAGTAGGCAGGTGTCTACAAACCGAGCCAAACGCCTCGTCAAATAATCGTCGATAAAGAATAGAGAGTGCTACCCCGGACGGATAAACGTACTAAGGTGTCTATTCCTTCACATCTAAATATAAAAAACACGGATCTTTTTGCAGTGTGTACTGTCATACTTTGGCCACATAATGCGAAGAGGAGACGAGTCTTGAAAAACTGGTCGTGGTTGGGGGCATTGAAGGCAAGAGAACCCGAGGCCGTTCACCAACCAGATGGTCTAATCAAGTCAAAGAGGCAAACTCCTCAAGCAAATTCCACCAGGCGGTGAGGACAACGATGGACCGGGATCGATGGAGACAGATCATTAAGGCGAAACCAGCCAGTGATCACGATCCTTAGTAATGAGGGACCGATTCAAGAGTATATGCCTGTTTATGTGAGATTGATCTAAGCGCGGAACAGTGCTCGTCGAAGTCACCATTCCGTATGACGAGAACCGCGTGAAGCGTGACGGAAATACTGCAACTTAGCTGACGAGGAGACCGCCATGTGAAATGATAATTGGAAGAACATTGTCCTTTATGGTGGTATCGGTGAATGACCTGAACCATGAGTTTCAATTAAAGTGTCAAAGGGAGTACTGCTGGATTGAATCAAGACTCATGAGGCAGAGATAGAAACCAGTAAAGATCTAGGGCATCTTAAAATACATACGAATCGGGGTTATTCACGTGGTAGAAGTCGAATATCGCCCGAATCTAGCAGCCGCGCGGAGAGTAGAGAGCGTTAGCGCAGTCTTCGATTGGCCGTCGTCGCGACTGATCGTTGCTTCTGATGATGAATCGCGTACCGGTTCGAAACATGTCGAGTGTTATTTGACTTACTACGACGTGAGTAAACCCGTTCCGTGTGTATTTTTAGATGCCCTAGACCTTTACTTGTTTCTGTATACTCAGAATTTAATATGTCTGAGACCCACGAAAGATTTCTACATAAAATCTAAGGCGTCAATGATTCAATACGGTTAATTTACTTACTTCTGATCGTAGAGCTTTGTCGTCAGATTTCCATGTCACGTTAGGTTTAGGAAAACCACTGACTCTGCACTTCAGTTGTAATGGTTTATCGTATTCTGCGTTGATATTTGGACTCCCATCTATAGTCACGACAGGAGACTTTGCTTTATCTGAAATATATTTTATACTAACAAGTCCGCATATTTTTTTTACCATAGTTGGTTAAAAAATATCCTACTCTTTACCAAAATAGGTTAGAGTGCGCCCAGCTGTTTAGGCGTGGTGAACGGACGGAGAAAATTTACCAAAAGATGGCGTTGCACAGCGAGCGCCGCACGCCTATTCAAGTCCTTCTGTTAAGATTTGTCCTGGAATAATGACCCTTTTAACGTAGAAAACATATTTTCAATCATCATATCAGCCTATAGACGTCCAATGCCTCCTTCAAAGTTCTCCACAACGATCGATCTTGCGCCGCCCTTATGCAATTTCTACCCGCGATCTTAACCAAGTCGTCGGTCCACCTTGTTGGGGGCATCCCAACGCTGCGTCTTCCGATCCGGTTACCACTCAAGAACCTGTTATTTGATCATTTTCAAAATTTTTAGAAAATATTTGAAAAAAAATTTTTACGTTTCAATGTAAACAAACGTCCAAGCGCTTTGAAAACTTTCATACATTCCTTTTAGGCTTCTTACCTGCTGTTGAATCTTGTGGTTGGACGGGTGTTAAACTGATTCTCGTCAAGTAAGTCTTGCTGTTGGCATCGTAGCCTTTTATCTGAAAGATTATTAAATTAATCTTCATTCTTCATCCACATCATAACACCGACCGACATTTACTGACAACGACCATTTTTTGGTAACTGACGTTGGAAGTCGGTGAATGTCAATGATGTTAATAAAGAGGAAACAGGACTAAATATTCCCCAAATTTCAAGTATTTTTTGCATAATAAAGCCAAAACTATCCACAGTGATGAAAGTCAAGTTTTTCCAATGGGATTCAGTTTTTATTTCGCAAGAAGAACGAAGGATTGAGCAGCATTCCGGTAAACAATGATTTGAATTTTGATAATGACAAATCCTTGACTGTCGTTTAATAATGCAAATATGACGTGTGCACATTATTGCCATATAAAAGCTGTTTTTAGAGCCACTATCCCTGGGCCGGACCGACGCTTGCTAGGCTATATCTACAGAAAATAATGTGTATAATACTTAATATCTTACTGCAATTTTAAACATCCGATCAGGTGGAGTTATCGCGTCAGTAGTATAAAATTGTTCCGTGTTATCAATAAGGTTTAGAGATTGATTCATAATAACATTATCATCCATATCTAGTATTTGCACGCTGCTCAGTGTAACGTTGCCGCCTTCAGTGGTCAATTTTATTGACAGGTGAGATTCTTCTCCTAAACAAAGGTAAAGTTTACAAATAAAAATGGCATTCGAGTTAGGTTACCTTTCTTTCCCCCCCGAGGGTGTACACCTTGTCATGGTAGGGGGGCTCAGTACCTGCGGTTGAGCCGCCGCGGGGAAGCGAAGAGACACCAGGGAGGGTGGCCTACGGGCCAAGACGGGTGAGGGAGACCGAGAAGGAGACCAGCGTACCATGATTCGGGTGGGTATTTCGGTGTTTGTGATGGATTTCACCTCCGTCGGTGGAGGAGACCGAGAAAGAGACCGGCGGGGCATGGATCGGTTGGGCACTTCGGTGTTTGTGATGGATTCCACCTCTGTCGGTGGAGGAGACCTAGAAAGAGACCGGCGGGGCATGGATCGGGTGGGCACTTCGGTGTTTGTGATGGAATTCACCTCCGCCGGTGGAGGAGACCAAGGAGGAGGCTGGCGGGGCATGACTCGGGTGGGCACTTCGGACAAAGATCTAATTACCTACAGTTTGCATACACTTTTTTCTCTACACACATATTGCACTAGTCAAGTCAAGTCAAGTCAACGCATTACTATCCAATCTATACCTCTAAAAATATAATTGTATTTCAACCGTTTAAAGCACAGTTCTGTGATTCATGACGAAAATTACATACAACTTGTTTTCCATATAAGTGCGTTAGTGCTATCACTATTACTCAATTATGATATAAAAATACCTGGTACAGGTCTTGTGACGGTATCAGAGATGGCTGAAGGGGTGATGATGGAGAACCCGTGCTGGAAGTGCACCGAGGTGGACCCTGATACGACGACGTGCGTCTCACTCTTACTGCCCACCTCCACCTTGTATACACCTGGCTTTACACCCGCCTTCACAATCTAGAAGAAACAAAATCATGGTAATCATGTAACACTTTATACTCTCGCGGTTTGTACACATAATAAAACTTTTTGAACCGGGTATATCGCGATATTTTGATTTACCTTCATTGCCTGACGTTTCTACACGGTTTCACATGCCGTGGTCTCAGACGTACCGATAAAACAGCGAGTTGTTACTGGAGATGTCGGCCAAATGTATCACCCGACGAAATGTGTAATAAACGGTACATCTGTGACCACGGCACGTGAAACAGTGTCAAAACGTCAGGCAATGAAGGTAAATCAAAATATCGCGATAGACCCGGTTCAATAAGTTTTAATTACATGGAAATCATGCTATCCTCTAAGCCTTACCTACTTTGTAATAGCTCGCTGCACTTTGAAGAATATGTTATTTGGAAGGTCAAGATATTACGGATATCGGTGTAGTTGAGTAAAACACGTCCTTTCAGTATTGCGTTTAATACAAGACAAAGAAATAATTGTCTACCCTAAACATTGGATTCTTTCTTATGTCTACCCACATACATCACACCTCCACCCTTATTTCTAAGATAGCTAACACTTATGCTACACATACATAATCTTAATCTATCTCTAGCCTGACTTTACCAATACGGTGTGGTAAAGGTCTTAGGTTCACAGGCGGTCGAGTGTCGGCCGGCTGTGATGGCGGCGGTGGGACGAGAGGCTGATCCGGTTGGAGCTCGCTCGCACTCGCGATTGCCGGATCTATCTCCCCTTTAGATGAAACGGATGAAGCTCTGCCCACCTCCGCTGACATATTCGGCTGTGTGACGTCATCCTCACTCCTGGTTGGTTCTATAGCCGCCTCAGGTTCCGGACACGGAACCGTGGACATGCGGGATCTGTGTCTGACTTGATCTATGTGCCTGACTATTGACTTTCCGTTATCCCTACTCAGAGTGTACATACGTGAACCTTCTGCCCCCACGACGGTTCCCTTTACCCATTTATCATCCGTGCAATAACCTCGCGCCCAGACTTGATCACCGACCTCAAGTGAACGTGGGGTTCCCCCTGCACCCTCGGCCTGTCTGCGCTGCGCCGCATCTACGCGTCTCTGAAGTGCCGTGTCCCCACGCAGCAAATCGAGCCTGGTGCGCAATGAGCGTCGCTGCAGCAGCATCGCCGGGCTCTCCCCAGTTGTACTGTGAATACTGTTCCTATAAGCTAAGAGATACGTCTGCAATGCTGCATCTACGTCCGTATTGTCCCTATGTGCCTTTTTAATGGCACGTTTGCACAACTTAACCGCGCATTCGGCCGCCCCATTTGACGCTGGGTGGTAAACCGGCGAGTAAGACTGCTGCACGCCACATGTACCTAAGAACTCCTTCAGTTCCAAACTAGTGAACGGTGGGCCCTGGTCTGACACGAACTGTTCCGGCACCCCGAACCGCGCGAAAGTTGACCTAAGTTCTTTAATTACTGATGCAGCATTCGCGCGCGCCATTTCGAAAATCTCTAACCATTTGGTACTTGCATCTGTAATGACTAGGAACGTTTTGCCTTTTATAGATAAAAAATCGGCATGCAGTCTAGACCACGGGCGCTGCACGTACAGCCAAGGCGCAGGTGGCGCGCGCGGTGGTGCCGGCGCCTCCGCAGCACACGTCTCACACGCCTTACACAGCGCTTCCACGTCGGTGTCGATATTGGGCCACCACACATAGCTACGTGCTAGAGATTTAGTTTTAACTATCCCCATATGGCTGATGTGTAACTGCTTAAGTATAGACGCCTGTAGCCTCGGTGGCACTACAACGCGATAGCCCCACATAATGCAACCTCGGTCCACGTATAGTTCGTTGCGACGCAAAAAATAAGGTTTTATCTCGTCGTCAGGACATGACGCCGGCCATCCTGACTGTACGTAAGCGAGCGTTCTACTCAGTATTCTATCCTTCGCGGTAGCTCCTCTAACCTCGTCATTGGTAATTGGAAGAAAATCCTCTACGAAATTTAAATACGTCTTCTGTCCCCTTTTTGGCCTTTCGCCTGAGGAAGACGTGATAACGCATCCGCGCAATTCCGACTCGACGGTACGTATTCTATCGTATAGTCGTATCCTGATAATAACACTGCCCATCGCTGAAGGCGTGAGGCCGCCATGACCGGTATACCCACTTTGTCGCCGAAAATATATGTAAGCGGTTGGTGATCTGTTCTCAAAATAAATTTTCGGCCATAGAGGTACTGATGGAACTTGCGAATTCCGTAAATTATTGCAAGTGCCTCCCTATCTATCTGCGCATACGCTCTTTCGGCTGACGTGAGGGTACGTGAAGCATACGCCACTGGCCGCTCGCCAGCCGGCGTCAGGTGTGACAGCACGCAGCCCACGCCTACACTTGACGCGTCTGCTGTTAGCACCAGCGGCAACGAGCTCGAGTAATGAACCAGCACGTCGCTAGAACTCATGGACTTCTTTACTGACTCGAATGCGACCTGACAGTCCTCGCTCCAGACGTACTTAACGCCCGTTCTTAATAAATTATATAGGGGCGTTAACATAGTACTTATATTTCGAACAAATTTTGCATAATACATGATTAGGCCTATAAAAGCCCTAAGCTCGGACACATTTTGCGGCGGTGGAGTTTGAACAATAGCTTTGATTTTATCAGGACATGTGTGTACTCCCGCCTTACTGATCACATGCCCCAAATAGTTTATCGACTCCGCAAAAAACTCGCATTTATCCTTCCTAACGCGTAACCCGTAAGCCTGTAATCTTTCGAAAACCTTGTTTAAGTTATCTATATGCGACTTAGCATCCCTTCCCGTAATTACTACATCATCGAGAAATACTCCTACGTGTGGCAAATCTGCAAATAACTGCTCTAGCTGCCTCTGGAAGATCCCAGGACTGGACGAAAGCCCGTAAACTAGCCTGTTATACCTAAATAATCCCTTGTGGGTATTTATAACGGTATATTTCCGCGATTCATCCAGTTCAAATTGCGCATACGCCTGAGACAAGTCAATCTTACTAAACCGCTCCCCTCCATGCAAACGCACCAACAAGTCCTCCACTCTGGGTAGAGGGTAACGGTCCACCTCTAGTACCTTGTTCAATGTTAATTTATAGTCGGCACAGATCCTTATGGTGCCATCTTTTTTTACCACCGGCACAATTGGCGTGGCCCAGTCTGAACGATCAACAGGAGTGAGCACGCCGTCACTTACCAACTGATCCAACGCACGTTCCACGGGAGCGCGCAAAGCATACGCCAATGGCCGCGCGCGCAAGAAGACCGGCCGCGCACCATCACGTAGGTGTATGCTCACTTTACCGCCAGTGAACCGCCCCAGACCGTCCGCGAACACGTCACGGAAGCGGGAGCTGAAATCGTTCAAATTAAAATGATTTCCTACCATATTATTCACACTACCGTATTGACGAACTGGTATTTTTACCTCTAATTCGCCTAGCCACTGCCTGCCCAACAACAAAGATTTACCATTTTCAACGACATACAAATCCAAGTGTTTTACCTTATCTTTATACTTAACTAGTGGATTAATTACTCCGACAGGATTTACTAGCTCACCAGTATAATATCTTAGGATCAAATTGCTTTTTCGAATCGCTAAATCACTAAACAATTGTTGATATAGCTTATAACTTATACATGATACGGCACTGCCAGTATCGCACTCCATGTTAAGCAATTTACCGTTTACATTGACCGGAATTATGATCGGTTTACAGTCCGCTACAGTAAGGTGATGAATGTTCAAAATGTTTACCTCGTCACTAAAGTCACTGTCGATGTCAGACTCTTGGACGCTAACGCTGTGGTACTGCGGGGCCCCGTTCATCACCTCAACACAGTGCTGGTCCAACATATACGGACACATCCGTCGTAGGTGCCCTTGCCGGTTGCAAACTTTGCACACATAACGTGTAAATCGGCACGTCGATGTATCATGAGCCGCGCCACACGCTGTGCACGATCTGGTCACCCGCGGTAACGCTGGCGATCCCTTGGCGCCGCGGGCCCCAGCGCGGACCCCGCGCCCGGCGCCGGCGTTCTCCACCCGGAACACGCGCGGCCCTGTCGCCGCTCCATCCTTAGAAATGCTCGCCCACGGCCCTTTTGCCTGACGCGACGCATATCCTGCCATAGCCTGGCACTCCACTGTTGCCGCTCCGCCCGATGACCTGCCACGACCTTCTACGACCGCCGCATCCTTCTCCGCTGCCTCCATACTAACAGCCAATTTAAACGCTTTACCGAAATCCAGGCCTTCCTCCGTAAACAGCCGCTGACGTATTATTTCGCTCTGCATACCACATACCAGTTGATCTCGTAGACTTTCTTGTAACCAAGTACCAAATTCACATGTTTTTGACATTTTTTTCAACACGGCCACATACTCCGAAACACTTTCGTTATTAGACTGTTTCCTTTGTCTAAATTTGTAACGCTCCGCGAGTACACTGGGTTTCGGTTGCAAATAAAGTTCAAGAATGTTCGTTAATTCTGCGAATGTTTTACTTGTCGGTTTATCTGGCGTACACAAATTAACTAACAGTTCATAACACTCAGCGCCCATAACTGTAATTAAAGTAGCAACGTACATGGTTGTATCTACTTTATTCACTACGAAATACTGTTCTAACCTATCGACATATAGACGCCAGTTATCCGTTGTAACGTTAAATTCGCCTATTTTGCCAACCGACATTGCACTCGTTTATGTTTACGTACAGTCAGGATGGCCGGCGTCATGTCCTGACGACGAGATAAAACCTTATTTTTTGCGTCCACTAATAATAACACGTATAAAAAAACACGGAGTCCGTTCGTACTCGTCGCCACTGAAGAATATGTTATTTGGAAGGTCAAGATATTACGGATATCGGTGTAGTTGAGTAAAACACGTCCTTTCAGTATTGCGTTTAATACAAGACAAAGAAATAATTGTCTACCCTAAACATTGGATTCTTTCTTATGTCTACCCACATACATCACACACTTGTGTGGAGCTCCTGAAAATTTTGCATCTCTAGGCAAGGCAAAGAGTTAACAAGCTGTTGCTGAACCACCGAACTACATCTTCGACTCCGTAGTCACTTACTGGTGCTACTGAGAACATCGCTGAACAGTTTATGATTAAAAATACACAACTGTCACACACGAACCTCTGTCGGGTGAAGACATATATGTAGACCATCACGGCCCTCTTCCCGCTAGCCCTGTTTTCCCCAGCCTTGGTAACAGCTGCCGCAATGACGCATGATCGCATTTGTCACCAGTGAAAATCATTCGGCTGATATGATTTCGTGATATACTTGGAAATTTAAAAAAAATGCGGCTGGTCACACTTTGTGTAGTAGGAATTATAGTTTTGATGATGGAAAACATTTTTGATTTTCTATACACACGTAAGGTACCTAAGGAAATAAGTAAAATATATATTTACGTGCACATGAGTGCACTATGACGTCAGCTAACATAATTTCTTCCATTATGTACAGTACATTCAACGACAAACACATATGTTTACACTTTCTAACCATAATAATCTGTTTAATAATAATAATCTGTTTATTTCTTAGAACATGGTACAAATGATGGTCGAGATACAATTAGTGCGTCATATTCTGCCTCTACCGGGGTAGAAATGTTAAAATAAATTAATTTACAAATACAATTGTTATACAATATTGAGGTCACATAGAAAAATAATATTTATTGATAATTTAGGAACTCATTAATTGAATAAAAACACATGTCAAGCAACCAATCAAATATTTTTTTTCGAAATTTACTTAAATCTAGTACTTTTATGTCATTTGGAATCTTATTATACAATTTAATAGCCATGATATATACATTTTTACCAAATAATTTATTTTTTTGTCTAGGAACATACAGTTTGTTTGGATATCTTCCATTTGTTTTCTTAAGTACGGCATCATGTAGAGGGAATAAATCCGGGTGTTTCCTAACAAATTTAGCTAGCTCATATATATACAAGCAGGGTAAGGGAAGAATCTTTAGATCCTTGAATAAAGGTGTGCAATGGGCTAGATATTGAGCGCCAGCTACAGCTCGAATACACTTCTTTTGAGTTACAAATGCTCTCTGTATATCAATCGAGTTGCCCCAAATGATTAGTCCGTAACGTAACACAGATGATACATATCCATGATACGCAGAGAGGGCGGCCTCTCTAGATGCTAGAATTCTAAGCTTTCGTAGCGCAAACACAAATCTGTCTAATCTGCTGCATACGCTATCAATGTGCAGTTTCCAGTTCAGATGCTTGTCTACTATTAAACCGAGGAAGGAAGCTGAATCGACAGCACTGATAGAATGTAAATTTAGGCAAATTTTAAGATGTAGATCAGGCGAATGATAGTTCTGAAAATGTATTACTTGAGTTTTATCTGCGTTTAACCATTAACCAAGGCGTAAAATTAAATGTAGTGTAAATAAGACCTAGCTCGATACTACCATATCTTAATCCATCACCAAAAAAATTACATTAAGTACTATACCAAATTTCAACTCCATCGGAATTTTAGAATTAGAGCTAGTACATAAAGTATCAAAATTATTTATAGAGGACCCACCACTAAATTGTTTAAATCATAGACAATTGGTGATACCACGAGGAAATATCTGTCAACATTATTTGGCTAGCCAGACTCTAACACTACCCGTTTTCACCCTTTTGTTCACGGATTAATCGTTGAATTCTACATTCTAGTCGAACTTATTAAGTCAATTTAATTACCATTTCTAAGACCTTGCGCCCGTGGGGTCTAAACGATAAAGCTCTTTTTAAAGAACTTTCTAAACGGCTCGCCGACATCACTGGTGACCAAAGGCACCCAAAGGGCTGGCAGATTCAGCGTCTGAGTATAGCAATACAGCGAAGTAATGCTGCCAGCGTCTTTGGTACAATGCCACGCGGACCATTTGTAGACAAAGTTTAGTATTAGATTTAGTTTAGTTATAAATATGGTTGACTGGTAGAGAATGCCCTATGGCATTAAGTCCGCCTTTTGTACGATAAGTTCTTTCTTTTGTGCAATAAAGATTAAATAAATAAATAAATATAATAGATGGACGTATTCTAACGAATAATTGATAATTTGTTGTGTTGTATTAATTCATTTCCAGGTTCACTCTCTGTGTGGTCCCATGTGGGACAGTAATTGCCGCTGTGCCTCGAAAAAATGGCTCGTCGAATTAGGACCAAATTCTTACCGCTACTTCGTCCAGCCTGGTGATATCTGTCGTAGTCAATGGAATACCAGTGGAATCAGTCACACCAACTGATGGCTTTTCTCCTGACACAGCTATGACCAGCTCCTTCGTGGCCCCGTCGATATCAATCTGAAAAAAAAACAAACCACCCGAAAGAATTTGACAAAAATAAATATATATCGGACAACCTCACACAAGTCGATTTAGTCCCAAATTAAGCTCAATAAGGCTTGTGTTATGGGAACTAGACGACGATATAGATAAATATATACTTAAATACATAGGAACAACCATGACCCAAGCACAAATATTCGAGTTCATCACACAAATATTTGCCCTGGCCGGGATTCGAACCCGGGCCCGTCGGCTCAGTAGGCAGGTGTCTACAAACTGAGCCAACCGCGTCGCACTGTGTGTCGAGTAGAACAAGCTAGCTGGACAAAAACAACATCACCCAATTCAGAAACCATTAATGAGGGTAATTAGTATATTAGTTGGTGATTACACTGGTAGGTAACGATTTGTCGTAAATTATTATTATTTTTTGTAATGAGGGTAAGTATATAAAACAATTGCATTATTTGCATGAATTTAGTTGCATTTTAGCTTCGATTGCGATAACGTCTCACAAGTATATTTTATTAAATTTGGTTAAGTGCTGTGATGGATCCTGTTACTAAAAGTAAGTACTATTTTAAATACTATTATATTTTGATCTTTTTTACTTGTAACCTAGACAAATATATCGTTATGTTACAAAGTTAAGAAAAAAAATCTTCAATTTCGAATTCATTGGAGTATAAGTAAAAATCCCCTCTTCTCCCCGACCTGAATATTTTTTAGGAAGTAGCTATAACCTCATTGATAACGATGGACTTTATTTTTCTTGCCCCTTTTTTGCCCAACATATATTTATAATTTTTTTTCTAGGTCACACTTTCAACGTTGAAGAATAGCTCAAAAACTCCAAGAATGAACGAAATGGTGCTTTCTTGCTTACATTTCGAAAATACAGGACTTAAGCGGCATAATGGAAGATTCAATGAAGGAAATCAAGACCGTGATTTCCCGATTTTCATCGAAACTTTCGGAAAAATGGGAAAGTTCTCTAAGAACTCGGGAACGCTTTTTGACAAGCAATAAGGAATGGCTTCAAGGTGATTTGACATTTTCTGTGTCATACGATCATGCTGAGGCAGGTTGTAGTTCCAAGGAATCTCAACCGGGCCCTGGAAGACCTACACTAAACATGGAAGATGCGAGTGCCAAAACAAAACGTCAACGTGTTGATGATTTGATCATGACACGTAGTTCAGAAGAATTATTAGTAGCTGCCGAAATATCGTCTCGACTATCTGGAAAGCGAAACGTTGCTAAATTAATAAAAGAAGTCAGTGAGAGTCCTGACAGGTTGCGTGATCGGAAGAGCAGCGACCAGCAGCAGAAGCAGCAAAGGTGCTTGACGAGTGACGAAGCTTTGGCTTATTATGTGGACTCTAAATCAACGTCTCACTCGTATAAAAAAACCAGGAAGTGCATTTACTTAACATGTTAATAATCACATCTCAATCAGTAATTAACAGCCTTAGGGAAAAGCCCCGCAAAAAAACAGGATCTCTCCCGTCAGAAGTATTAGATTTATTAATTTCACCCGAACATGTTGTCAGAAATAAAAATACTGTTAGTAAGACTAGTATTATATCCGAAGATTATTGTGTTTCGGATTCTTCCGAGGACGAGGATGAAGACTGTAATGATGACTGAATCATTACTACCTACTATTAAGAATTGTCTAGAGTTATTTGTGAAATAAGTACAATTATATGTATATTCATTAATTAATTGGGCCATTAAGATTATTTTTGTACGTTATTAGGTCTAAGTATTTTAATTTGTAATTGTTTGTGCATGTTAGTTTAGTTATTTTTAATTCTTCCAATAAATATATATTTTTTCCATACAAATATTTTTTTATTTCTTGGTGTATCCAAATTTTGAAGATTTTACTATAAATGACATAATATCTCAACTAGATAGACCTATTAGAAGCTTAATATTAGAGAAAATAATTTTGTCCAGCTGGCATGTTCCGAGCGAAACACTGTGCGTCGTCCGGGTTTACCCCTGTTTTATAAAAATATTATTTCATTGAAGTTTTTTTTTCTGCAACGATAAAATATTTGGAACACAAACCTAACCTAACCTAATCTCTAGGTAGACATTTTCAAGTTTTCTGAAAAATTACTTCCGGGGAAAAAGTAGTCTATGAAATGAAGATTCTATGAAATGAAGTATTCCATGAAGTGTTTGTCTATGTAGAAGATCCCGACAAAAAGCTATACTAGGAACTCTCTCGGAATAGCTGGACATCGAAATATATAGGATACTTTAAAAAAAAACATAAAAGTACAAGTATGTCATAGACAGGACATTATTGGAGTACCAGCGTTCTTTTAATCATCGTATGTATGTTAAACACTTGATTGTAACATAAAACAATTCAGAAAACTTGAAAACAGTCATTATTTCTAAACAATCTTGACTCTACCTAGCAGCAATTCTACACAATATTAATTCCACACAGCTGAAGTTTATCGCATGCGTTTAGGTAGGTAGGTGTTTTAAATAAAGTAAATAAATGCCCTTTTGGCACATGTGTAAGTGTAACTGTCTTTACACATTAGGCCCATCCTGGCGTGTATGAATATATTTATTTTAAATTAATATTTATAAAATGGGTAGTTTGCACAAATGTAACTTTGACAGACTAAAATTGTGTTAATCTCAGTCAACCTTTGACAAAGGTATCTGTAAAACGTCAGGGAGGCTCAAATAATTAATATGGGCCATTTTTTCTAAGGTTACGCACCACTTTTTTTTTTTTATATTTTGGGTATTTCCTGCTCAGAATCACGAGCTCTTTCGATCTAATTAGAAGAAAAAAGTGTACCAATGTTTTTTCGTTCCATTCCGTTACCATTTCCAATTTCCATATAACCTGCTACAGCGGTAACGGAATGGAAAAAACAAAAAATGTATGAATATTTTGGGACAGTTTTTTTCTCCTAATTAGATCGAAAGAGCTCGTGATTCTGAGTAGAAAATACCCAAAATTTCGAAAATTAAAAAAAAAGTGGGGTGTACAACTAGAAAAACCGGCCAAGAGCATGTCGGGCCACGCTCAGTGTAGGGTTCCGTAGTTGCTCATCCTTCACAATAAACTGCTGTTTTAAGCCCGAGGTTTACGTTAAGAAAATTTTTAAGCTCTATAAAAAGGTCGTAAACGCCCTAGAAACTGTAATCACTTATTACCTTCTGGAAGTCAATACGACTTTTTAAAGAAAAAATATGAAATTTGGCGATAACTCAAAAACGGCTCAACCGATTTTGTTCAATATAGTTTTCATTGAAAGTACTTATAAGGCCTCATTGACATAAATTTTTCCGATTTTTTTTGACCCGTGGTTGAAAAGTTAGAGGGGGGGGGACACTATTTTTTTTGTTTTTGGAGCGAATATTTACAAAACTGCTGACTTTATCAAAAAATAATGTTAGAAGACCCCTATTATTTTTACAAGACCTATTCAACGACACCCCACACACCAGTGTTGAAAAGAAAAAAAAATCACCCCCACTTTAGGTGTTCGAGAGGTACCCGAAAAAAAAATTTTTTTTAATTTTATTTTACCGTTCTGTCGGCGTTATACATACACATACTCATACCAAATTTCAGCTTTCTAGTACTAATGATCACGGAGCTAAGCCGCGGACGGACAGACGGACAGACGGACAGACGGACAGACGGACAGACGGACATGGCGAAACTATAAGGGTTCCTAGTTGACTACGGAACCCTAAAAAATGGCCCTTATAAGTACGCGATATAATCCGTTTAAGTAAATTATTTTAATTTAAATAAAATAATTTAACGAGTACCTAAAATTAAATTGCAGTAGCGTACAGGTTGCATAAGCGGATATACAGCCCTTGTACAGCACAATTTAAGTTGTATAAGCGCTTTTGCAGCCAGCAGCAGTGTTGGGATGTGTGCGTTTAAGACTGCGCCGAGCGAAATGTGAAAAATAGGCAGTTGTCGTTAAGTAGACAACGTCAACACTAGTTGTTTAATCCATTTCTAAACTATATATTTAGCACTTCAAAAAATGTGTTAACAACTTCTCCGTGGAATTTTTTTAAGATTATAAATATTTTACCCTAGAAAACTAAGTAAAGTTGGACGAAAATTGTAACATCGTAAGCAGGCGTTAAGTGGTTTTTTATACTTTAACAATGGAAATCTATTCTGATTTTTAGTTTAAAAAAAAAGATGATGATGTTTACATTACAATTTGTCCGCATCAAATATTTCAATTATTGTTTGGTATTAAAGGTCCAGATTTATCAAAAAGTGCTTTTAATTCTCCATACATTTTTACTATAGCGGCCGCGCGCCGATCTAAATACGCATTCCCCGCGCTCTATGGTTCAGTCGCTGACGCTCGGTGCAGTCTTAAGAAAAAGCCTGACTCAGTATGGTGTTGCAATTCAAAAACTGCAACGGACAAAGTTCTATATATATGTACGTAGGTACTTATAAAGTTGTATACTTACGTCAAACGAGTTCCCGTAACCAGGCGGGAACGTTTTACGTGCTATAACATTCTTTCGGCTCTCTACAGTATTTTCCACATACTTTAATATCTGGAATAATAAAACGATGCCTCAAATAAATTGAGTTCGTTCGACTCATTAATATACAAAAATTACTACAATGTTATCGCAACTTTTATTTAAATTCAAAATATCCATTTTATTAGACTTTAAAGGGTTAAAGCTTTTTTAGTTCGATTTTAATAGGTCCAAATTGTAATTGACAACATTTCATTTTTACCCAAGCCTTTTCGCATAAAATCAAATAAAGGGTAAAAAAATAAATATTAATATTCAAACAAATACATTTTGAAAATATCCCAATTTATGATTAAAAAATCCATTTGAAAAGTTCCTCATTCTATAAGAGCATAGGCGTCAAGTAATTGGTGCAGAAAATATAAGTCTTACTACCTATTACTAAGACTGATTTAGTATGGAAATTGAACCACTGTGTTGAGTGCTGATTCATAGGCGACGCGCCTTCCCTTTTTTTTGATAATTTTGAAAACTGGTCCGTATTAACCCAATAAAAATAATAGTTTTGGGTTTTAATAATAATAATTTGAGTATTTGAAATATTGTAAATTTTAAGTTAAAGGGTTCACTGAAGAACTAATGCTATCTTACTAAAAAATCTGACTAACCTTTCCAATTTCCTGACTTTTCAAATTAAACACTTGTCCATTAGTAGCTTTAGCAAGTGTCTGATAAACTAAATAGTCTGTACGTGTCCTGTCATTGTAACACACTCCAGTTAGTACAAAAACAACCTGAAAGTAAATAATTTAAAAATATTAAAGATCAAAGAAATCATCAAATTAAGAGGCCTAATGCCTTTTAAAATGCTGATTGTTTTAGACACTTTTCTCTATGATTCAAAATGTTTCTTAACATATTATTGATGGTACTACCTAGAACAGGGCTGTTGGGATTTATTGGTATATATTTGAAATCTACAGTTTGAATTTTTCATTGATAATTTTTGTTTAAAAATCTACTCGGAATTGACAAAATTCACGCCGAAAATTAGTTTTTTCAACTTATTTCCGACAACACGCAATGAACGCATGAAATAGCTACCTACCTAGAACTCGGAGAAAAGTATTATTCACTTCAAAAACTTCAATATATTTGTCATAATATGAAAAAAAATACAATTTTAAAAGGAATAAGGCCTCTTAAAGTGTCTTAAAATACGTGTAGTAACAGGCTTGGTAAAAGTTTTTAAATTGTATTTTGAAAGCAGAGAGCTCTTCAGCCAAAAAAATTGCATAATGTTATTTCTAAAATATAAAAGAATCTTTTTCGAAAACCATTGCATGACAAAATTAAAAAGATGCAATTTGTACATCGTTGTAGCAAGAATCTCTCTATGAAAAAAAAATGTCCCTATTATCCGGAAGTCGTGGTTTAAGTTATATCGTCTATGTAATGAAAATAAAATACCAAAAGTAGGTTGGAAAAGTTTTTTACTATATATTATATATATATTTATATATTTAAATCAAATCAAAATCAAATCAAAAATAATTTTATTCAAAATAGATCCATGTAGAATGCTTTTTGAAGGTCATTGCTATACATATACAATTCAAATCATTTTACAACTAAGTCATAAGTACCCTAAAATACTAAGTCATATTACTTTATGAAAATTACAGTCAAAAATTGTTTAAATAAACTAGCTTAAATAATTAACACTAACACAAAAATAAACAAATAATAGTGTCATTTAAATATATTTATATACCTATTTCAATAATAGTATTGACACTTATCTAAAAGCAAAACCGTATTTTTTTTTCAAAGTGAAGGTTTCTTCATCTTGATGAGTTTTACAACGCTTATCATCAATAATGTAATGGAGACTTATTCAGTACTTGTTTTTTTCTTTTTTTTCTCTCTTTGATGTATTTTTATTACCATACCTACTGTCTTATTTAATCTACATTTAACCAAATGGATTCATTGCATATTAAATCGATACGGTGATATTACACTATTACCGTATCGATTTAATTGGTTAATGTACTCAATTGACTAATTTATTTTTACTAATTATTACTGACTTAATTATTAATGTAACCAGTTAGATATAAGTGCACATGCCTAGCTGTAGCTAGCTGTAGGGTGTACCCTATGGGTAAAATTGTATCACAATGTATAGCTAAATAAATAAATCATAGTTTACCTGACTTCCTTTCTTCTGAGCCAGTGCCTCAACTTCGTCATATTTGTCATAATCTTTAGCTGATGCGTCCGTAAAAACGAACAGAAACGAGCCTTTCCGGCTCTTCTGAAGAGCCAGTTCGATTCCACTCATAGACATTTCTGGACAATCTGGATTGCGTATTAGCTTGTCTGTATTAAACGCCTTCTTAAAAGCATCTATGTCTCTGGTTATTATATTCAATTTAAAATCTGAAATTGTATTCAAAATTGTATAAGTATAACAATCCTGTAAAATTATTTTTTTATCAACTTGGTGTTACACTTCCATGACCATGATATTATATTTTAAAGTGTAACTTTATATGCGTTAGAATAGCACCTAACACCTCTCACTACACCGCTGCAGCACTGAGGCGATCGAACAACTAATTATGCCATCCATAGACATAGGTGTGTGAGGAGGTTGTCGACCGATGTTTTCTGTATATCAGCTGGTGAGGCGTCCATAGAACGTAGTTCTATGTCGTAGTAGAACGTAATTCCCAATGCCTCACCTTGTTTTAAAGAATTTGTGCACTACATTCTACCGGTAGGCCCCCAACACGGTGAACCGTCGCTTAGGATCAGGGGCAGAATTGGATGAGAGCGGCGCAAGACCGATCGTTGTGGAGAACTTTGGGGGAGGTCTTAGTCCAGCAGTGGACGTCTATCGGCAGATATGATGATGGTGATGATGATGATTCTACCGGTCTAGAAGAAAAGGTAACCCAAACCAAAGATGGCATTACCAACGATTTGTTTGACGCTACTGCAGTGCTGTATGTTAAACGGTCTTTAAACCGAGAATTATGTGAACATTTGAAGGCACATCACCTACTAGTATCGAACCACAATAACTCTTCCAAGCAAATTAACCCTCAAAATCTCTCAAAACGCAGATATTATTGTACGTACATTTTCAAATGGAGGTTTTTCAAATAAAGTGGAAATAAAAAGATACATTTGCTATAGTCAAAACTCTTGTAACAGTTTTTAACGCTTAATGTGACCTAAAAAATTGGGGGATTATAGTCTGGCTAAAATATCTTTTCCCCAACAATTTTAGTTATTTATCTGCAAATCGGTATATGACAATACTGAAAATAGGGCACTAATTATTCTTGATACTTGTGTTTTATTCTTAATCTTTAAACTAGTATTAGATTCTAGCAAATTTAACATAAATAAAAAACATCTTGGTAAGTTATGCTTTGATCATTATTGTACTCATAAAAATACTTATAATAGTATTTTATGCAACCGTTGTATAAGAGGGGGCAAAAAACGCGAGTGGCATGGGTTACGATGTGAGCTTAGCGAACATCGTAAGAAAGATGCCACGAGCGTTTTTTGACCTACTTATACAACTTTGCATACAATACTTTTTCTACGACTCGACATTTCATAAATAAAATGCAAATAAACAACAAAGAATATAATTACTTGTTCCCGCTCGGAATAAAAAAAATATATTTTCAATTTTTCTTTAAGCTTTGATCTTTGTATTCAGTTTAAATAAAAATTGTAGTGTATCTACATTAAAAAAAATGAGACATTACATGTTTCATAAATTTATAAAAAAAAATAGTCTGATAAACTTTTTTTTTTATTGACATCCACACACAACCACAGTCCATCTGTCAAATAAATATAAACTTATACATAAAGGTATTCGTTCACTATACTAAACATCCATGCACTGAACATAAAACTTTTTTTTAAGTTGGTAGCAATAAGTTTTAAGTTTTTTTTTTAATTGCAAATTGTGTGAATGCAGCTGTTTATCTTGTAATCTGTGGTACTAAGTGATGCTTTTTTGGCGACATTATAACATCGTTTAGCAGTGTTTTTTAGGGCAATAGAGTATAGACTTTTACAGACTTTCATAATTTATGTCTTTATATTAGAGTTAGTAACTATATAAATGACAGAAAAAAGTACTGGAGTAGAAAAAAGATATTTCGGAGAACTCTTGCGTTGTATTTAGTGAGTTTACATACTGAAATTCAAAACAGTAACTGCAGCGTTTATTGACATTCTTATTCTAAATGCTCTAAGGGGATTAAAACAAGATAAAAAATTGTATGGGTACATTTGAAATAAAAATATGCAAGTACTAAGATTGTTGGTTATTCTTTGGTTAATATTGCCATACTTAGTTTTTATGTGTTACATATTATATACGTACGTACATAGTCACGGATTTATAACTAATGTTTTAACTTTACTTTATGAACTAAAAACTCACCAGGATCTCGAAAAGTCACCAAAACAAAATCCTCAATCTGCGAAGTATTTGTGCTCATTACCGTTTTGAATATGGCGTTTGCGCCCATTTTCACTTCTTCTATATCATCGGTCATCGATGCAGTGTTATCAATCACAAACGTTAAACTGCTTTTCATATCACTAGATTCCACTATGTCGGATACTTCAATAAAAAATAGTATAAAAAATAAGAAACGAACTACCATTTTTAATTCCGTGGCCGTTGCTCGACGGCACTCATTTGTTATTAACAGCTATATTTTGTTTACGTTATCTATACTTACTACGTTTTTGATTTCAACTAAAAGTGACCCCGCGATACTTTCCGTTCAATTATCACATTGTATTCATAATTAGATATCGCCCACGTCTTCATTCTTATCATAGTGAATACTAGTCAGAAAGTGACAGCGACATTTTTTATCGAATAGTGATGGTCGGATTTAAATATATTTGTTTTGTTCTTATGGATTCCCAGTTTCAAGGTTTGTTGGTTATGCATTATTCATATCTGAAATAGGAGCCACAATGTCGGATGTCAGTACTCGCGGCTTTGGGTTCCACCATGTTGTCGAATTATCACTGATTTGTACGAAACGTTTTGCGTCTAGGTGCTTTTCTTATATCAGTACCTCAATCATTTTGTACAAAAGGCTTTAATTAAAACAAAACTTAATGGATTCCTTTGTGTAACGATAGTTACCCATATCTTTTATACGAGTAACTTTCGTAACACAAAATACGCGATAATAATTTTGTTTTTATTAAGCCTTTAACTATGTACATGTTTTATTGAAAATGACTCACCTACATCTAGAATAACTGTGACATCTAGCATAATTGTGGCGATAAAAACTACCTGTCACTATCCTTTCAACACCGTGCGAGCAAGACAGGTGATGCGGAGTCGGCGACAAGCGATGTCGTGGCAAGATAATGCTAGCCCTGCAGGACAGCAAAGGAGTGGAACTCTCTTCCTGCGCTTTTTCCCCAAAAATATAACTTGGATCTCTTCAAGTTGAGAGTGAATAGGCATCTTCTAGGCAAGCATGCTCCATCTTAGGTTGTGACCTAAGATGGAGCATGCTTGTCACTTAACATCAGGTGCGATCGAGGTCAAATGCTTGGCTTAGATTACGATTACAAATGTCACATGTTTTATGCAAAGATAGGGTTTTTATACGAATTTGTGGAATTTATAGGTTCAGTATATATAAGCACGGTTATTTCAAAATAATATTAAAATTGTAATCTAATGACATCATTGAACGATTCAACACAGGACTATTTCCTGTTTTCGGGTTTACTAGTACTTTCGGTTAGCATAAACTTTATAACCAAGCTACGTCAAATGCACACAAGTGATGAAATACTTTATGTTTGTAGTAATTAGGACGGTTTTTACTTGCCAGTGAAGCATAATTTCCTCTTTACAATTCGCGCTTACTATACCTATGTGATTAAATTTAAATTAATGAAAAATCCCATCTTCCCTAATATAAATTGGAATTACTTGCGTTTTGTGACGACGCATCTGCTGGGAGACTTTCTCGGCGGCCATGGAGGAGGCGCCCCACTCCATGCCGGTCTCCACAGCAGATGAGGTGGAGACAGCCACCCAACAGATCACCGACTCCATCCAGCGAGCTATAAACACCGCCGCGCACACCATCCCGGCCAGCTCCAGGCGAAAGCCCCTGCCGGCCAGGATCCAGGCACTTATAACGCGCAAACGCCGCATCAGGATGGAGTGGCAACGCACCCGATGTCCCACTCTCAAGACAACGCTCAACGCGCTCGTTGCAAGAGTGAAGGAGGAGCTGCGAAGCCATGCAGCAGAGTCGTGGGAGGAACACCTTGCGTCCGTCGACGGGGATATACCCTCAATCCACCGTCTATGTCGACAACTCGGCATGACCAGGACACCGACGCACCCCCTGCACGATGAACACGGCCAACCGAGGTACAAGGCGGAGGACAGAGCGGAGCTCTTCGCGACGTCCCTCGAGGCCCAGTTCAGGCCGAACCCGACCGACAACGTGGAGCATGTCACAGCAGTCGAGAGGCAACTTGGAGATTACTTCGCGGCACCGATCGTGGCGGAAGAAGACCCCGTTTTCTTCGCACCCGGCCAGGTGAAGCGAGCACTACTGCGGACCAAGCCAAGAAAGGCACCGGGCGCCGATGCGATCCCGAATAAGGCGCTCCACCACCTACCCCCGCGCGCAATCGCGGCGGTAGCGCGCTTATTCAATGGGATCCTGCGCTCGGGACACTTCCCACAACCGTGGAAGCTTGGCCGGGTGATTATGCTGCCTAAACCAGGGAAGAACGTACACAAGCCGGAGAGTTACCGCCCGATCACTCTTCTCAGCACCATCTCCAAGGTGTTTGAGAGACTCCTGCTGGACCGCCTCCAGCCCCACATCCAGCCTCGGCCTGAACAATTTGGATTCCGTGCAGGGCATTCCACGACTCTGCAACTTTCGGGGGTGCTGCACCACATGGCCTCGGCCATGAACAAGAAATCGGTCACAGTGGCAGCATTCCTCGACATGGAAAAGGCGTTCGACAGAGTATGGCATGAGGGCATGCTGTACAAGCTGTCGACGTCTCCAGCTCCTCGGCGGATAATACGCGTAATAGCGTCATTCCTGTCCGGCAGAAGCTTCCAGGTGGCGGTGGAAGACGCCATCTCGACGGAGCGCCCAATCCTCGCGGGCGTCCCACAAGGGAGCTGCCTGTCTCCGGCCTGCTACGCCCGCTACACTGATGACATACCAGTGGAGGGTGACGTCAAGCTGGGACTTTATGCGGATGATGCGGCGTTCTTCGCAACGTCGCTCAACGCCAGACACGCAGCACAGAAACTGCAACGCACCCTTGACGTCTTACCCGACTGGCTCTCACGTTGGCGCCTGTCAGCAAACGTGGGCAAGACGCAGGCCCTGGTGACGGGCAGAGGAAAGCAGCCGCAACAACTTCGACTGTCCGGACAGGAAATCCCATGGCAACACACCGCCAAGTACCTGGGTGTAACCATAGACAGGGGACTGACGATGATCAAGCACGTGGACGAAACAGTACGGCGAACGAGAGCAGCGTTTACCCGACTGCGACCAGTCCTTGCCAGCAGCCTTCCCTTGAAAACAAAGCTAGGGATATACAAGACCTACCTGCGGTCCCGCTTGACCTATGCGGCCCCCGCATGGTACGGTCTTGCGTCAGAATCCAGCAAGAAAAGGCTGCGTGCGCTGGAGTCTCTAACCCTGCGCACCATTGTCTCAGCGCCGCGCTACATGCGCAACGAGACAATTTTCAGAGACCTCGAATGGCAAGGGCTGGATGCCTTTATCGGGCAACTGGCAAGAGCCATGTTCGACCGTGCTGACCACTCAGCGATCCCGAGCTTGGTGGGAATCGCTCCACTGCACGCCCGTCCACCGGACGTTAGGGGCCGGGCTCTACCGAGAGAGCTCGTGCCCCCAAACTGAGTCCCCTGTCTAACGCAGGAATCCACAATGCCGCTGAAAGGCCACCATACCTCAAAGCCGCAGAGAGGCCACCGAACTCCTCCACAACTGAGGAAGCAACAGAACCCGCCTTAAGGCCCAAACTTCAAGTATGAACTACAAGAATCCGAAGACCTCGACGTGAAATCGCCGAGGACAAAAATGATTACCCGTCCGTAGTGACGGACGGAGCCATACTCCGCCAAAGAGGGCAACAGCCCTGATATGGCTTCCCCACATGCCCGCGAGGGTGTGTGTGCGCGTACCACACGATTTTGTGACATTCGCGCTCTAGCCAGCGCATCAGCAACAATGATAGTCAAAGTAAGTAGTATGCATGTGCCCGAAACAATTTAACATTTGTCATTGACTATTCTGATTCGCTGGGTCGCGATGAAATCTGGCAAGTTAAAAATACCGCAAAGTTGATTATCGATATAATATTGATGAAAAGTTGACTCAGATTGAAGATATAAGTGTTGGTAACTTTCAACGACCCTGGTAAGTGGTGTAAACTTCTCCTGAGCTTCCAATCCCGGTATTTTTGGGAATCCTGGAATACCGGTATTTTTTTTATTGTGATATACCTACCTACTTAAAAAATAAACCCCATTTTTTATAAAAATTATAAAATATAGGCTAATGATTATAGCATAATAGTTTTATTCGTTTGCCAATTAAATACGATTCATTTGCGATGGCTTCTGCTCCTGCTTGGCTGACCTCCAGGGCAGCTGAGACGGCTGGACTTGGTCGGCTTCCTCTCCTTGGCTTGTCCATCTTGTTCTGGCCGGGGCTGCTGGTCGAAGGCAAGTGAAGTCAACTAGTCCCGCTACGCCTTTTATACCTCCCCTTCTCCCGGTTATATTAATTTTTAAATTATCCTTACTTAATATATTTAAAAAAAACCGGCCAAGTGTGAGTCTGACTCGCGCACCGAGGGTTCCGTATAAACTTTCACTTATTCATCATCTTGAGTTAAGTTTACACCTGAAATGTATGTCGCCGCATACAAACGAGGTGCAAACTTAACGAAACCGAATTCTCCAAATATGATGTTTGAAAAAACTATATTTTTTATGATTTTATTGCAAATGTATAGTTTTCAGATTTGTATAAGTATTTGTAGTATGTAACAATATTATTTTATTTTATTATTTTATTTTTATTATTTTATAATCACTTGTGGTAAATGCATAAGTAAGTGTATTTGTTGGCTTCTGTTGCCTACACACGTCGAGGTATTTACGAGTATATATAGAGATGTACCGTACATAATATGGTTTTTAGGGTTCCGTACCCAAAGGGCAAAAACGGGAACTTATTACTGAGACTTCGCTGTCTGTCCGTCTGTCCGTCCGTCCGTCCGTCTGTCACCAGGCTGTATCTCAAGAACGGTGATAGCTAGACAGTTGAAATTTTCACAGATGTTGTATTTCTATTGCCGTTATAACAATAAATACTAAAAATAAAATAAATATTTAAGGGGGTTCCTATACAACAAACTTGTTTTATGGTACGGAACCCTTCATGTGCGAGTCGGACTCGCACTTGCCCAATTTTTTTTTATAAAAACTAAACTCTCCTCGCTCACTAGTTTGGAGTCGAGCCGGGATTAAATTTTTACTTCAGTTTCTACAGGGCCGACGAGTGACTTTAGTTTTTTTTTTATATTACCGATGGCATATACAAACATACATATTCTGTCGTCGGGCTCCCATATATCCGTATTTAAGTTTTTTTTCAATTCACTCTATCTAATTTAAAAATCCTTAGTTTATCGTAACTGTTAAGCTCAAAGTTCACCACAAAATGCAATTTCTTTAAGGTGCTGAAAGAAGTGGGTGACCCGGAAACGCTAGCAATCATCCACGAAAATGAACAAACTCCAGGAGACAGACTGTGTTCAGGCGACTGCGGCGAGTCGAGCGGGTGGTTCGAGCCTGAGGGCGACCGGACCTACTGCTGCAGGCTGGACGACTTCAAGGAAGCACTAGGCGTTACTATAGACTTTGATGCGAGCTTATAAATGCCTTTTGAAACGAAAGACGTTTGCAATCTAGCTAATGTTAGAATAATTTTTTCATCGATACCGATAGTAGTGTAATAGAAGAAAAAAACGGTCCAATTTCGAATGCTTTTAACAATCTACTTTATTTCTCTCTTCTAGTTTCTGCATCTAATTTAATGTAATATATTTCATAAAACATTCTTTTATTTAAACCATGAATACAAAAATGAGACATTACATGTTTCATAAATTTATATACTTATTATTTATTGTTTCTTTGACCCGACACTAAAGAAACCATTTATTAGATTTAATCAATTCTTGCGCTCGCTAATTCAAGAGCTTTTTCGGATAGTTCTTGAAAACGCCGCTGTACCCGAATGCACGTTCAAAGTCGGTCAGACCGCAACAATATATGAAGCCATGTTTAGAAGAGCGCCACCTGAAAAAAGGTCTCGCTTAAATTCCAAGCTCAATGTTTCTGTTTGATAGGGTTTGGTAGAGAAAGGAATCCTGTAAAGTAATCTTATTACCTTCCCCTCAACCACGATACATCACGACAGATATCTGTGCACAGCATGTAAACTAGTGCCTCCGATGACTTCAAGTCTGGCACATTGACTTGAATTATAGCCAAAGACGCTTCGCTTCTCTCGTCTTGAATTACCTGGAATTGGAGCAGATTTACATTCATATTTCTTTATCCTTTTCATCATGCACTTTTTCATCTGTTCATTATAGGAATTGTAATAAATAAAAAACGCACGAATTCACTTGCTGAAACATAGACACTGGATAGTCTTAATAATATTTTGCTGAATCTGAAATTTCTTCCCTAGCGCTGTTAAAAACAGATCTGTTTAGGTCAAATCTTGTTAGACGTGTTATGGACGTACCTTCCACAAGTACTTCGGGATCTGGTATTCTTTGCCTGCACTGTTAAGGGTCAGATTCTTCAGTACAGAACGGTCGTCAGGCAGCTGCATGGTCTGTGTCTGTGCCGTGCCGGTCCATACCTGGAGCGGACGATTTTTCGATTTCACCATGTTCCTGATCTGCTGTTCCATTTTCTCCCAATTCTGAATAAAATACAACGTGTTAGACTGAATGTAACATGTCGATTAAGTGTTTATTATTAGACTTTGTATATATGTAGTTTAATGATTGCCAGGACTATGCCCTATTTTTGATCAATCCCAATATACTAGTTTTAAATATTCTTCCATAGATATCAAAATAAGGATGGACCCATAGAATTGGGCGGTATTTCCAATTTTTATATCAACTGTTAGAGTAATACGGAAGATTGTAATACTCGTTAACCATACCTTAGAACTACATGTGCTCCAATGTGAGACGATATTCTGGTGGATGTAAGAAGCAGCCTGCGGTAAACCATGTATAACATCCTTAGGATTCACCAGCATCCTTCTTGCGAAACCACACCCATCTCTGTGAAAATCTTTCTGCAGAGCCAATGAAAACCGATTATTCTGATAGCTGCAATTGTGCAAACTATTCAAGTCGATAGTAGAGCCACTGTGCGACCATTCGATATCTTTGTCGGCTGTAACATTTGCCAAAGACGGTTTCATTTTCAATGTTGTATAAATAGGGTTATTAGCTGCGTCTATGCATATGTTGTAAATTTCCCTGACTGGTCTGTCTGTTTTAAATCCAACGGTAAACAATTCTCCAGCACCATTTTTGCATCGATTTCCAGTCCTTCTAAACGAAGGACGCAATTTGTCGTTGCATTTCAGGTCTGAGTACGCGTAGTCAATACTTGAAGATAAGCGTTTGAAGAGTTGTTCCTTTTCACATGTCACGTTAATTTCTGTAGAATATATTAATGTCTTGAATGTTGAAGGGCAAACTAACTTGACGACTGTCCTTTTAGGTATGCGTAAGTAGCCGTGTCTTGTTTCAAAACTGGCGTAGTCACCATCAGGTGTTAACATTAGCGGCTCATTTCCATTGAAATCTTTCTTTAAATCTAAAAGGCAATAATCTGAAAAGAAAAAAACCCCAATCAAGCGTTTCGCTTTGCATAATTTTTGGAATTAAGCAGGATTGACTTATTGAAGGATTGGCTTACAATGATGGGCCCAGGATGGGTCATTGTCGCTATCTCAAAGATAGTTCAATTCAATTTTTAGATATAAATGGCTTCTGTCCATATTGGGACAATTCTGCCAGTGTCAAGGTGTACGAACGTTGTACGGTGAGTTGAGCTTTTTGTAAAGTGATAGCGATTTACAAAAAACCACACGGACTATCGGGCCTTGACCCAGGAAGGGCTATGAACGCTTCAAGTTGAATTCTTCATTAGCTATTCACTCATACGTTAGATCACTGCACAATACGCTATCAATACTACATATTGAACAACAAAAATGAATAAATAATGAACAACGAAACTTAAACACATGCGGCCATCTTGAGTCACGAACCGGGAGCCTCAAAGATAGGTTAAAGGCAAAGACCGAGATGACAGCGGCCGCCAGTGGTTGGAATTGGCCCTAAGGGAGGTAGAATTGTTCCATTTAATTGACAATAGTCAAAGGTAATTTTCCTCATAGAACTTTTTTATTTTATAAACTTTTTTTGTTGAAAATGCTCGCCTTTTGAAACTTGAAACTTAAAAGCTCACCGAACGATAATATATTAAACTCCTTTTGCACGCTCCCGAATTTGTTGCTTACTTCGCAAATGTAACGCCCCCTGTCTTTAGGGTTGGTCATTACAAACTCGTATCTGGCTGGTATATCAATTTCTTTACCATCATGCAACCATTTTATCTGAAAACATTATATATTGAGACAATGAAATAAGGATATTTACAAGAACAACTAAATGCAACCAACTTTAAAAACACCACTTTTTAAAGTTTCAAAAATACAGGGGTCATGATTAGGTGAGAGAAAAATTGTCGATATCAAAATAATTTGAGCTAGGTGTAAATTCCACAGTGTACCTACCTCGTTAATAATACAGTGATTCAAAAAGATTAAAAGAGTGTATTTGAAGTGCGAAACCACAAAATCAAGCACATACCCCCTCCCCATCGCACTGGATTTTTGTCAAATTCTTTTATAGTCCAGGAAATACGATTCTGGAATGATCTGCCACTCCCCACCAGGCAAGCACAAAGCTAACATTTTTTCAAGCGCATGCGACGCAAGCATTTTTCTGGTCTATGTGTCTGTTATACTCGTAGACCCTGCACCAACTCAATGTTTCTGTTAAGCCCTATGGTTCACTGATAGAGAATGCCCTGTGGCACTAAGTTCGGCATTTGTTCTAGTTTGATCTGTGCAATTAAGTTTAAATAAATAAATAATATTTAGATTAGCACAACGCACATCAATATAATTGCTCGTAATTAGTATGTAGTAGTAAAAGGTGATCTTGCTTACTGTATTACTGAACGTGCTCATTTACATTATTGAAACCCATTTCCCACAGATGTAATTATTTATACCTGCGGTTTTGGTTTCCCAGTAGCAGTGCAATCCATCACAGTGTTTCCGCCCTCTACAAAGGGTATTTCCTGCGTGGTACTCGTATCGTAGCTGAATCTTGGTTTGAAGCCGACCTCCACATTTGTGGACCCGCTATTGGCAGTTCCGTCGACGGAACTAACACGACACGTGTACGTTCCAGAGTCGTGTAATCTAACAATGGGTAATTCTAGCTTAGCTAGAGACACTATTCGTCCATCCTGAAAATAATTAAATGTATTAAGCGCTACCCACAACACAAAACGCAAGAGGTCATGGCAGCATGTATTAAATGTATTAAATTACATGCTTAAGCAGAATGGAGCCTTAAACCCAAGTATACCATAAGTCTAAAAAGACAGAAGGCAGACTCTGCATCAGGTCTATTAGACTTTGCCTGTTTTAGGTCACAATCCTCTTGAGTTTTGCTTCCAAGCGATCTCGAATATATTCCGGTATTAGTTAGCGTCGGGAAAGCAGGTCTAAGCACCAAATCTACTATAAAATATCTCACTTACTAACTATGCCGCCAAGCCAAAAGTGGTGCTTCACTATAGACTTGAAATACAGCGGTTACCCCCACGACGGCAGTATAATACTTTTTGAAACAAAACCATACCTTAAACCACGATAACCTGTCGGTTTCACTGTGTGGTACACTGCAAGGTATTATTACCGATGAGTTTCCTTCTTCCAACATGACCGACTTGGGATTAGCAGTTTCTTTGGGATACTCTGCAACAGTAAAGTTTATTACATAGTAAAATTTAACCTAGTGTCTAATATAAATGCAGCAACCAGTAAAAAAACTACTCAACTCGTAAGGTCTGTTGTACTTACCGTCAACAATAACATCAAAGCTTTCTTTCTTTACCCCTAATCTATTTGATGCGGTGCATGTGTAATTCCCTTCCGAATATTTAGCGATGTTTTTAACCACGAGACTGTCATCTTCTCCCACGTCAAACTTTTCGGTACCTAGAAGAATGAAAATAGTAATCAGACCTTAATGCCTTCGTCTCGGCTGATGTTAACTGCCGTGAATGTCATTGTCATATTCTCCGACTCTTTTTATATCAAAATGAGCAAATTTTGTCAACCATTGACAATAGCGCCGTCTCTTTCGATGTCGTAAGACTTGCCGGAGAAGAAAATAAGGGAAGCGCGATGTTGCATACACGCAGGTAATAGAATGGTGAATGCGTTTAGCATTTAAAAAACAAAGTGGTACAAGTGGCGTAATAGTATAATGCGTATTTTACTTGGCGTGCTTAAAGTGTTGATTAAAGATTCCTAAAGTTTATTTCAGTAAGGAGCACATGAGGGGCAACATTTTACGATACAGAAGATTGGAGTTGACAAATCGTATTATGGCTATATATCAAAAGAAGACATTTCTTTTTGAGAGAATGTATCCTGGATAACAACTTAGTGGCATGTAAAGTTGCTTCTGTTGAGAACTTGGCGGATTTGTTGACGAAGCCGCTATACAAACCGAGGCTGATCTACCTTACAGAGCTGATGAACCTCCAGCGAAGAAGGGAGGGAATGTTAAGAAGAGGTTCTAATACTTGTTTAATTTGAATTTTATATAGAACTGTCATTCCTTTTAATCGTTTACTGTCAAATATATTTCGATACAAAACACACGGTTTTATATTATTTAACAATTGGTGATCCAGATGTATTGTCCTTGCTAGTAGGTACGTTACCGGCCTTTCAAGTGAGAGTGGGCTCTTTTTTTTTATTTCAGATACACTTTTCAGGTAAAGGGTTGACTAGAAGGGAGAGCTTATTTTTTTTGACATTTTCTGCCCTTTAGCACAAACCGTCGCTTGGTACAAGTTAGAAAAATATCCACAGTAAGTTTAAAGGTGAAGGATATTTTACAGAACGTGAAAGAAAAATAGTTATGTCATGTAGTGATTAAGAAAATTTGCCGTTATTGTCCATCTTTACAAAATCTTTACACTTTTCTACAGCTAGTAAGCTGTTAAAATGGTTTTCAGAATTATACCAGTCTCATTCGCTCTTATGAGATCACGAATTGTACAGTAAGCATCAGAAGCAGCTGACAATTTAACTATTGGCTTATGTCAAATTGTATACTAAAATTGTCATGTACTATTGATGCTGAATTTACGTCAATACCTGAAGCAATGTTGCCATCTTTATTTGTCCAGGTAATATCAGGCTTGGGGTTGCCAGTAGCAACGCAGGGGATTCGGAGCTGCATGTCACCCACAACGCCATGGAACTGCTTCTCCGTGTACCGAATAGAAGGAGGTTCTGGAGATAGAAGATAACTATATCAGAAAGCTTCTCGAGCGGTACAAGCTGAACACACTGGAAAGTAGGCGTAAAGTGCAGGATGCAATGGTACTATTTAATATATGTACGGGCCACTATGACTGTCCGAAATTATTGGAAAGTATAAGTTTCAGAGCCCCTCCACATAGAACGCGAACCAAGTCCCTATTTGCGGTCCCGATGGCTGCGACCAACGCAGGCGTTCGAGCTCCTCTGCGCAGAATGTGTCAGCAATATAATAGAAGCCTGGTCTCGGTTGATATATTTAGTAACACACGTGTTAATTTCAAGAATAAAGTGAACCAACTCTTGTAATCCAATAATGGTCCAAGTTGCTTTTCTAAACTACGAGTCATTCACTCACTCAGGAATTGTATGTGTATGTACTGTTTAATTGCGCATTGTTTAGCCTAGAATTTGTCTGGTTCTTCGTTTACGGTACCTTAAGTTAGTATTAGTATAATACGTTTTCATCTCAGTTTTAGTATAAGTAGTGTTAATCAAGTGTTCTTTTAATGGCAATGCCACCTTATTTACTTACATAAAATCTTAGTGGGAATTGTGTTAGGATGTAGGCTATACCTAGCGTAAGATTTATTTTCTTATTATGTAACTGTTTTTGTCTATGTCTGTTTTTTTCCCCAATAAAGAAAATAAAAATAATAAAATAAAATAAAATCAGAAAAACTGAAATTATCAACTTGGCATTAATGCTGGCTAAATTAGAATTTGATCCAACTGATGTGATCATGTACGTTCTCACCTGTTAAAGGTTTGAAAATGACGTAAATCCGACTAGATGGTGTTGCTTTATCGATATCTGGGGGCCTATGATGGTTGCGTTTATCACGTGGTAAATAAATGAGAAAGCATTCTGTCACTCAGACCAGCATTTTGTGAAAACGTGGCGGATGCTTTGCCACTTATTTATCGCGTGATAAAAGCAACCATTATAGTTCCGCTGCTGTGGTGATCAAATTCATCACGCTTTAGGAAAATGACAAAACAGTCGTCACTTTTTTGTTATAAGTTCGTTTCGCTAAGGGTTCGGTTCAACTTCTTTTGCGTAAAACTTTGTTTATCGTAGTAGGGTATAAAGTATACTATAACTATTTTCGGATGCTCAGCTATCGTTGCACCAAAATAGGTTAAAATTCGTTTCGGTGTGCTGAGCGCGCAAAGATTTTTTTACCAATAGTTGGCACTGTACGTCTGGCGCCGCGCTTTGCAAATTCTAAGATATAGAAATAATGACCTTTCCACAGAAAACTTATTTTAATGAGATATTATATGTTTCATACATTTATAAAAATAACTGCACCCTCACTTGCTTGCTCATTCACTGCTGTCAAGCAACAAAACCAGTAAAAAAACTATTTAACTCGTAAGGTCTGTTATACTTACCGTCAACAATAACATCAAAGCTTTCATTCTTTGCCCCTAATCTATTTGATGCGGTGCATGTGTAATTCCCTTCCGAAAATTTAGTGACGTTTTTAATGACGAGACTGCCATCTTCTCCTACGTCAAACTTTTCGGTACCTAGAAGAATCAAAATAGTAATCAGACCTTATTGCCTTCGTCTCGGCTGATGTTAACTGCCATGAATGTCATATTTTCCGACTCTTTTCATTGACAATAGCGCCGTCTCTTTCGATGTCGTAAGACTTGCGGGAGAAGGAATAAGGGAGGTGCGATGTTGCATACACGCAGGTTATAGAATGTTGAATGCGTTTAGCATTTAAAAACCAGCCAAGAGCATGTCGGGCCACGCTCAGTGTAGGGTTCCGTAGTTGCCCATCCTTCACAATAGACAAGGTTTAAATTACGAGAAAGATTTCAAGCTCTGTAAAAGGTCGTAAACGCCAAAGTAACAGTAATTACTTATTACCTTCTGGAAGTTATCGATTATACGCGGCAAATTTAGCGAAATGTTTTAATACGGAATGGCACTTAACTAATATGCGTAACGTTCGAAGTATAAGGACACCGCGCGGCACTTACGTCATTTTAAAGAAAATTATGAATTTTTGCGATAACTCAAAAACGGCTTTACCGATTTTATTAAGTATAGTTTTCATTGAAAGTACTTATATGGCCTAATTTTTATGAATTTTTCCATAATTTTTTGACCCCTGGTTGAAAAGTTAGAGGGGGGGACCCTATTTTTTTATTTTCGGAGGGAATATTTACAAAACTGCATATTTCATCAAAAAATAATGTTCGGAGACCCCTATTATTTTTACAATACCTATTTAACGACACCCCACACACTAGTGTTGGAACGAAAAAAAAAACACCCCGACTTTAGGTGTACGGGGAGGTACCTACCCAAAAAAAAATTTTTTTTTTAGTTTTTATTTTACCGTTTTGTCGGTGTGATACATACTCATACTAAATTTCAGCTTTCTAGTACTAATGATCACGGAGCTAAGCAGCGGACGGACAGACAGACAGACGGACATGGCGAAACTATAAGGGTTAGTTGACTACGGAACCCTAAAAAACAAAGTGGTACAAGTGGCGTAATAGTATAATGCTTATTTTCGAGCGATAGGCGAAAAGTTGCGATAGCTCAAGGAGTACTACTCCAGATAAGTAGGGGTTGTGGTCGTTCGATTCCCACCTGAAACGTAAGGGATCCCTTTTTTTTTGTATTTTTATTAACCTCGTATGGGGGATTACCATCGCCCATGGACGCATCTGCAATGCCAGAGGGGTTGCTAGTAGGTACCTTACCGGCCTTTCTAGTGGGAGTAAGCTCTTTTTTTAATTTCAGATACACTTTTCAGGTAAAGGGTTGACTAGAAGGGAGAGCTTAATTTTTTTGACATTTTCTGCCCTTTGACACGAACCGTCGCTTGGTAAAAGTTAGAAAAAATATCCACAGTAAGTTTAAAGCTGAAGGATATTTTACAGAACGCGAAAGAAAAATAGTTATGTCATGTGGTGATTAAGAAAATTTGCCGTTATTGTCTATCATTACAAAATCTTTTCTACAGCTAGTAATCTGTTAAAATGGTTTAAAAATTATACCAGTCTCATTTGCTCTTATGAGATCAAGAATTGCACAGTAAGCATCAGAAGCAGCTGACAATTTTACTATTGGCTGATATCAAATTGTATACTAAAATTGTCAGGTACTATCGATGCTGAATTTACGTCAATACCTGAAGCAATGTTGCCATCTTTATTTGTCCAGGTAATATCAGGCTTGGGGTTGCCAGTAGCAACGCAGGGGATTCGGAGCTGCATGTCATCCACAACGCCATGGAACTGCTTCTCCATGTACCGAATAGAAGGAGGTTCTGGACATAGAAGATAACTATATAAGAAAAAGTGAAATTTTCAACTTGGTTTTAATGCTGGCTAAATTAGAATTCGATCCGACTGATGTGATCACGTTTCTCGCCTGTTAAAGGTTTGAAAATGACGTAAATCTGACTAGATGGTGTTGCTTTACCGATATCTGGGGGCCTATGATGGTTGCGTTTATCACGTGATAAATAATTGAGAAAGCATTCTGTCACTCAGACCAGCATTTTGTGAAAACGTGGCGGATGCTTTGCCACTTATTTATCGCGTAATAATGGCAACCATTATAGTTCCGCTGCTGTGGTGATCAAATTCATCACGCTATAGGGAAATGACAAAACAGTCGTCACTTTTTTTTTATCAGTTCGTTTCGCTAAAGGTTCGGTACAACTTCTTTCGCGTAAAACTTTGTTTATCGTAGTAGGGTATAAAGTATACTATAACTATTTTCGGATGCTCAGCTATCGTTGCACCAAAATAGGTTAAAATTCGTTTCAATGTGCTGAGCGGGCAAAGATTTTTTTTCAACAGTTGGCACTGTACGTCTGGCGCCGCGCCTTGCAAATTCTAAGATATAGAAATAATGACCTTTCCAGAGAAAACTTATTCAAATGAGACGATATATGTTTCATACATTTATAGAAATAACTGCGCCCTCGCCTTGCTTGCTCATTCACTGCTGTCAAGCAGTGAAAGGCAAAGACCGAGATGACAGCGGCTGGTAGTGGTCTGAATTGGAACTAAGGGAAAAAGTATTGTTCCATTTAATAGACAATAGTGAAAGGTAAATTTCTCATAGAATTTAAATCTTAAAGCTCACCGAACGATAATATATTAAACTCCTTTTGCACGCTCCCGAATTTGTTGCTTACTTCGCAAATGTAACGCCCTCTGTCTTTAGTGTTGGTCATTACAAACTCGTTTCTGGCTGGTATATCAATTTCTTTACCATCATGCAACCATTTTATCTGAAAACATAATATATTGAGACAATGAAATAAGGATATTTACAAGAACAAGTAAATGCAACCAACTTAAAAAACACCACTTTTTGAAGTTTCAAAAATACAGGGGTCATGATTAGGTGTGAGAAAAGTTGTCGATATCAAAATAATTTTAGCTAGGTGTAAATTCCACAGTGTACCTCGTTAATAATACAATGATTCAAAAAGATTAAAAGAGTGTATTTGAAGTGCGAAACCACATAATGAAGCACATAATTCCCCCCTCCCCATCGCACTGGATTTTTGTCAAATTCTTTTATAGTCCAGGAAAAACGACTCTGGAATGATCTGCAACTCCCCACCAGGCAAGCACAAAGCTAACCCTATTTTCAAGCGCATGCTACGCAAGCATTTTTCTGATCTATCTGTCTGTTATACTCGTAGACCCTGCACCAACTCAATGTTTATGTTTAGCCCTATGGTTGACTGATAGAGAATGCCCTGTGGCATTATGTTCGGCATTTGTTCTAGTTTGATCTGTGCAATAAATTTTAAATAAATACATAATATTTAGATTACAGAACAAGCGTTATATTGATGTGCTTAACCCAAGTAGCACAACTGGGTCTAAATAGCTCGTATATCATATCTAATTAGATGCTTAAGTGAAATTTGCCACCATGACCAAGTGCTATATAGGTGGCAAGAACCCTTATGCCACCAGTATAGAACCAAAAGGAGAAAAATTGCAGCCTATTTTTGGTGCTAAATAGAATCCATAAGAGATCTCACAATTACCTTAAGTGGTAATTAGAACTATGGGTGAAAGTTATGCGTCCATAAGAGATCTCACAATAACCTAAGTGGCAATTAGAACTAAGGGTAAAAGTTATGCGCAGTGAACGAATGAAAACATTTCAGTTCGGTCAATGAGTGATAAATGAGTTGCCAAAATTATCTTTGAGTGGCGAGGCAACTGTCAAATTGTGTTTTATTAAAAGTAATACGTGATCTGCCATATTAATTTTGGATTTATACGTCTGATTAAAACTTTACGTTATACAAGCATTGAAATAAGCACGAAATTCTTGCGAATTTTTTTTTACTGTGAAACTATAGTATGTTTTCTTTGTAAATTTCGACGCGCCTTTCATTTGATCAGGAATATTAAAAAAGAGAGTGCTAAATTAAATAAGGAATAGATACTGATAAGAAATAAAACTGTTAAAAACCTGACTTAATGATTGTAGGTTACGTACAATATTAAAGTAACATCGTCACAACTATCAAAAATCTGTGATTATGCGTGAGTGTGATAAAATTCTGGTTAAAATAATCAATTTTCATAGGCTTCCATTTGTAAACATGGCGAAACAAAAAAGATCCTACAGTGTTTATTTTCACTTATTTGTTCCTTATTTGGAACTATCAAGTCTAATAATCACTTATTTGTATCTTGCGAGTGGCAAAGCAGTGAATGATATTATCAATAGTAATTATTTGCTCTTTTGTAGACTACTAAACAAGCAAGACTATTAATTAAATATATTTTGACAAGGCGCAAATAGGAACAATAATAGAACTTTTAGTTCGTTAGTGGTTTGAAATAAGTGAAAATAACTGCTTTTGGTTCCAAGAACCTCCTATTGAGACCTATTTATGCGTTGGAGTGGCAATAAGGTACTTCTTAGGCCTTAAAGTTGCAATATTTTTTGGTTCCAAAAGAGCCGTAAAATTATCCCTTTAGCCACTATTGGTGATATAATTCACTATTGTACTAGTCATTTGGAACTTTTAGTTCCAAATAAGGGTATGTTCCCACTTATATGTAAAAGTTGCTTATAAGTGATTTTAAGGCCTTATATAGCACTATTGCTTCTTATTGAGTGACTATTTGAACCTGCATGCAACTTTAAGTAGCAAAATCGACTTTATCCCACCATAAGTAATAAAGTAGAAACAAAAAACGTTCCTATGCAACTACAAGTGATAGGATGAACTCATATACAGTTTTGAGTTGTGTTTAAAGCTATAAGTTGTATCAAACACTGTTAAACCACTCATTTAGAACTTAAAGCTATAAGATAAGCTGCAAAATTCACTAATGTGCTGCTTGGGAAGCAAGCACATCAATATAATTGCTCGTATTAGTATGTAGTAGTAAAAGGTAATCCTGCTTACTATATTACTGAAAGTGCTCATTTACATTATTGAAACCCATTACATTATTGAAACCCATTTCCCAGAGATGTAATTATTTATACCTGCGGTTTTGGTTCTCCAGTAGCAGTGCAATCCATCACAGTGTTTCCGCCCTCTACAAAGGGTATTTCCTTCATGGTACTCGTATCGTAACTGAATCTTGGTTTGAAGCCGACCTCCACATTTGTGGACCCGCTTTTGGCAGGTTTATCGACGGAACTGACACGACACGTGTACGTTCCAGAGCCGTGTAGTCTAACAATGGGTAATTTTAGCTTAGATGAAGACACTATTTGTCCATCCTGAAAATAATCGAGATCTTAGATGTAAATACAGATTTATTTAGCGCTACGGTCACCACACACGATGCAAGAGGTCATGGCAGCATATATTAAATGTATTAAGTTACACACTTAAGCAAAATGGAGCCTTATACCCAAATGTACATAAATATAAACGAGACACTGCATCAGGTCTATTAGACCTGCCTGTTTGAGGTCACAATCCTCTTGAGTTTTGCTGCCAAGTGATCTCGAATATGTTCCGGTATTAGTTAGAGTCGGGAAGGCAGGTCTGAGCACCAAATCTACTATAAAATATCTCACTTACTAACTATGCCGCCAAGCCAAAAGTGGTACTTCAATATAGACTAGAAACACAGCGATTACCCCCACGACGGCAGTATGATACTTTTCGAAAAATACCATACCTTAAACCACGATAACCTGTCGGTTTTCCTGTGTGGTACACTGCAAGGTATTATTACCGATGAGTTTCCTTCTTCCAACATGACCGATTTGGGATTAGCAGTTGCCTTGGGATACTCTGCAACAGTAAAGTTCATTACATAGTAAAATTTTACCTAGTGTCTAACATAAATGCAGCAACCAGTAAAAAACTACTCAACTCGTTAGGTCTGTTATACTTACCGTCAACAATAACATCAAAGCTTTCTTTCTTTTCCCCTAATCTATTTGATGCGGTGCATGTGTAATACCCTTCTGAAACTTTATTGACGTTTTTAATGACGAGACTGCCATCTTTTCCTACGCTAAACCATTCGGTACCTAGAAGAATCAATATAGTAATCAGATCTTCATGTCTTCGTCTCGTCTAATGTTAAATGACGTGAATGTTATATTTTCCGACTCTTTTTATATCAAAATTAGCAAATTTTGTCAACCATTGACAATAGCGCCGTCTCTTTCGATGTCGTAAGACTTGCCGGAGAAGAAATAAGGGAAGCGCGATGTTGCATACACGCAGGTAATAGAATGGTGTATGCGTTTAGCATTTAAAAAACAAAGTGGTACAGGTGGCGTAATAGTATAATACTTATTTTCTAGCGATAGGCAAAAAGTTGCGGTAGCTCAAGGACTACATGAGATAAGTAGGGGTTGTGGTCGTTTTATTCCCACCTGAAACGTAGCGGATCCCGCATTTTTTTTTTGTATTTATATTTAACCTCATAGGAGGATTACCATCGCCCATGGACACACCTGCAATGCCAGCAGGGTTGCTACTAGGTACGTTACCAGCCTTTCAAGTGGGAGTAAAACTCTTTTTTTGAATGTTAGAAACACTTTTCAGGGAAAGGTTTGACTAGAAGGGAGAGCTTAATTTTTTTGTCATTTTCTGCCCTTTGATACAAACCGTCGCTTGGTAAAAGTTAGAAAAATATCCACAGTAAGTTTAAAGATGAAGGATATTTGACAGAATGTGAAAGCAAAATAGTTATGTCATGTAGTGATGAAGAAAATTTGCCGTTATTGTATCATTACAAAATCTTTACACTTTTCTACAGCTAGTAAGCTGTTAAAATGCTTTTCAAATGTATACCTGTCTCACTCGCTCTTATGAGATCACTAATTGTACAGAAAGCATCAGAAGCAGCTGACAATTTTACTATTGGCTTATGGCAAACTATATACTAAAATTCCTTTAGGCGAGGCAGGTCGTTTTCGTAGAAAGTCAATGTAGTGAAACGTCATGTTAGTTTTACGTGTATGTCAAAGGACGTCTTTTTCTGGAATAGTCATCTTCTAAGTGGGTCTATTTCGCAGGACGTAATTTTCTAGGGTAGTCATTTTCTAAGTGGGTCTACTTCGCAGGAGGACATTGTCTGGATTAGACGTCTTCTAAGTAGGTCTATTTCGCAGGATGACATTTTCTACTTTAGTCATCTTACAAGAGCATCATTTTCTAGTTTAGTCATCTTCTAAGTGGGTCAATTTCGCAGGACGTCATTTTCTGGGTTAGTCATCGTCTAAGTAAATCTATTTTAACGAAGTTCTCTAGGCTTGTAACTAATCTTATAGTATCTTTTTGTACTAAGCCCTTGTATTTTATCCGTAAAAGTTGTAATTGTATTAATAGAGATAAGCAAATAACGTTGAAGTTATTAAACGTAGATGACCTACTAAGAAATTGACTAGCTAAGAACAGGACATCCTTCGAAATTGACAGGAAGCGAAGATGACCTGCTGAGAAGATGACCAGCTGAGTTTATGACGTCCCTCGAAATTGACACGAAACGAAGATGACCAGCTAAGAACATGACGTTCCTCGAAATTGACACGAAACGAAGTTGACTTATTGAGAAATTGGCTAGCTGAGAACATGACGTCTTTCTAAATTGTCGGGAAGCGAAGATGATCTGCCGATAAGGTGACGGACCGAGAACATGACCTTGGTCGAAATTGACCGAAAACGAAGATGACCTGCCTCGCCTAAAGGCTAAAATTGTCATCTCTATTGATGCTGACTTTACGTCAATACCTGAAGCAATGTTGCCATCTTTATTTGACCAGGTAATGTCAGGCTTGGGGTTGCCAGTAGCAACGCAGGGGATTCGGAGCTGCATGTCACCCACAACGCCATGGAACTGCTTCTCCGTGTACCGAATAGAAGGAGGTTCTGGAGATAGAAGATAACTATATCAGAAAAACTGAAATAATCAACTTGGTATTAATGCTGGCTAAATTAGAATTCGATCCGACTGATGTGATCATGTACGTTTCTCACCTGTAAAAGATTTGAAAATGACGTAAATCTGACTAGATGGCGTTGTTTTATCGATATCTGCAGATCTGTGATGATAGAATTCATCACGCTATTGATAAATGAGCTGACAAAGCAGCCGTAACTTTCAGATTTTTTTCTTTATAGGTTCGTTTTGCTAAAGGTTCGGTTCAACTCATTCGCGTAAAACTTTGTTTATCGTAGTAGGGTATAAAGTATTCTATAACCATCTTCGGATGCTCAGCTATCCCTGCACCAAAATTGGTTAAAATTCACGTCATGCTCTCCAGCAGGACCACCTTTAAATTAATAAATAAAACTATACTGAAAAAAAATCTACAATGTCTATAAAGTTCTAGACTAGCAAATAAAAATCTATATTCCTAGTTTCGTTGTAAACAATATCACATTGTGGTCTTGCTGGGGAGTATGCTCCACCATTATATCTCTGTTTTTGCTTACAATTTATACACACATACGACATCAAAGAATTCTACATTTATTCTATATTCACCTAGCTCATACAATTACTCCTGTTATTTTGGTAATAAGTTATGAGGCCACACACTTGTTGTTCATACGAACAAACGCCTGCAAGTAATTTATTTCGTATATTTGTACTAAGACTTTTCTATCAGGCGCTGCATTTATATTGTTAACAAAAAGTCTGCGGCCTCTTATCTCCTTATTTTCAAAATAACACGAGTAATTAATAGCCCAGTTTTGTGAAATAATAAAATGTGTTTAGCTTACCCATAACTGAAATTTCGTATTCAATTCGCTTGGAGCTGACGGAGTTTGTGGCTATGCAGAAGTATTGGCCGCTATGCCTCGGTTGTATTCGCGGGAGCCACAACTTTGGGTCACGAGTCCTGAACAATGTCATTCGAAATCCAGGTTGAAATAAAAATTCAAGAAGACTGCGAAAGCTTATACAAGGTCACCTATCTTAAACACTAATTTTAGCAAACAATGTTTCGTAGTTGAGACAGGATACCCTTATACAGATGGAATCTTGGAGTAGATCTAAAGAATGTGCATGAACTAAGATGGCAGCACTAACCTTTAAATGTCAATTTAAAATGAGGCGTAAGATTTAGATTTGCGGCACCAGTTGGCAGCACCTTAGTTGTGCACGTTTCTTAGAAACCTAATTTTGACAAGAGAAGTCTACGTCATACGTCGGTATTACACTACTCGCGAAGTTGACTGAGGCTAGGCGAGGTCAGTGTGGAGAGGCACTTCATCTTACTTCTTCCAACTTTCGCCTCGGGCGACTTCAGATTGTAGGCGGTTTTCGCGCCCGAGTCAAAGCATTCGAAGTTGCCCGAAGCACATACAGTGCCTCCTACACTACACGTCTAACTTCTGGTCGTGGTGATTTAAAAATCCTGATTTTGATAATTTGTTTAAGCATAGTATCCGGGTAATGTTTGTTTACATACGTTGTAGTTCGTCTGGCAATTATTATGCCAGACGACGGCGGTTGGCGCAGTGGTTAAGCAACTGCTAGTGGTGGGTCGTTGACGGTTTTCGCATCAACGAAACGAAACGTTAACGTAGAAACCGTCAACTAGTTAATTGGTCAACTAGTTTCTCTCTTCACGATATGTGCGTCGCACTCGCAAGAAGTTAAATCAACGATGAACGATACAAGCGCTAGCAGCGCTTGCGACATTTCGTTTCGTAGTCGTACGTGAACTCGTTGACGGCGTCAACTAGTCGAAGCGTTCATTCGTAACGTTTCGTTCGTTGACGAATGATAGACGGTTTAATCAACTAGTTCGTTGAATCAACGACCACCACTAGCAACTGCCTACTAAGCCGACGGTCCTCGGTTCGAATCCCGGCAAGAGCAAATATTTGTGTGATGAACTCGAATATTTGTACCTGGGTCATGAATGTTATTTGTATTTAAGTATGTATTTATTTATATAAGTATGTTTATCGTCGTCTAGTGTCCATAACACAAGCCTACTAGAGCTTACTGTGGGACTAGATTGATTTGTGTGAGGTTGACCGATATTTATTTATTTATATATTTACTTTTCGGTGAAACGCGACTTTGCTTTAACTAGTTATGTGCGATAAACGATAGTGAAATAATATTAACTAGTAATAGAGTCAAATGGGCCAAGTATACGCAGTGGGTAATTGTCCTCAAATCCATGTATTTCAATCCGAAATGAATGGGTTTGCGCACACTTGCCCCACATGGCAAGAGTCGTTTTTGGTCTAGTTTAAAACTTACTTGAAGAACAAGAGTTTGGCTTTAGGGTTCTTGCGGTAACCCCATCTTATCCAAGGCGCGGGAACCCCATAGGCTTGACACGGTAAGGTGACATTTGAACCCACCTCCTTTTCTATAGAACTGCTCTTCGGAGATTCTATTTCAACTGGAACTGGATAAAAAAAGACACAATGATTACTTTTTAGGGTTCCGTACCTCAATCGGATAAACTGAACCTTTAAAGGATCACTTTGTTGTACGTCCGTCCGTCTCTTTGTCTGTCAAGACCCTTTATCTCGAGAACGCGTGGAGGTATCGAGTTGAAATTAACACCATATACTCAGGTCTACGATCCCTTGAAGCTGTGAAAAAATCAACTTCTACGTTAACGTGAAAAAAAGATGAGGCTGTTTATATCGCAAAAAACGTACATTTTGTCACTTAAGGGAATCAAAATGATAGGGTACTTCCCGATGACCTAGAACTGTGAAATTTGGCAACTAATATCGTCACATACTACAAATACTTATGAAAATCTGAAAACCATACATTTGTAATAGAATCATAAAAATATAAATAGTCCTTTTCAAACATCATACCTATTTGGAGAACTCGGTTGCGTTAAGTTTGCACCTCGTTTATTCATCAAAAGAATACAGACCTGGTAGCCAGTAGATAAAACCAATGTGAACCAAGAACTAGACTGTACCTGTCGACTTAAAATAAAATGTACATCATCTCACCTGTTATTTTAAGCTGGATGTCGATAGAATCTACCCCATGAGCGTTCCTTGCTTCGCATTTATATATTCCATCATCTGATAGAAGTGTCGGAAACCTGAAAATTTGTTACATACATTACGTAACTGTGCGATAAATTTAGCCGTGAATGATCGGAAAGGAAACACATTTAGCTTAATCAACTCTGCATTTTCTTGGAACTTTCGTCAGGTTATCACACTCACTTGAGACGGCCATCTTTGAAGAACGTATGCCTGCTGCTTAGAATGACAGCACCGTTGTGTTTCCATGTGATGTCAGGGCTCGGAATACCGTCGGCAATACACTTCAGTGTCACCATTCTTCCTTCATTTTTGGTTACTCTTGGTTCAAACATTCTTGAAATCACTGGTTTGTCTGAAATAAATATCTTTAAAGGATCAGTGTGTGCAATTCTGCATTGTAGGTATATCAATCGCAATATCAGTTGTGGAATTATTTTCTGTACATAGATTATACTCACATTCAACAATCAATTCCGTCTCATGATAATCTTCGCCAATAACATTATTTGCTATACACTTATACGCGCCGGCGTCTGTAATTTTGACTTTATCAAAATGTATAGTATCTGTAGTCTCGGCTACGCTGACAAACTCTGAACTCTTCACATTTTTGTATAACCAATGTATCGCCGGTCTGGGTTTGCCTTTAGTAATCCTAAAGAAAATAATAATAATCATTGTCATCGAAACAAAAAATAATAAACAAAACGGTCAACTCGTAGGCATGCGTTATCCGTACATTTCGTTTGGCGTACCCAACTAAGATGATTTCATTAGATGACGGCTAGCGTGCTACAAAGGGTCAACGAAATAGTTACTTCGGTAAGATGTTGGAGCGCGTGTTAGTATGGCTATTGGTAGACTCGAATTAATCTCAGTCCGTTATGGTGAGAACCATTTGGGCGGGTACTACAAAATTATCTACTAATAACTCACTGGCATTGGATGTCCACTGGAAAATCTTTGGCAGTGTTGATATAATAAGTATCTTTGCTTATTTTCGGCGACTCTACAATTAAAAGAAAACTATATTATTAACGGAAAAGAAGGTACTTAATAAATAGCAACAAATATTATGACCAAGAAAAAAAATTTGGGACCCTAAATAAACAACAAACACCTAAAAATCATATGAAACACCAAAAAAAAAATAACCTGCGCCAAATAAGAAGCCTAAAATTACAATGCACCTATTTTAGTCATGCCCACACTTCTAATTGTATTCGAACATCAAATTTAGTAAATGTGCACTAAATTTTGACGTCCAAATTAATTGCAATAATAGCATTTATCGATTTGGTTGATTTAAAATGTAGACATACTACTAAATATAGTATATTAACGCCAAATTAAGTAAGTTTCGGGCTCACCCCGCTGCCCCGGACTACACACCGCGCGCACCCGACGTGATTCCCTAATGAGTTATGAGCTGCGGATATGAACTTACTGCTACCAGTCAAATTATATTAATGGGTTAGGTTAGGTCAGAACTGCGATCACAACAGCGAGCGAAGCGAGAGTACCGCGGCAGCGGTCGGCGAGGCGCCAGAACCGAACTGCTACAGTAGCCGGCAAACAACTTGACCCAAAATGGCGGATCTGCGCATGCATATTTGTACGTAAATCGGCTACTGCGCAGTCAAGGTTATGCTCAAGAAGTTTGCCGGCTACTGTACCAGTAATCAATAGTAATCACCTACGCAAACCGCTCTTTCTTGATTTTAGGAATTCAGATAATGACCTAACAGAGCTTTCAATTTAAGGCAATAGTAATATACCCAGAAACATTATAGGTAATGAATAATCATTTAATAAATGTTTTAGACTTTTAATTAAATTTTTTAGGTTACAAGATGATATTATATAGGTATTTGAATGTTATTTCATATTATAAAATGGTGATAAATTTTTGGAGAACATTTATTTTTTATTGGGTTACTTAAAAAAATATTTATGTGGAGTTATGTAAGCAAGTTGCAATAAGTATGGATATAATTTAACATAAAAATTGTGTTCTAAATTTTGTGCTCATTTACTATTTTTGGTGGTGGTATGACGATCAGTTATAAAACTTTTGGTTATCATTTTATATTAATTTTGGTGCTCATTTACTATTTTTGATATTAAAAAGTGATATTTTTGCCGCTACATTTTACTATATCTGGTGCTCCATTAAACATAAGCCTTAATAAATTATGGGTAAGCCATAATTTTGTTTGGTATTACGTTTTTATTTTAAACCAACTTCAAAAAGGACAAGATTTTTTAAAGTCGTGCTTTTTGAATAATATCAAATCCAAACATACTGTAAAAGTTGGAAATTAGATATTTTGCACAGATATTTCCTTATAAATGTAAACCAAGAACGTTCAAATTTCCTCAAGATCATGTACATCTAGAATATTACCAGGATTTGATTACATTGTTACAAAATAATAAACTTATAATTACAAGTGAAGTTGCTTCTTATAATCAAAGTGTGTTAAAGACAGTATACATATTTCGATTTACTGGCTAAATATTTATTGCACAATATACTTAACAAGCACTAGTTCGAAATAAAATTAGTTATTTAAAACAATATGTACAAATAATGAAAACTAAAAATTAAAAATAAAGTACAGAAAAAGAAAAGGAAGTTAAAAACTACTTTAAAAACTTGGGTATGCTCCAGTACTGGAGCCGCCCGGGGCATTGGCCCTAAAACACTGGCCGCGTTCCCTCTTTGGATGCACAAACTCACACGCTGTCCTAAGTATGACCCCGCTCTCGGGTCACCAGAGGCACCGACGAGTTCGTCCGACACTTCCTTTAACGAATTTTTTGGCGTCGGATGACCACGGCCCAAAGGTTTCGACTGCAAGAGCCGCAAATACGTAGTTGTTTTTTAAAAATGCGTATTTGCGGCACTTGGTGGTTTGGGCGTCCTCAGCGGCAGCCCCTGGCATTCGAGCAAAGCGGTGGACATGAGATGGAGCCAGCGGATCCACGCATGTGGCATCCCATGCTAAGGGGCGCCCTCAGGACCACGGCACCAGGGTGCAGCCCTCTGGTCTCTTTCCGTCCGCGGCTGACAAGCCAGCAGGCTCCAGGGTAGCCGGGACGGAGACATTGCCCCACAGATTAAATTTAGACTAAAGACATAAAAATCGCTGCCTGAAACTTTGCTTCGAATACTTACCAACGCCAGTCATTTTTACTGTAAATGGGACAAATTTTCTTTTTTCAGCATTTCTGATTTTACACATGTACTCGTCGTCCATATAGGGTTCCATAGAATGTATAGTAAGTATGGAGCCATCGTCTGATAGCCCCAAGTTTCCATCAGTTTTGAGTAAATGACGACCCTTGTACCAAGACACTGTTGCTGGTGGGTAAGCATTCACTTTGCATTGTATTTGTCCCGACTTTTTGTATTCGATGGTTGTATCTAAAAATATATTAATTGCAGTTTTATACATGTGAGTTATGGTGACCGTTCTGATAGTACCCAGCAAGTTCATATAAAGTTTGTGAACATTCAATCATTGGCCCTTGAGACTACTATGACCGATTTCTATGAAGTCTAGAATTTTGAAAAACTAAAAGCGGCGGCGCTGTCATCTGCAACTGGCGGCCGTAGTTGGGAGCAGGAGGACCGAGCGCGTTATGTCGCTGACTATCTCTTTCTCTCTCTTTTTTTGAGCCAACCGACAACCGACGAGGGTGAAAACGGCCGACTCTAGTATGCCCCTCCTAAATGAATACGTCTATGCATTCAATCTGACGTTAGAGTATTTTTAGTAAGTAACTAATAAAACAGATGCTATGCCAACGCCATGATGTAACGCCATCTTACTATGCCGCTTTGGCGCACTTGTCCCGACTGATATTATTTTAATCAAAACATTAAAACTCACCCTTAGGTAATTCCACGACAACGAATCGTGGTATTATTGATATTATTCTCTGAACTGCGACATAGGACTCACTGTTCCCTGCACTGTTATCTGCTTTGCAGCTATATGTAGCGTTATTCCTCACGCTACTTATGTCTAGCATACTGATGTAGTCGTATGGCAGCTCAACGGCGGTCAACTATAATCAAAAAGCTCTTCAATACGAGTATGGTCTTGTTAGGCTAAGGGTTGTATATATCACGGCATAGGTGAGAGCCCAGATCTTTTCCATTTTCATATATGGAGTGGAAACATGGACCATATTAGCCCCTGAGCGACAAAGAATTTAGAGTGCTGGTGCCCTATGATGGTTGCTTTTATCCCGCGATAAATAAGTGATAAAGCATTCGTCACGTTTTGACTAGATGAGAGTGTGAGTGACAGATGCTTTGTCACTTATTTATCGCGTGATAAACGCAACCATCATAGGCCCCCTGGAGGCAAATGTGTAGAATACCCCGGACGGATAAACGTACTAAGGTGTCTATTTCTTCACTTCTAAATATCGAAACACGGCTGTCCGCTATATGTTTGCACTGTGTACTATCATACTTTGGCTACACAATGTGAAGAGGAGACGAGAGCATTGAAAAACTGGTCGTGGATGGGGTCATTGAAGGCAAGAGAGCTCGAGGCCGTTCACCAACCAGATGGTCTGACCAAGTCAAAGAGGCAACCTCCTCAAGCAAATTCCACCAGGCGGTGAGGACAACGATGGAAACAGATCATCAAGGCAAAACCAGCCAGTGATCACGATCCTCAGTAATGAGGGACCGATTCAAGAATATAAGCCTGATTATGTGAGAAGATTCATCTAAGCGCGGAACAGTGCTCTTCGAAGTCATCATTCCGAATGACGAGGACCTCGTGAAGCCCAAACTTAGGAAATACCGACTTGGCTCACGAGGTGACCGCCATGTCAAATAATAATTGGAAAAACATTGTCCTTTATGGGTGTAGAATGGCCTCTTAGCCAAGAGTTTCGATTAAAATGTCAAAGAGACTATTACTAGATTGAATCCAGACTCAACAAGCAGACAAAAAAACCAGTACTTAAAGATCTAAAGCACCAATGATTTAATTTGCTTACTTTTTCTGTTACTAAAACTTTGTCATCAGATTTCCATGTCACGTGAGGTTTAGGAAAACCACTGACTCTGCACTTCAGTTGCAATGGTTTACCGTATTCAGCGTGGATATTTGGACTCCCATCTATAGTCACGACAGGAGATTTTACTTTACCTGAAATATATAAGATTTGTCTTGGAATAATGATCCCTCTACATAGAAAACTGATTTTCAATGCAATTTTAGAAAATACTTTAAAATATTGTTTTCGTTTAATACAAACAAAGTCCAAGCGTTTTGCAAATTTCCATTCATCTCCCTTTGGCTTCTTACCTGGTATAGAATCTTGTGGTTTGACAGGAGTTAAACTCATTCTCGTCAAGTAAGTTCTGCTGTTGGCATCGTAGCCTTTTATCTGAAAAATTATTAAATTAATCTTCAACCATATCATAACAGCTGTATATCATTTCATAATTCCTCTTCGGGTTTTAATCCCTGTCTAATGACAGTTATAACATTGACACAAACCATTGATACAAAGACACAGCGTAACCTGGTGGAAGAGATCGGGAGTCGAACCCGGTACCTCGGAATCGCCGGTTCAGTTATAACATAATTGTGACAGTTGCATAAACGACTATATGGTCCGTACCGTGTTTTGACCAAACAATGTGTTTACACTCACACATGTGCGTGATTTCAAGCACTGTGATGAGGAATGAATGAATCACCAAGAAATGAGGAATCAATGTAGGTATGTATCTATACAAAATAATGTGTATAATACTTGATATCATACCGCAATTTTAAACATCCGATCAGGTGGAATTATGGTGTCAGTAGTATAAAATTGTTCTTTTTTGTCGATTAGGTTTAAATGTTGTTTCAAAATAACATTATCATCCATATCAAGTATTTGCACGGTGCTCGGTGTCACGTTTCGGCCTTCAGTGGACAATTTTATTGAGAGGTGAGATTTTTCTCCTGAAAACAGGTAAAGTTTACAAATTAAAATGGCATGCAAATACGAAAACATAGAGATAAACTAAGAACTCAAACATTAAACTATCATATAGAAAAATCAGGCGGAGTCAAGAAGGCATGGACTGAACTAAGAGAACATCGTACCTGAATGGATAGCATGAAACACCACAGAAACAAGAGAAAGAAGACAAATAGAATAGATATACTAGAAATTGCAACAGCGTACTACCGCAAATTATACAGCAATGACGGACCTATGAAGGAACACACCCAATTAATGAACTGCACTAAAACCAACGAGGAAGAGTTACCATGTATACTCGAAAACCCTTATAAAAGGCTTTGTTCAAAAGTTATCTAAAGAGTTACTACAGCTCAAAAGGTCAAAAGTCTGTGCGGAGACTAGAACTCTGACCGGTCACTGCAAGCTGAAAAAACACCTGTCCCTAATGGGTATGGAACAGGACGCAACGTGCAGGTTCTGCCAAGAGTCAGAGGAGACAGCTATGCATATCCTCTGCTCCTGTGGACCACTTATGCACAAAAGAAGTATCCACTTAGGGCAACACTTTGTGCCCCCAGAGGAGATACAACAACTCACGGCCCAAAGAATCTGGGAATTCCTGGACTCAACGGGCCTCAGCAGTGAGCTTTAAGACAGGGCTGCCACAATAGATCAATTATGGTCGGTGCGGCACACAAAAGGCCCAAGTGAAAATAATAATAATAAATACCATGTATACTTAGAGAATAAGTCAACAAAGCTATTAAATCATTAAAGAGAGGAAAAGCGTCAGGAGGAGACTGCATATCTAATGAACTACTAATAGGATCATCTAAAGTAACGACAAACACCATCACATACACATTTAATGAAATTTTGCGGACGTAATATATACCTCAACAGTGGACTTCGGCAACTATAATATTACTACACAAAAAAGGGAAAAAAGACGATATAGCCAATTACAGACCCATCAGCTTGATGTCCAATGTGTACAAAATATTTTCAAAGGTACTGCTTGACCGTTTAACAAAGACTTTGGATGAAAATCAAGCCAAGGAACAAGCTGGTTTTCGCAGTGATCTTTCAACAATAGACCACATCTGAGTGGATGTGGTCTATTGTTGAAATAAAACAAGTAATCCAGAAATGTAGTGAATACAGTATCGCCTTGCGTTCGTGGACTATAATAAAGCGTTTGACTCATTAAAACACGCAAAGATATGGGAAACCTTAGAAACGCAAGGAGTAGATAAAAAATATATTCGAGTGATTACTAACATATATATAAAAACATGAAAGCGAAAATTAGAACAGAAAGAGATGGGGAATATTTCCCGACAAAAAGGGGAGTGAGGCAAGGCGATCCTCTATCGCCAAAACTTTTCTCAGCTGTCCTCGAACACGTGTTTAGACATTTCGACTGGGGTAAATACGGATTTAATATTAAAGGAGTACAATTAATCCATTTAAGATTTGCAGATGATCTAATAATAATTTCGGAGGATCCACAAAGCTTACAAGTGTTCTATTCCGGTTGGTTGTTATTCTACCCTCCATAGTTGTCATGGGTAAAATAATAATTTATGGTAAATATTTAAAAAGTTAACGTCAACGTACCTAAATGTTAACGCAAAAATGTGTTGCAAAGAATTTTACAATAAAACCGAAAATAACAATCGATAGCTTTTGAAAAGAGTCATATATTATTTGCCATTAACGAAATTCAAAACATTGTAAGTATACCAGAGTGCTCAATCCTTCGTGTTTCTTGCGAAATTAATACTGAATCCTATTGAAATAAACTTGATTTTCATCACTGTGGATAGCGTTGGCTATTATGCAAAACATATTTGAAAGCGGAATAGTTAGTCCTGTTTTCTCTTTGTACATTAGTGACATTTACCGACTTTCAACGTCAGTTACCAAGAATGTGTCATTACCCTAAGACCAATTATCTATAGACTTGACGTCAGCGTACACCCGTAAGGGACAGACATAGAATACGTCATATATTCGGGGTGGCCATGTTGATTAAAATTTTCCCATAATTTTATATTACAGACATGCCATTTTTGCATCATTGTGGCTCCATATAATACATAGCTTTTGGAACATCTTATCACTAAAAATGAGGATGGGGTTTAAGGTTAGATGAGAAATCAGAAATGAAACACATTCAGATAATGTTACCGATATCTCAATTTTTAAATACAAATAATACTACTGAGCGGGCGGTCCTGGGTTCAAATCCCGGCCAGGGCAAATATTTGTGCGACAAACTCGAATATATGTTCCCGGGTCGTCATGGATGCTATCGATATATGTATTTATATATATTATGTATATCGTCATCTAGTACCCACAGTACAAGCTTGATTTGTGTAACATAGTCCCTTAATGTTTATTTATTAATACATATTATATTAAATTATTTCCGTTGGCGATTCTAAGCCGTGGAACCGACATCCTCATTTAATCTTCACAATATTTGTTTTTTTTTTGTTATTAGAATAAAAGTACGATTTAATACCCCTAAATTTATGATATTTTCATCTGGTATCCCTAACATGATTGTTATGCAGCTAAATTAAGAACACATATAAATATGACTGACAGCTTATCATAAACAACCTACGTAATTTGGGCGGATCATTTTTACATGTCACGTGTACTTATTTGTTTGCCACAAACTCGATTGTGGCAGCGGTGAAAAAGTGAAACTATGAAAAAGACAAAAAATAATATACTTCTCTCTGTCACTCTTGTTATAATTTGTATATGACCATCTCCTTCTGTAGTGGTATTATTATTTGGTTGTCAAGTCTATAGATAATTGGTCTTAGGTCATTACCAGTAAAATGAATTAGTACCACTAAAATCCGCAATATGGTGTGGGTTGAAAAGCATTCTGTGGGGCTATAAATGCGAAATATGTCTCATATAGGAGGAATAACTCAAATGAAAGTCTGTTGCCTGACGAGTTCAAATTCTTGCCGTGGAATAAAGTAGCTATTGAGTTCTTTGAGTTTCATAAAACTACTTATCTGATTATGGTTGACTATTTCTCAAAGTATGTAGAGACACACAATGCTCAAGAAATATGAGTGAAGTGGTAATTACACAATTCAAATCAATTTTCGCTCGACAAGGTATCCCTGCCACAGTAATGTCAGATAATGGTCCTCTTATGAATTATAAAGCTTTCCACGATTTAATGGCAGAGTGGAATAATTATATAGAGCTTATAACTTCGAGTCCGTATCTAAGTAGGTAGGTCAAAATGGTCTAGTTGAACGTACAGTTGGCATAATAAAAAAGATGACAAAGAAATGTAGGGCAGATAATTCTGACCCGTATTTGGCACTAACATATGGAAAAGAGTAAAATAGAAAAGTAGTCAATACAGAAACACTGCTAAAGACAGTCAATTCTCTCCAGCCGAATTATTAATGTCTAGATCACTACCGTACTAAGCTACCATCTATGGAAAATTATTTTATTAGAAATGTTAAAGATTTGAAGCCGTAAAACACAAGTACAGTCGAGTTAATTTACATCTACACACTTACGAGAACAAAAATATCTGAACACGACCCTATTGTCAGGAGCATAAAGTCGTGTTCAGATATTTTTGTTCTCGTAAGTGTGTAGATGTAAATGAACTCGACTGTACCTACTCCAATAATGCTTAAAAAACATCCCGATTCAACCTGGATTCTGGGTGTAGTTGATAAAGTGTGTCCCTGTCCGGAACCACCTAGGTTCAGGTTACATAGTTAAGAATCTAGATGGGGTATATAGACAAAATAGACAGCATATTTTAGAACGGCCTTTCTGTTTAAAGTCCGTCTAATCCGTGTAGTTCTAATAAAAATACTGATAATCATGTTGAAGATCGTTCTCAAGAAAATGTGGTGTTTGACCCTCACACGATAAACACGCGTTCAGGTCATGAGGTCAAGAAACCTAAACGTTGTGATTGTTGCTAGTTGTGTTTAATCAAATTTTTATAATATTAATATTATTTAGAGTCATTCCTTATTATTTTTTGTTCGTTTGAAAAGTAATTTAGGGCTCCTTATCCGTTCAAAATTCTTAACATAATATCAATGTTACTACATACTTAGAACATAGCTATTGAGATTTATTGGCATATATTTGAAACCTTCAGTTTGAATTCTTCATTGATAAATTATTTTTGTTTCAAAAACTACTCTAAATTGTCAAAATTCACGCAGAAAACTGGTTTTCTTAACTTAATTTTGGCTGCACGCAATGAAAGCATGAAATAGCTATGTTATTTACTAGAACACAGGAAAAAGTTGGTTGAAATGAAATTATCAACATATTTGTCATAATATGAAAAAAATAAAATTAAAAAGGAATAAGGCCTCTTAAGTTTGTTTGTATTCTTTACTGACGGGTGTCTTGATACTTTTGTCAAATATGACTGTGTTTTGTTTTACGTAGGTATCGTAAAGTTTAGGGTAAAGTGACATAATTTAAAATTAGTGTTTATTATAATATTGATCTGTATGTATTGGTAAGTCGGCGTAATATTTTTCTTTCCTTTGGAGGGAGATGAACTCGTGTCCACTGACACCTCTGTCAGCGGATCCATCCGATGTTACGATACTATCTATGGTTGTCTTGTCATTATGATGAGATATAGAAATTAGCAAGATGTCTTTATACTTTCTCGTCTTACAATAAACGTCTTTAATATATTTACTGTTCTTAATAGTAGAACAGAGAATCTGAACCTACGTACCTACTCATATCTTCATAAAAGAAAATGTATGATAATATCACAGGTATCTACTTTTCACCGTAATTATTTCTATTATGATGATGCATACATGTGGAACTGTGGAGAGAAAGTGTATAACTCGCCTTAAGCTTGTTTATGTTGTTCTAATTCCACACTTGTGTTTTAAGACTTCTCGTTACCGAAGTGTTAAATAATGAGCCTCGCCTTCGACTCGGTTTATAAAATCAAGCTCGTGTTTTAAGACCTAATTATGGACAGTTGCATACACTACTTTATCTACGTATATATTACCCTTCAATATGGGTGTAGATAAAATAATCCATACCTCTAAAAATATAATTGTATTACAAACATTAGAGTATTACAACCACACAGCACAGACCTGTTATGGCCAAAAATATTTTTCAAAATGTTTTTCCATTTAATTGTGTTAATGCTATCACTAATACTCAATTATGATACAAAAAATACCTGGTACAGGTCTTGTGACGGTATCGGAGATGGCTGAAGGGGTGACGATGGAGAACCCGTGCTGGAAGTGCACCGAGCTGGACCCTGATACGACGACGTGCGTCTGACTCTTACTACCCACCTCCACCTTGTATACACCTGGCTTCACACCCGCCTTTACAATCTAGAAGAAAAGAAACACATGGTAATCATGCTATCTCCTTAGCATTACCTACACCTTTAATACCGCGTGTTTTTTATGTGAACTCGCTCCCCTTGTGTGGATCTCCTGAAAATTAAAATTTGCATCTTCTCAAGGCAAGGCAAGGCAAAAAGTGAATAGTTAGGCTGTTGCTGAACCACTGAGCTACATCTTCGACTTCGTAGTCACTTACCATCAGGTTTTACTGAGGTCATCGCTGAACAGTTTATTGATAAAAAAAAACACAACTGTTGCCCGCGAATTTTTATCGAGTGAAGATATTATAGTCTATTAGTTCCCTCTTCCCGCTAGCCCTGTGAGGCAAGATCGCAGGTTCGTTCAATAATCCTTTCTCTTTCCTTGGAGGAGGCATTTGTCCCAAGTGAAAATCATTCGGCTGATATGATGATGATTGATGTGTTACATCAGCATTTTGTCAATATCCCTTAATGCTTCGCGGTCAGCAAAAGTCGACATTCAGCTTTTCACCCTTTCGCCCTTTTCATCCTTTTGATCACGGATACAACGGTGAAACTTTCTAGTCGAACGTATGAAGTCAATCTAATTTCCAGGTCTACTTTCTGTGGGTCCCATGGGGGATAATAATTGGAGCTATGCCTTGGAATCGGAACAACACTATGGCACATCGAATTAGGACCAAGTCTTACCGCTACTTCGTCCAGCCTGGTGATATCTGTAGTAGTCAATGGAATACCAGTGGAATCAGTCACACCGATTGATGGCTTTTCTCCTGATACAGCTATGACCAGCTCCTTCGTGTCTCCGTCGATATCAATCTGTAAAATCAAACCTTTCATAGAATTTCATTAAATAGAAATAAATAAAATTTTATTTCTGAAATCATAAAATATTTTGAAATCATAACACAATCCTATTCGGCTTCCGGGGAAAAAATTGTCTTTTGAAATGAAAATTCGATGAAATGAGGCATTCGGTGAAGTGCTTGTCTATGAAAGAGGGTTCTGACAAAAAGCTATACTAATACCACTGGTTGTGAAATGCGAACTCTATCTTGAAAATTATGCGGCCGCGGCTGTCGCTCTCGTATCGGGCTATCCAGCCATCTTAGAAAGTGCCGCAGTTTATTAGACGCTGCTTAACTCATCTGATATAGATGTAAAAGGCTAATGATGATGATGGTGATGTTGATCTTGAATAGCTGGACATTCAAAGACATACAATACTTTTAGTACAGGTAAATAAAGAAAAAAAAAAAGATTATTCCATAAAATCACTGTACCTGTATAGACAGGACAAGGACATTATTGGAATAACAGTGTTCTTTTAATTACAGTATGTATTTGTAAATATGTAAACAATTATTGTACATAATAATAATTCACAAAACTTCAAAACAAAAGATACGGACAAATTCAAACTTATCCCTATAAGGGATTTTTTCCAGTAAATCTTTGAGAAAATAAAAGAATCGTCTATCGTATGTGGAGTAGGTCGTAAAGTTGTCTCCAATGAGTCCAGCAATGTGAGCATTTAAGAAAAGGCCTTTCTCAACATGGTGTTGTAATTCGCGAGCAAAGCAAACTGCAACGGACGAAGCTTTATACAGGAGACCTACCTCAGCACTTACTTACAAAATTAAATACTTACCTCAAACGAGTGCCCGTAACCAGGCGGGAACTTTTTACTTGCTATAACATTCTTTCGGCTCTCCATGGAATTTTCCACATACTTTAGTATCTGGAATAATGAAACGATTTCTCAAATATATTGAGTTACCTAACTCATTAATATACGAAAATTACTACAGTTTTATCGCATTATCTGTAACATTAAAAATATATAGGTACTTTTATAGACATTAGCTAACTCGAGTTCGATTTGAATAGGTCCAAGTTATAATTTTCGCTGAATGACTATATGCTATCTTACTACAAAAAAATCTCACTAACCTCACCAATTTCCTGACTTCTCAAATTAAACACTTGTCCATTAGTAGCTTTAGCAAGTTTATGATATACTAAACAGTCGGTACGTGTCCTATTATTGTAACAAACTCCAGTTAGTACAAAAACAACCTGAAAGTAAGTTAATAATTTAAAAATATTTAAGTCCAAAGAAATCATCTTATTATTTATTCAAAGTGTCTCAAAATACGTGCAAAGGAAAAGGTTTTTGAAAAAACCATTGCATGGATAAATTCAAGAGCCTTATATAGCAAAAATCACTCAATCAGAAAATTATCGTCGTTATAATTTAAAAAAAAGTAGGAAGTAGGAGTAGGGAAAAGTTTTTTACTGTTATTTGAATAGAGAAGGTTTTTATAGTATACCTGACTTCCTTTCTTCTGAGCCAGTGCCTCAACTTCTTCATATTTGTCATAATCTTTAGCTGATGCGTCCGTAAAAACGAACAGAAACGAGCCTTTTTGGCTCTTCTGAAGAGCCAGTTCGATCCCACTCATAGACATTTCTGGACAATCCGGATTGTATAGGCTGATTCCAAAAAAAGTAGCGCTGTGACCTGTCATTAAGTTTTTGAATAGAAAGTACGTTTAATTTGCGCATTGTAAAAGAGTACAAAACCGGCCAAGAGCTTGTTGGGCCATGCTCAGTGTAGGGTTCCGTAGTTGCCCATCCTTCACAATAGATCCGAGGTTTAAATTACTAGAAGCATTTCAAGCTTTATAAAAAGGTCGTAAACGCCAAAGTAACTGTTATTACTTATTACCTTCTGGAAGTTATCTATTATACGCGCCATATTGAGCGGAATCTTTTAATGCAGTATAAGTATAAGGAAACCGCACGACGCATACGTCATTTAAAAACAAAAAAAAAATGCGGTAACAAATGGCTCGACCGATTTTATTATTCAATATAGTTTTCATTGAAAGTACTTATATGGCCTCAATTTCACGAATTTTCACGAAGCTACTATGGAGCGAATATTTACAAAACTGCTGACTTTATCAAAAAATAATGTTTGAAGACCCCTATTATTTTTAAAAGACCTATTCAACGACACCCCACACACTTGTGTTGAAACGAAAAAAAAAAAACACCCCCACCTTAGGTGTACGAGAGGAACCCGAAAAAAAGTTTTTTTTCAGTTTTTATTTTACCGTTTTGTCATACATCTCATACTAAATTTCAGCTTTCTTGTACTAATGATCACGGAGCTAAGCTGCGGACGGACAGACAGACGGACAGATGGACATGGCGAAACTATAAGGGTTCCTAGTTGACTACGGAACCCTAAAAAATTGTAATAAACAAACACAGACCTTCGTTATTGAGGCCAGGCCTTTTTATTTAATTAACTTTTGTACATTCGTAAAAAAAAATAAGTACCATTATTTACTGTAACCTGTCTTGTCCAAACGCGACATGCTTCCATATTTAGGTCTTTAAAATATTAATGTATTAATTGATATAGTTTATTTCTGCATATATCGCAATAACAATAAGTATGACTACCTATATTATGACTATTCACAAGATTTTTATCTATTTATTATTTATTTAATATATTTATAAAAAAAATATTAAAACTTAAGCCTGACAAGACAATATTTTTTGGAAGCATATTCAGTTTAAAGCTAAAATTATATTTAGTATTGTTCAGGTTTTATATTGTTTTGTCTGTTTTGTTTCGTCTATTTTTGAAATAATTTTGTTTTTATAGTGCTTGTCAATAAATTTCCGTGTGCTTGGTTTTCTTTGGCTCCAATTTTCCCGTACCGTAAAGTGTAACAAACCAGTAATAGTAGTTTATGCAACTGATACATAATGAGAGGCCTTAAAACACGAGTGTGGTTTTATGAAACGAGCGTTAGCGAGTTTCATAATAGGATCACACGAGTGTTTTAAGGCCTAATTATGTACAGTTGTATACACTACTTTATCTATACACATATCATAAGTACTCTAAGATGGGTTCAGAAGCCATAAGGAAATGAGCGGCACCACTAGTGCTACCTGTAAAATATCTAAAGACTACATTATACTTAAAATGCAGTAAGCAATAAATCTGAACAAATACATAAACATTATTTATTATAATAGTTGTAATTGACATTTACATTGGAACAATATTTTCAACTAAAATGTAAATTACAAACAAATCTTCACTTCTTCTTCTTCTTCCTGGACCTTGTCCCATTTACTTGGGGTCGGCCTTCCCTGTCCTTTTCTTCCATTCTGCACGATTAAGTGCTATCTTTGGGTCTAAATTCAAAGATTTTAGGTCTCTTTGGACCGTCGTCCACCAGGTGGTGGGGGGTCTTCCGCGTCTACGCGTCGTCGAGGGCAAATCCAGAGCTACTTTGACTACGTGGTCGTCTGGGCGTCGTTGGATATGTCCGAACCATCTCAAGCGTCGTTCCACCAGTTTGTCCGCAATGGGTGCTATTTTATAACTGCCTCTGATGTATTCATTTCGTATCTTATCCAACAGTGTTACATTAGCTGACCAGCGCAGCATGCGCATCTCCGTGGTATGGAGTTTGTTGATGTGACTTTTGTTTGTGCCCCAGCATTCTGATCCATACAGTAAAGCCGGTCTTATTGCTGTTTTGTATATTTTTCCCTTTACTTTGAGGGGCATTTTCTTGTCGCACATCACGCCAGTCAACTCCTTCCATTTAAGCCAACCAGTGCTGCTTCGGTGTATCACATCTGCATCTATTTTACCGTCGCTGCTGATTACTGAACCGAGGTACTTGAATACAAACAAATCTTCACAATTCTACTTTCATAATAGCAAAGAACCAAAAAACAAATGACAACAATAATGGCGGCAATTCGAACCTCCGTCAAGACGAATGTTTTTTTTTCTAAATCATATGTATCCATATTCTCATGTCACTCGAGATCAAATGTCGTACGGTTTTTATAAAAAAAAACATACTAAATTGACGTTTCGTATCGGTAAAAATATTAATATCTATGGATACTAGAATAGACCAACTTGTGTTTTGACAGCTGTTCCTAATTTAAACTCGTAACCTTACAAAAATCGGTACTGTAATAACATTACAGTACAGATTTTCCCTACTACCACAAAAAAGTTCTCATAGTAAAATTGGTTGTAATAATGGCTGGCATTTCCTACGGTTTCTGAACGCATTTTAGAGCACTAATGATATGTGCGTAGATAAAATTACTTTTCACCTCACCAGCTCAAACATGGCGGCTTTGCTGCGAGATAACAGTGAACAAAATGCGATTTTGTTTCGAGCGTGAGTAGAAAGTAGCTTTTTAATTTTTACAATTTTTGACTACGCATTGTCATTTCTCAGCCACAGATTAATTATAAAATTCGAATCATTCGAATTTCGATGCACTCTGTCTCTTTCATATCTATATGAAAAAGAGAGTGATAAAGACATATCGATTCGAAATTCGATTTTCGAATCCGACTTCGAATAAGAACATGTTCCGATTACGCGTTATACCAAAAATTAAAAAAAAAATACCCGAAGAAGTATTTATTACAAAATATTGTTGTTAACGACCGAATGTTTTAACAATTGTATATTTTATATAAATCAAATAGATTTTTGTTTCAATAAAATAAGAGTTTTCAACTTTATACCTACTGTAAATAACTGTACCAATAATTTATGACTTTACCAATTTATCATAGACGCAGTTTCGAAACGTTCTTTAAAAAATATCGAGTACAAATTGTTATTTTCTTTTGTAAGTATTAATTTTGTTTAGTGCTTTATATACGAGTATAAATATTTATTAAACTATAAACGAAATCTCGTATAAAATAAATAAACACGTAATGTATACGGCCAATCTTCCAATTTGATCAAATAATGACAACCATGGTGGTCGTGAGGGACTGGTACAGTGTTGGAAGGTATTATTTCAATTTAATATTATTTTTATTTCATTTCAAGCAGCGGGTGTCTATTTTCTAATTAATAATGTCATTGAAATCAGCAACAAAGACAACAATACACATGGGTAAGGACCAAATTCTTTGCATCGTTGGACAACGGAAATCACAATGGAATGTGTCACACCGGAAAAAAAGTAGCACTATAAAATTGTAAATGTACCTACGTGTACAAGGTTTGAAGATGAATAATAAATAAACATCGGGACAGGTGAAACTAAATAAAAGCTTGTAAGCACAATTGGTAACGTTGTCTTCGCTTCGACGAATTTCCGTTGTGACACGTAGCACAATGTTGTGTCACTCGTCGCACAATGGAGGCAAAATACTTCACGACCCAACCAGAAATAACAACATGGCAGCACTATCGAAGTCAAGCTTGCAAGTTCGGAGTCAGTGTTCCATTAAAATAATTGAAGAATCTACTGGAATAGCGTTGTAAGTTCCGTGTAATGTCGTCGCACAACTGAAGGTTGCACAATGGAAGAATATTTGGGACATGCATAAAATAGCCGCAAAATTTAAAATGATGAAGGATATCGAATATTAAACTATACCCTGCGTCTTAACAAAACCTAAGACTATACATACAAATAAACTGTATAAGTTAAGGCGTTCGTACTTTAAAACAAAATCAATATATTCTCGAGAAGCAGAGTACGGACATGTTCATTTTGTATGGGAAATATAATAAAGATAAAAAAGTATATTTCTGAATAATTTTTTTATTAACTATTCTGAAAATCAATTCGTTTATTGGTGATTGGGTTAATAGGAACTGTTATTTGGCGTGTTTTTCTACTCTACAAATTAACGATAAATGTTCTATTTTTAGTTTGAGATGAGGTGGACATTAATGTATGACAGTATTTGCAAAGAATTTGGTCCTTACCCACATACCTACACCTAAATGGTTGGAAGAAAAAGTACAAAAAGTCGAATATGTTCTCGCTGTTGAGGTGAAAAGTTGTGTGTGCTACACGAGAGCAAAGTTTTTTGCATCTCGTGCTGTTGAGTCACTCGCACACTCCGTAGTCAACTAGGAACCCTTATAGTTTCGCCATGTCCGTCTGTCCGTCCGTCCGTCCGTCCGTCCGTCCGCGGCTTAGCTCCGTGATCAGTAGTACTAGAAAGCTGAAATTTGGTATGAGTATGTGTGTGTATAACGCCGACAGAACGGTAAAATAAAATTTAAAAAAAAAATTTTTTTTCGGGTAGGTACCTTCCGAACACCTAAAGTGGGGGTGTTTTTTTTTTTCTTTTCAACACTGGTGTGTTGGGTGTCGTTAAATAGGTCTTGTAAAAATAATAGGGGTCTCCTAACATTATTTTTTGATAAAGTCAGCAGTTTTGTAAATATTCGCTCCAAAAACAAAAAAAATAGTGTCCCCCCCCCTCTAACTTTTCAACCACGGGTCAAAAAAAATCGGAAAAATTCATGTTAATGAGGCCTTATAAGTACTTTCAATGAAAACTATATTGAACAAAATCAGTCAAGCCGTTTTTGAGTTATCGCCAAATTTCATATTTTTTCTTTAAAAGGTCGTAAGTTGACTTCCAGAAGGTAATAAGTGATTACAGTTTCTAGGGCGTTTACGACCTTTTTATAGAGCTTAAAATCTTTCTTAACGTAAACCTCGGGCTTAAAACAGCAGTTTATTGTGAGGGATGAGCAACTACGGAACCCTACACTGAGCGTGGCCCGACATGCTCTTGGCCGGTTTTTATTTTATTTCTAGCTGTGTCTGACAGCTTGACACAAAGTGGTTTTATTATTTACAAAAAGTTTGATAATTTAATCAAATACCGATTATTTTTACATATAAAAGTACAATAAAACCAATACTAGATCGATTTGTGTGAGGTTGTCCGATATTTATTTATTTATTATTATTAATACTTCATTAATTAACTCATTTAACACGTTATTAATTACATTAGGTTTAGAGTTTGATTAATAAACTAAGTTTAAATCCTTCTCCATTAAATACACTTGGCTGAATGTAGGTACACTCGCTTGTGCCATTTTGACATAAGACGAAAATAAAAAACACTTTTTCACATGCGCAGTAGTAGATATGTCGAGCGCGGTCTACAAATAACCCCGCCATTTTTTATTGATGTCTAGGTTTATTACGAAGTTGATTTGTGCAAATCTGCTGAAATAATGTCGAGATAAAGGGACGAATCAATAAATTTAAACCCGTAAAATGTTTTATTAAAACTTTCGTGAGACGGCGGTTTACACTCACGTGAAATTGTCAGGAACGGCCCGACATGTTTCGAACTCGTATGGAGCTCTTCATCAGGGACGGCTGCCTGTACACCGCCGCGTTGAGTGACGAGTTCGAAACATGTCGGGCCGTTCCTGACAATTTCACGTGAGTGTAAACCGCTTAATACCGTAAAATGTTATTGAAGAAGTAAAAAATGTTAGCAACGAGTATTTTCTGTTTTCTCGTAAATTCATAGTAAAGTTTTGTACGAAACTCATGTGCAAGATGATTTCCGACTCGTGTTTATTTAATCAATCGCTCGTGCCTCGCTCGTGAATATAAATAACACTCGTCTAAAATAACCTACGTTACACACTTGTGTATCGTAAATAACTATTTCTCATCATCATCTCCCTGTCCTTATCCCACTTACGTAGGGTCGGCACAACATGTTTTCTTCTTCCATTCATCTCTTTTATTCGTCATTTCAGCACTTACTCCTTTCTTTCTCATGTCCTCTCACACAATCCATCCATCGCTTTTTTGGCCTTAACTTATAATTACTTTATGAACTAAAAACTCACCCGGATCTCGAAACGTCACCAAAACAAAATCCTCAATCAGCGAAGTATTTGTGCTCATTACCGTTTTGAATATTGCGTTTGCGCCTATGTTTACCTTTTCCATATCATTGGTCATCGATGCGGTGTTATCAATCATAGATGTTAAACCGTTTTTCATATCACTAGATTCCACTATATCAGATAATTCATAAAGAAATAGTATAAAAAATAAGAAACGAACTACCATTTTTAATTCTGTGGCCGTTGCTGAACGGGGCTGATTTTCAATTAACTGCTAATGTTTACGTTATCTAAACTAACTACGTTTTTTTTTCAACTAAAAATGACCCCGCGATCTTTAGGTTCAGTTATCACATTATATTCATAGTTTAATTTTATTACTTAGATACCGTCCACGTCTTCATTCTTATCATAGTGAACACTATTCAGAAAATGGCAGCTACATTTATCGAAGCGATTGATTTAAATATATTTGTTTTTTTATGGATTCCCAGTTTCAAGGTTTGTTGCGTATGCATTATTCACTTCTGAAATAGGAGTCGGATGTTAGTACTCGCGGCCTTGGGTTCCACTCTTATGTTGTCGATATACCACTGATTCGTACGAAACGTTTTGCGTCTACTTTTCATATATCAATACCTACAACTACATCTAGAATAACTGTGACATCTAGCATAACTGTGGCGATAAATATTACCTGTCACTATCCTTTTAACACCGTGCGAGCTAGGCAGGTGATGCTGAGTCGCGCGACAAGCAATATCGCGGCAAGATATGCTAGCCTAGCGGGACAGCAAAACAGTGGAACTCTCTTCCTGCGCTATTTACCGAAAAATATAACTTGGATCTCTTTATGACGAGAGTGAATAGGCATCTTCTAGGCAAGCATGCTCCATCTTAGGTCGCATTGTCACTTAACATCAGGTACGAATACAAATGTCACATGGAATATGCAAAGATAGGATTTGTGGAATGTATAACTTTACACATGCCACCTCGTCCAGTTTTTTCCTGATCAATGTCAGTCAGGGAGGGGGGTCAGGGGGGTCCAGTGACCAGTGGTCAGGTCCCGACCACTGTGCCACAGTGGATAAGCGCACCCAACTTAATCATAAAATGTATGTCTTTTTTTTGTACTAAAAACGAGATATTTGGTGAACGAAATATGGAAAAAAAAAATTAAAAAATATTTTTAAATTTTCGCTTAATATAATTAGGTATGAAAAGTTCTTCTTCTTCTTCTTCTTCTTCTTCTTCAATGCTTATAATAAGTAGAAACAAATTATAGTAAAAACCGGCCAAGAGCATGTCGGGCCACGCTCAGTGTCGGGTTCCGTAGTTGCCCATCCTTCACAATAGACGGGTTTAAAGCAGCGGTTTTAAGCCCCAGGTTTAAATTGCGAGAAAGATTTCAAGCTCTATAAAAAGGTCGTAAACGCCAAATTAATTGTAATTACTTATTACCTTCTGGAAGTTATCGATTATACGCGCCAGATTGACTGAAATGTTTTAATATAGTATGGCACTTAACTAATATGTGTAACGTTCGACGTAAGTACAAGGACATTTAAAGAAAATTATGAATTTTTGCGGTAACTCATAAACGGCTTGACCGATTTTATTCAATATAGTTTTCATTGAAAGTGCTTATAAGGCCTCATTTTTATGAATTGTCCTATAATTTTTTAACCCGTGGTTGACAAGTTAGAGGGCGGGCGACGCTATTTTTTGGATTTCTGGAGCAAATATTTACAAAACTGCTGAGTTTATTAAAAAATTGGGCAAGTGCGAGTCCGACTCGCGCAATGTAGGGTTCCGTACCTATATATATTTCATCATCATCATCATCATCTCAGCCATAGGACGTCCACTGCTGAACATAGGCCTCCCCTTTGGACTTCCATATATACCGGTTGGAAGCGACCTGCATCCAGCGCCTTCCGGCGACCTTTATAAGGTCATCTGTCCATCTTGTAGGTGGACGTCCTACGCTGCGCTTGCTGGTCCGAGGTCTCCACTCGAGCACTTTTCGGCCCCATCGGCCATCTGCTCTGCGTGCTATGTGGCCTGCCCATTGCCACTTCAACTTGCTAATCCGGTGAGCTATATCGGTCACTTTAGTTCGTCTACGGATTTCCTCATTTCTGATTCGATCACGTAGAGACACCCCGAGCATAGCCCTCTCCATTGCTCGTTGAGCGACTTTGAGCTTTGAGATGAGGCCGATAGTGAAAGACCACGTTTCGGTGCCGTAAGTCATCACTGGTAACACACATTGGTTGAAGACTTTCGTCTTGAGGCACTGAGGTATGTCGGACGAAAAGACATTGCGTAGTTTCCCGAACGCTGCCCAGCCGAGTTGGATTCGGCGGTTGACCTCTTTCTCGAAGTTGGACCTACCTAATTGGACCACTTGTCCTAGGTAGATGTATGAGTCAACAACTTCGAGTACCGAGTTTTCAACAGAGACTGGGATGGGCACAACCTTGGCATTTGACATGAGTTTCGTCTTGTCCATGTTCATTTTTAAGCCCACCCGTTGAGAAACTCGATTGAGGTCATCGAGCATCATGCTGAGTTCCTCCATCGACTTTGCCATGACTACGATGTCGTCGGCAAACCGAAGGTGAGTGATGTATTCGCCATTGATGTTGATGCCAAGTCCTTGCCATTCCAGGAGCTTGAAGGCGTCTTCCATAACGGCCGTAAACAGTTTCGGGGACACAACGTCCCCCTGTCTCACGCCTCTTCTCAATGGAATGGCCTTTGTGCTCTGCTCCTGAACTCGGACCGACATGGTGGCGTTACTATACAAACACTTCAACACTTCAATGTACCGATAGTCAATATGGCATCGCTGAAGTGACTCGAGCACCGCCCATGTTTCCACCGAATCGAAGGCTTTCTCATAGTCCACAAACGCTAAGCATAATGGCAAGTTATACTCTTCGGTCTTCTGTATAACTTGCCGCAGCGTATGTATGTGGTCTATGGTACTATAGCTTCTTCGGAAACCGGCTTGTTCGGGAGGCTGGAAGTCATCAAGTCTATGTTCGAGACGGTTCGTGATGACCCTTGAAAACAACTTATAAACATGGCTTAGAAGCGTGATGGGCCTGTAGTTCTTCAATAGGCTGTTATCACCTTTTTTTTGAAGAACAGTACCACCTCGCCTCTATTCCATGCTTCAGGCGTTTTGCCCTCGGACAAGACGGAATTAAAGAGCTTCTGGAGGACCTTAAGTACCGGTGTTCCACCCGCTCTCAGAAGCTCTGAGGTGATTCCGTCTTCGCCCGGCGCCTTGTTGTTCTTAAGCTGCTTCAGGGCCATCCTAATCTCGTACAGACTGATGTCCGGGATGTCTTCGGTATAATGTCGGGACAGCTTGGCTCTTGGATCGCCTACCAAGCTGTCAACGGGCTTAGCGACTGAAGTGTATAACTGACCATAGAACCTACATATATTTATATATGTATATATAATCTATAACAAGTTTGTTGTATGGGAGCCCCCCTTAAATATTTATTTTATTTTATTTTTAGTATTTGTTGTTATAGCGGCAATAGAAATACATCATCTGTGAAAATTTCAACTGTCTAGCTATCACCGTTCTTGAGATACAGCCTGGTGACAGACGGACGGACGGACGGACAGCGAAGTCTCAGTAATAGGGTCCCGTTTTTACCCTTTGGGTACGGAACCCTAAAAATGATGTTTGGAGACCCCTATTATTTATAAAAGACCTATGTCTTGTACTTACTACCCTAGGGCGTAATATACGACTTACCGCCCTAGGGCGTAATATACGATTTATCGCCCGGGTTACTAGCATGTAATCCCTTAAAGTGTGATAGAAATTACTTACCGCCCTAGGGCGTAATATACGACTTACCGCCCTAGGGCGTAATTTACGACTTACCGCCCGCTTTTCTAGCATGTAAACCTTTAAATATTTGTATAGAATCTTTTTATCGATTCATATTTTTTATGTGGTAATACCACATTTTTATTTTTATAAATAACGACACAAAGGTAAATTAAGAAAGAAAAATTGAATGCGATCTACTACAATCGAAGCGGGGTTTGAACCCGCGACCTCTGCGTTTCCGGCGCATTGCTCTCCCAACTGAGCTATCCGACCGCTACGTCAGTCACACCAAATCTTTCATCCCTTAATCCTTTACGCTACTGGAGCGCCCTCTGTGTCATATATGTTTTTTGAAATGCTTATTGCGCATTAGCCATACCCTAGGATGTGCGTTTTACACAAGATTTGGTGTGACTGACGTAGCGGTCGGATAGCTAAGTTGGGAGAGCAATGCGCCGGAAACGCAGAGGTCGCGGGTTCAAACCCCGCTTCGATTGTAGTAGATGCGTCTCGTCTCTCCTCGCCTCGCCTATCGTCTTCCCGCTTCGCCGGTGGAAAAATCAGATTTAATCTCTACCCTATATTAAAAGCAATAAGGTTAATTTTTACCCAAACAAATATTTCAATTCAAGCCACGCACATCGGCGTCTCTCCTTACTATTTCCACCGAAGATGCGCTAGGCGGGGATTGAAAATTTGCCGTACTAATTTCAATTCTCGCCCATCCACGCCCCGCCTCGCCTCGCCGGTGGAAAACCACCTTTATGCAAGAAAATACATTCACCACGCATCCATAGTCTGCTACAAGCTTAAAAGCTTCGAGAAAGACCTCCCAATTTCAGTGCGTCTGCTCTGATCTGGTCTGTTTCTGGCCTTCTTGTTTTAGAATTTTCTCAATTCTAGTTGAATTTCTCTGGTTGATGTTCTGCTGTTATGCAACAGAGCAGAACAGGCAGCGAAATCTCATCAAGGCGGGGGTGCGGCGCCGGGCGCAGTAGAAGCCCTCCCCTCATCCCGAGCAACTTCCCGTTCTGCTTCAAGATTAGTTTGACTGGAGGACCAATATGGATGATGTTTGCCATAGACATGATTTGGATAGGTACAGTCAACGACGTGAAAATACAAAAGTGGTACTGTATCGTCAAATATTTGTGTGATGAATTCGAATATTTGTGTTTGGGTCATGGTTGTTTTATATATTTATTTATATAAGTACGTAAGTATATCGTCGTCTAGTACGCAGAACATAAGCCTTATTGAGCTTAATCTGGGACTAGATCAATTTCTGTGAGGTTGTCCGATATTTATTATTTCTTTATGTCGTTTAAATCACGTCAAAAATTACTGACACAGACTGATTTCCACGCGGGCGGAGTCGCGGGTATCGCTAGTTATTGAATATATTATGCTAAATCAGTGTTTTTCAAACCTTTTGGTGTCACGGCCCAAAATGACCAATAAAATTCTTTCGCGACCCCCTAAAACCTAGTTTGTACGATTAAACTTGCAAATGTACTACATGCTTGAAAAAATCTGCATTCCTTGTAGTCACGAGACTTTCACGATGCTGATCCTCGCGACCCCCCTGGAATCCCTGGATATATGCCGCGATCCCCCTGGAGGTCGCGACCCACAGTTTGAAAAACACTGTGCTAAATGTTATCTTTATTAAAAACAACTGTATTGTTATTGACAATTGAGCCGCTCTGCTCGCGACCAACTGAATATCCGATTATTTTTTATTAGAATATCCGATTATTTTTTATAATAAGTACCTACATACTTAAAGAAATTTAGTTGAAGAAAAGAAAAAAAAACTGTATTTCTATTTCATTCTTGTTGAGGTATGCAATGCAATAATGTGTTATATTCTATTCTATTGAAAAAAGCTAGTAAACAACACTTCTTTGTAATTCTCTTACAAAATAATATATTTGCACTTGATTTTTCTTAAATCAAACATGCCTGAATGCAAATGATATTTGACAATGGACCTTAATAAATAAAATGAAACAATTTATAAACTACAAGTATTTATTAGAAATAGCCGATATTTTTTCGACAATGCACAATGAGGGAGTTTCTCCTTCAAAACTCTAATAAAAACATTAATAAGCTTACTATTACTTCAAGATCACTAAATTACATAGGTATCTTATGCTACTTTCCTAAGCATATCGTTTTTATTATTCTAATCAAACTGTTGAAACTTTGACTTATTTCTTTATATCATTAAAATAAAAATTAAAAATATATTTATTCAGTAAACACAGAAATTCTGTATCAGAATATTGGTACCTAGATCCCGCTCTTCTACGTGGTAAATTATTTGTATTATTGAACAATTTATTACATTATAATTAAAATTTTACTAACTAATTATAGAATCAATTTAAATATGCGAAAAATGATTATTATTTCTTAGTGTATTTGGGTTGGTCCCCCTTTGCTTTGTCTGTCACTTAAAACCGTTGTCATGGACGGGTAGTAAAGCAGGAAATTCTAAACATTCTAATACAACACTGTTTCAAATCAAGGCATCATCACTTAATTTCTACACAGTAAAAACATAGAAATATTTGGTCAACTCAGGTCTGGTCAGGTCTTGGTGGTATAGACTCAAATGGCGTGTAAATAATTAGAATCGGAGATGACGGAGACGTCCTTGAGCAGCTGGGTGTGCCTCGGGAATATGCCGTGGTATCGGAACGCGCTCTCGAAGTCCACCAGGTCGCAGCAGTAGATGTACCCACGGCTGACGTCTCGCCAGAGTCTGAAATTAGGGAATAGACTAAATCCAATGGATGCTTAAACATATCGTGCAATGGAAATATAATAGTGAGTGTAGAATGCCAAAGTGACCAGGTGAATCTCACATCAATCAGCCAAAACATGTAACGCGTATCATAAGTAGGCCTGAATATCCTAATTCACAAATAGGGTTTAATTAACCCGCAGGGCTGTATACCATTTCCTCAGCACAAAAGCATATACCTACCAAAGCATGTAAATACAATGATGGGTAAAGAAAGAGGGAGGAAATTTGAATAAGTTTCAAAACTATAACTTGGTAATAAAGCAGTTATCTTTTTTTCGTCGGTTCTTTCTCCCCAGCAGGCTTTATAGTGAACCGCTGGTAGATATATTTAAAATATTTAAACACAATATTTTATGCCCTTCTAGCACATGTGTAACTATCTTTACGCATTTAGCCCATCTGGCATGTACGTACTACGTACACCTTAATTAGGGTTCCGTAGTCAACTAGGAACCCTTATAGTTTCGCCATGTCCGTCTGTCCGTCTGTCCGTCCGCGGCTTAGCTCCGTGATCATAAGTACTAGAAAGCTGAAATTTGGTACGAGTATGTGTATGTATCACGCCGACAAAACGGTAAAATAAAAACTAAAAAAAAATGTTTTTTTCGGGTACCTCTCGAACACCTAAAGTGGGGTGAATTTTTTTTTCGTTCCACACTAGTGTGTGGGGTGTCGTTGGATAGGTCTTTTAAAAATAATAGGGGTCTTCAAACATTATTTTTTGATAAAGTCAGCAGTTTTGTAAATATTCGTTCCGAAAATAAAAAAAATAGCGTCCCCTCCCCTCTAACTTTTCAACCACGAGTCAAAATATTATGGAAAAATTCATGAAAATGAGGCCTTATAAGTACTTTCAATGAAAACTATATTGAACAAAATCGGTTGAGCCGTTTTTGAGTTATAGCAAAATTTCATAATTTTCTTTAAAAGGACGTAAGTTGACTTCCAGAAGGTAATAAAATAAGTAATTACAGTTACATTGGCGTTTACGACCTTTTTCTAGAGCTTGAAATCTTAGTCGTAACTTAAACCTCGGGCTTAAAACCGCTGTTGTAAACCCGTCTATTGTGAAGGATGAGCAACTACGGAACCCTACACTGAGCGTGGCCCGACGTGCTCTTGGCCGGTTTTTTTATTTTTTAATCCACATTTGATAATCCACATAATGAGTCGTTTGCACAAAAGTTGCAAATAATTGTATTTTTCTCAGTCAACCTTTGACAACGGTAACTGAAAAGTCAGGGAATATTCGCGACGGTACCTGGAATATACGCAATATAATCCGTTTAAATTGCTTTATTTAAATGTGTCATAGCCGCAAATGGAAAAGAAAAGAAATAGTAAGGGAATTTGATTTGATACACAGGAGTAGAAAAATATTAATATCCAGCAAAAATTTAACTTAATAGGCGAGGTCTTACGCATTTACCTCACTGTTTAATTCATTAAAAGTTAAAACATATTTTTTATTTTTTTATTTTTTTTTAAACATAATTAAGGACGTTTTTAAAACAAGTGTACCTACATGGCAAAATTTGAATGTCCCACGCGTTCAACGTGTTTTGTTAGGGTTTCGTACCCAAAGGGTAAAAACGGGGATACTGAGACTTCGCTGTCTGTCCGTCCGTCCGTCCGTCTGTCACGAGGCTGTATCTCAAGAACGGTGATAGCTAGACAGTTGAAATTTTCACAGATAATGTATTTCTATTGAAATATTCTATTAATATAAAATAAATATTTAAGGGGATACTCCCATACAACAAACTTGTTATAGATTATGGTACGGAACCCTTCATGCGCGAGTCGGGCTCGCACTTGCCCAATTTTTTTTCACTTTACCTTTAGTATTTGAGTGCTATCGTTTGATTCTATAGATGTTAGGCACTCATGTTAAATTTATAAAACGATTATATTACATTAATTACAAGATTTATTACAAAATAAAGATACGAAAAGTGCTAAAATGCGTATGTCCCACGTCGACTTAGTCATGTTCAGAGACTTACAGAAACTGGAAATAAGTTTGTATGAATATTGAACGTGGTCACACAGGTAAAGTAATGAGTCTAGATTTTAATCGTGCGCTTTATTTATAAAAGAATGCGATCTATAATGCCGAAAAACTCTTTTTTCCACTGTCCAAAGAAATCGACGGACCGGAACTTCCGGAGATAGTCACAAGCGATTTTAACAGACTTGCGCAATCAATATTCCACTAAAGGCGTTAATATTTGAATCCTGGCAACATGCTATAAGCATCGGCCGCCATTGCAAATATAACGTCAGTTCCATGTAATAGTCCGTTTTCTATTGGGAAACAGTAAGTATGGCATTTTGGAGTACAGCAATGCCATTTGGTACGGGTATTATACATGTCCACCTGAGCCGAAAACGCTCGGTTATAATGTCGATATTTTCTATATTTTTCAATATTTTCATGCCATTTTCTCAAATAATACACTATAACATAAGGAATTTAATAAGCAAAGATTTCAAAATTGGTGTTAAAAAAATCGCTATCCGGTTCGTCACGTGTACACTTTTTTTGAAAAACGCTCTTAAACCTAATAACCACTAGATACGTGGTCATCCTACATACATTACCTACGTCAAATGCCATCACCTTGGCGGAAAATTTAACGATATTTTCTACGACTTTTTTTTAATTATTAAAGAGGTTGTAAACTCACAAATACAGATTAGTAGGATGACAAGGAATTTAAGACAAAATTGGTTTCAAAATAAAAATTATCATAGAAAATTAAAAGTTTGTTTTCATAGACGTGTGCGCCGCGCCGAACGGCGTGAAATCGGCGTGGCCTTGTTTACTTTGTATTTATGCGCATACAAAAAATGTGACCTGTACTTTATATAAAGTACAGGGAACATTATTTGTATGTTCATAAATACAAAGTAATTACAGAAAGGCCACGCCGATTTCACGCCGCGGCGGCGTACACTGCTGCGTCGCGCGGCGCACACGTCTAGTAAGTATAACTTCAACGCGACCGCCATCAATTACCGAGTTAGAAAAATTGGTACCTGATCACCGATTAAAAATCATCATGTACAATGCAATCACTTCCAAAGTCTTAGAAGAGACTGAAAACGCTTCAACCTTATTTACCAACTTAAAATTTTTAAATCTAAGTCAGACTGTATGTCATGCTATGTAAATTTAAACTGATGAAGTTCAGATCATTACCGGTTCCGCATCCACTCTGTCTGCTTGCAGACGTCGGTGCACAGTCGGTATTCACCCGCTTCTATGCGCGTGCGCAAGTCGGGGACGTTCACATGAATGATAGCCAGGGAGGCATTTGCAGAGGGGTCTTGAACCACCTGGAATAGTAAAACAGTAAATCAGTACATTTGTTATATATTTGTTTTTTGTCATATACAAGGATGTCGAGGTAGCGTCTTCTATACGACTGTATTTCCTGCGATTCTGCCCCTTATGCGAAATCAAGACGATCCGTTGCTACATTAAAGCAGGACAAACCAACAGACGAATAATCGCGATATTTATAATAAAATGTTTAAGGATAATTATATTTATTTCCTTAAATCTCTATTTTCAGTTGCATTCTGTATCAACAGGTGGTTATAGTCTATCCGGAAATCTAAGATTAAATTATGTCAAACTGGCACAAGTCAAAAATGACCTTAAATTTACATGTATACGGTTGTTTGTACCTTGTGCCAAAGTGACTTAATTTGATCTTAGAGATCGGACAGACTATAACTACAATTACATATGCCCTAGCTATTTAGACAATTAGTCTCATTTACTGAGAGTTTTTTATTTTTGCATTAATTATGGAAAAAGTTTATGAGTTTCAGTTACCTTCCAGAAGAACATTGGGACTTGTACGTCCCTCCCTCTACTGTTGAGAGTCACGTTCTTCTTTTCAGAAAGCGCATCAGGCAGCTGCAGGGCCTGTGCCGTGCCAGTCCACACCTGAAGCGGGCGGTCCGCAGATATCACCAGTTTTCTGACGCGCTGCTCCACGTCTTTCCAGTTCTGGATGAAGAAGTCATCAGGTTAAATATGTATCTTAATCATTGCAAAATATTAATACCTACACAAAATTCATTTGTATCAAATCAAAAGAGAAGTTCTTACTCAATAACATCGAGCCCAAACTTTTAAATATAATGAATTCATTATATTTAAAAGTTTGGGCTCGATGTTAGTATGTGACAACTGACAAACATCATTTTCAAAGTGCGTACCTTTGAGTTGCAAGTACCCCAGTGGGGGGCTACATTCAGATGGGTAAACGTAGCAGCTTGCGGTAGCCCGGGAGCTACATCCTTAGGATTCACCAGCATTCTTCTTGCAAAACAACACCCGTCATATCTGTGGAATTCCTTGTCCAATATCGCTGAGATCTCACTATTCTGATAACTACAATCATACAAACTATCCAAGTCGACGGATGGTCCGTTATTAAACCATTCGGTATTGCTTTTAAATACGACGTTCGCGATGGGTTGTTGCATTGTCATATTTGCATAAATCGGGTTTTGGGTAGCAACGTCTACACAGACTTGATAAATTTCCATGAATCGTTTACCTATTTGAAACCCAATATTGACCATTTCAGAATTGCCGTAGGTGCACCGACGACCAGTCCTTTTCACTGACGGCTGCAATTTGTCTCTGCACTTGAGATCTGAGTACGCATAACGACTGCCTGAAGGGTCAAGAATGAACTGTTTTCCGTTTTCACAAATCACGTAAATATCTGTGGATGGTATTTCTCTGAAACCTGAAGGGCATGATAACTTAATCATTTCGTCTTTGGGAATGTGCAGGTAGCCATCGCTGCTTTCAAAATTAGGAAACGTGTCATAAGGTGTTAGCATGAGAGGTTCGTTGTCACTAAAATCGCTCTTTACGTCAAGTAGGCATTCTGAAAGGAAGAGAGAAGAATAAGGAATGAATGCTATATAATATACATACAAAATTATGAAACCATAATGGTGATAATGGTGTTATATTTCTTACCAGAAGATGAAATAATAAACTCTTGCTGTGCGGTTCCGAATCGGTTGCTCACTTCGCAGGTGTAGCGCCCTTTCTCATTGGTGTTGGTCATTTCAAACCCGTACTGAAATCCTGTGAATCCTATTTCTTTGCCATCATGGAACCATTTAACCTGAAGACGTCGTTTTTAGTTAATTCATATATATATATTAATATAATATTTAATAAATGACAAATGCATGATTTGTGATGGCCACAAATTTTATTGTTTTTTATTAATGGAATTAAGATCCTGGTTGACGATATCCTACACTGAATATAACCCTCACTCGACTCGGTTAGCCTAGTTTACGCCACCTAAGCACTATATTCTAGGCGTATTTATTATCCTACCTACTATAATTTAACGTTGTACAGGGAATTTGAATGTAACGATATTGCGTTGTACTCCCCACCCAAATGAGAATGTCAATGATGGGTGTGTATTGTGACATCCAGTGACAAAATCAGAAAGGAAACCACGAAATAATTAAAGTTATCTTAGGACTTCCATTCATAAACCTGTAAGTATATGTACGAGTAGAGTGTAGAAAGAGAGGGGGTGAAATCGGTAGTGAAAGAGAACTCAGATAAGATGGAGATGAAAAAATATAATTATTTTATGACCCAAGCAAATGACGCCTTACCTCCGGTTCTGGATTTCCAGTAGCAGTACAATCCATATAAGCAGTAACTTCTTTCTGGAACGGTATATTCTTTTCATCGTCTAAGTAACTAAACTGTGGTTTGAAGCCGACGTCAATCTTTGTGGAGCCACTCCGAGCAGGTCTATCCACGAAACTTACTCGGCATGTGTATGTACCTGAATCTGATTGCCTCACATTGCGCAATTCAAATTCAGAGTCGGACACAATTCTTCCATCCTAAAACATGCGGAGACTTGACTAAGTAGTAAGCAAATTGGATCAGTCTCTTACTTTACGGTCGATCTGTGGATTTTAAATGACACAAATATCTTCAGTGTGATGTGTCTTTGATACGTTCACGCTTAGTTTCAAGGATATATTATGTTACCGTCAAAGATGTTCCCAATCGTATCGTACGGAATTGCTTAGATCGTATAGTATGTACGTGCAAAGACTGGAATTATCCTGAGGATCGTGAAGTTGACGTCCCACCAAAACGTGAATTTTAAGTATTATGTAGCGATGGTCCCAAATAACAAGCTAGTGACTAGCAAAGTTCACAAAAGAAGAATTTTGGCCATGAGGTGTAATGTTCGGGCGTTTCCACAGACTGCTACCTAACACAAAGAACTTACGTAGCACTTCGCAGACAAAAAGTCACTTCCTTATTTAGTTTTGTATATAACGGATAAAATATTCGTTATTTATTTTGTTTTTGTATAAAAGTGTATGTTAGTCTGTTAGGTATTAAGGGTCTATGGCCATATTATAGCCAGAAATAAAGATTTTCAATTTAAACTCGAATGTTTCTCCAGTTCTATTCAGAAACTCACGGGAGTGTAAACTTTTTAACAAAAAGTACTTACTTTAAACCATCTTAATCTATCGTTTTTCTCTGTTGGAATACTGCATGGAATTGTGGCGGTGGTTCCCTCTTCAATCATAACTGAGTTAAAAAGAAAACCTGGTCTGGGATATTCTGTAACAAATTGATAAGAAGAATATTCAAGAATATGATAACCAGGTATTTCCAAAAGCAAGTGCAAGTACGTTAGTTCTGGATTACACATAGATCTGTTTCTGGAACTGGAACTGATGTTTCTTATCGTACTATGTTTAAATAATTCGGACTTTCCGTTGCACTTACCATCAACAATGACATTAAAATCTTCTGACTTAATTCCTAATGCATTTGACGCTGTACATATGTAGGACCCTTCCGAAAGCTTTTCTACATTTTTGATTATGAGACTGCCATCTTCAGTGATATCAAACCATTCGGTACCTGGAACATTTATTTGTTGAAAACTAATTGTTTTGTAAACAGGTTTCATAAAACTTGATGATAATGATATTTTTAAGCTTTGAATAAAACTGCACATATACTTACTGAAAATGTCATATGGCGTTTAATACTAACATTGTAAACAGTTGTGTTTGAGATGTACTTAGTATCAATTCACCAGGTACATCCCTAACATCTTGAACGAGTTTCGACAACCAACAAAATAATAAGACTGCTATAATGTTCTTTTTTGGAACATTATTAAAATAAGTCATAATACATTCGATTTAAAACTTAGATATCATCAAAATACCTGAGGCAAGGTTGTCTCCATTATTCGTCCAGGTTATATCAGGTTTCGGATTTCCAGTGGCTTTGCAGGGGATTCGAAGCATCATGTCGTCTACCACCGCTCGAAACTGCTTAGCCGTGTACCGAATGGAAGGAGGTGCTAAGAATAGATTTGAGTTTAGTTTGTAAAAAGTGTATAATTACGACGTAGTTTCATATACTTTGGATGTAACAGACCGAAATATCTTCCAGTTAGTTACGGTTATGTTGCAGCTGGTATTTTTACTTCCTTGTGAGTAAACGAGGAGTATGTGAGAGTGGTGGATTAAATTTATATTTTTTCTAAAACAGGGTAAATGTGATAATCTTACGACCACTGATATGGGACAGCTATAGAACATGACAGAAGACAAGAAATATTTAAAAACGTGTACAGTAGTAATTGCTCATCAAAGTCATCACACAAATAAATGTAGCTGAAATAATGAACATAGATACAGGAACTTGCTTACCTAAGACTGAAACCTCGTATGTGATGTTCTTGGATCCCCCAGAGTTAGTAGCGACACAAGTGTAGGTGCCACCCTGCATCTGCTGAATCATCGGGAAGCTCAGCTCTCCTGAAGCGTAGGTAGGCCTAAACATAGTAAACTGTGGTAGTATCACACTGATTATTATTAAGAATGACGTACGTATGTTAATTCAGGTAAAAAAATACAGTACTGTAGGCAAGAGAGACTACCACTTTTGGACCTTATTACTCGTGATGTAGCCGAAAAGGGGTAGAAATTTTTGGTTCCTATTTGTTTGCCATCATGGAACCATTTCACCAAGTACAGTGGTACTTAATGAAAATTATGGCCAGAAATCGTTGAAAGAAAAGTGCACTACCAGTCCGGTGGATATTAATAGACACAACCTGACTTTCAATAATCTTATTTAAACTTTCATCAGACATATTTAATTATTGTACTGTTGACATTCATCTAATTTGATTATGATTGCAAATGTAGATTAAACCCCACAGTCTTCTTCATACTAGTACTTTGTCCACGAACCATTCAGCAGTAATATTATTAGAAAATTTGAACGTTACAGGTTATAATGTTTGTAACTGAATATTTGCACCTACTGCACTACACCTACTACTACACTGGCCAGTTAGAGAAACATTGGTAAACTCACGAGAAAAATTTGGGTTTCACTTTATCGTCTTTGCTGCGGTAGACCCACATTATCTTCGGTTTGGGAGACCCATCAGCGCGGCATGGCAGAACCACCGGCGAGCCCACCTTCTGCTCTATGATACTGTTTTCGGGAGACTCTATGTCGACTGGAACTATAACAAAAAAAATGGTAAAGGTAAGGCTAATAAATTGCAAACCAAAATATCTAAATGTGAAAGAATATGAATAAGGTTCATAATCTCACCAATAACATCAACTTCTATTCTAATACTGTCTACTCCATGAGCATTTTTTGCTTCGCATTCGTATACTCCTTTATCTACTATAGTGGCAGTAAATCTGAAAAAAAAAACGGTAAAGTTATATAATAACTATAACAACTTTATGTTACAATGTTAGAGGTCATAAAAACAATGTAAGCGTTGTGAATCATTTTATCTAAACATTTATCCGTTGCGAATGAAAATTTATCATTTGATACTATAGTGTTTACTAGGATTTCCTTTTGGGATACTCCAATAAAACACATCAAATCGGGCTTCCTGTAAACCCACGGTCCGTCCGTCACTGATGACGTCTGCCAATATAGTGGCGGTAACTGGCGGATCAAGGGTACATTTACTATATATAAATGTATACACTACATCACCCTATCACACGCGACTATTACTCTCTTTCTGTGCAGTAATGTGAAAGAGTGACGGGTAGCGCTATCTCGTGCGACAAGTCGCGAAGCATAGTTAAGCTAGACAGGCAGGTACATAATATTCTAAAAGAGATTATTATACTATTATAGAATTTATACAATTATGTTTAGACATTATGAATATACTTTTGCAATCAAAAGACGCAAACTGCAATACGCACGCCATATTAACAGGCAGGACAAATACAAGGTTCTACCATGGAAAATACAGGGACACTGAAAACTAGGTCGTAGATTTAAAATGTCAGGACGCCTAAAAGCCAAGGCTGAAAATTTAAAAATGGTTCAAAATAAGCACATCATCCCATTTGAGAGCTATTGCTTAACTACGCATTGCAAGGCTAATCCTAATCGCTAAACACCAACATCAGATAGCACTCAAAGAAGAAGTTGCTGATCTAAAACATCTCTGAAGAAAGTATACTTCTGTTTCGCATAGCAGCTACATTGTACGTCCGCGAGACGTCAGGAGCAGGAACAAATATGCATTTCTAGGTCTCCGGTAGAATATAGCACTGAGAAAAGTATGTGCTTACCTTAAGCTTCCATCTCTGAAAAAAGTATGCCTTGGCCGCCATATAGCAGCTCCATTATGTCTCCACGAGATGTCAGGAGTCGGGACCCCATCGGCAGCACACAGCAACGTCAGCGTGTCCCCTTGATTTACAGTCAGACTAGAATTCAGATCTCTTGAGATCGAAGGTTTATCTGAAAAGTTTGTAAAGAATATATTTTAAACTAGCTATTGCCCGCGACTTCGTCCGCGTGGAACCGTATCTTGAAAATTTTACATCTTTATTATTTTCAGATCCAAGCAATGTTGAAATTGCTAAACGTGTTTTTTTTTTGCAATTTTTTACGAAATAGTAACGAACCCTTCGTACGCGAGTTCGACTCGCTCTTGGCCTCTTTCGTTTTTTTCGGCTAATTTGCTCTAATTACGCGTTATCATTATGAAAGTAGGTACATCTACGAACGAATAACTTAACTAAATTCGATGAGTTTAAGAACGACGTTTATAAATTCTTTCGAATAATAATGCCTTTATACAAAGTTTCAAGTACCGCACTCAAAAAAATGTTTGATCTTCATACAAATTTTCAACCCCTTTTTCACCAACTTCAGGGCTGAATTTTCAAAAACGCTAAAATCTCTTTTCTTGTATTCTATTGATATGCCTTATAAAGTTTCAAGTCCCGCCCTCAAAAAAATGTTTGATCTTCATACGAACTTTCAACCCCTTTTTCACCACCTTCAGGGCAGAATTTCCAAAAACGCTGAAACTATTTTTCTTTAATTCTAATAATATGCCTTTATACAAAGTTTCAAGTACTGCACTCAAAAAATGTTTGATTTCATACAAATTTTCCACCCCTTTTTCACCACCTTCATGGCTATATTTTCAAAAACGCTGAAATCACTTTTCTTGTATTCTCATAATATGCCTTTATATAAAGTTTCAAGTCCCGCACTCAGAAAAGTTTTTGATCTCCATACAAATTTTCAACCCCTTTTTTACCACCTTAGAGGATGAAATTTCAAAAACACAGAAATTTCTTTTCTTCCAACTTATTTGCAAAACTTTTTACGAAGTTTGGAGTTCCTAGCTTAAAATTAAATTTGAACCCTAAGACGAACTTTCATACCCCTTTTAACCCCATTAGAGGTTGAAGTTTTAATAACGTTAAATTAATGTTATTGTGCTATTATTGTATATGCCTTAATAAGAAGTTTCAAGGAATTTGTAATGGATTCAAACTTTCAACCACTTTTTAACCCTTTTAAGGAACGAATTTTTGAAAACGCTGAAATTACTTTTCTTGTATTCTAATAGTATGCCTTTACACAAAGATTCAAGTCCCGCGCTCAAAAAAATACTTGATCTCCATACAAACTTTCAACCCCTTTTTTACCATCTTATGGGATGATTTTTTAAAAACGGTGAAATCAGTTTGTTTCCATTTTATTTTAATATCTTTTTACAAAGTTTCAAGTTCTTGGCTTTAAAAAAAACTTGTATCCCATACAACCTTTCATCCCCTTTTTAACCCTCTTAGGGGTTGAATTTTTCAAAATCGCTTCTTATCCCTAGCCCACGTTATAAAAATAACCTGCTGTGCAAAAATCAACTCTCTTACATTAGTAGCTTTGGCTGTGCGTTGATGAGTCATTAAGGACTTCTTCTTTTATATATGTATATATAATATATATAATATATATAGATTATTTGGTCTCACAATCGTATTAACCATAGATAGAAACGAGGAGATGATACTAAGCGTATACAATTTACCACATTTAACTGAATATATAATATGCACAATTTTGTAAAGAACGTCGTCGTTGAAGGCACGGCAAGTTGCTCATTTACTCTGAAAGTGTGGTTTTTAGCGTTTCAACCGCTTCACGTTTTCAGGTTAATATAACGAATGTTGTACTTACATTCAACAATCAGTTCAATCTCATGGTGGTCCCAATCAACGTCGCTCTCGGCAATGCACCTATATGCGCCAGCGTTAGTAGCCTCCACGTTATCGAAATGAATCGTATCTGTTGTCTCGTTCAGAGTGATGAATTCATCATCTACAATACCTTTGTACAACCAGTGCATTGTTGGTTTCGGGTGACCTTTAATAACCCTAAAAAGATATTCGTAATTAATTTATGCAAAATTAACCCATTTAAAAATGGTTGTTGGAAAATTGGTCAGGTACTTGGCAATAAAATACAGGATTTATTTTTGTTTATTAAATGATCTAACTTACTTGCATTGAATATTCACTTTTGAATGTTTCATAGCGATGACGTGATCAGTGTCTTTTCTAATTTCTGGTGATTCTGTAACAAAAATAAACTTTAATTAGAATATATTTTATATTTTCTTTCGTCCGTAAAACTGCAAACGTACCTTTATGTACCGTATTTAAATATATAAAATGGAACCTCAATTAGAAATTTCACAACACTTTATTAAATTGATTGCTTTTGTTCAAAGTACGAATCAACACCACCAATATCCGCGATAAACGGAGCGATTTTTAGGGTTCCGTACCCAAAGGGTAAAAATGGGACCCTATTACTGAGACTTCGCTGTCCGTCCGTCCGTCCGTCCGTCTGTCACCAGGCTGTATCTCAACAACGGTGATAGCTAGACAGTTGAAATTTTCACAGATGATGTATTTCTATTGCTGCTATAACAACAAATACTAAAAATAAAATAAAATAAATATTTAAGGGGGGCTCCCATACAACAAACTTGTTACAGATTATATATATGTATAGGTACGGAACCCTTCATGCGCGAGTCGGGCTCGCACTTGCCCAATTTTTCTAACCATGGAGTTCATCGGCTCGCACAAGTAATCCCCAAGGGCGCCTGGAGCGGAAGGTTAGGACTTTCGGGTTCAAAATACGTACCAACACCACTGATATGCACTGAGAATGGGGCTATTTTTCTACCCACGGAGTTTCTCGTCTCGCACAGGTAATCTCCAATCATATACGGTTCCATGGAGCGGATGGTGAGGACAGAGCCATCGTCTGACAAGTCCATGTTCCCATCTAGTCTCAGCGGCCGAAGGTTCTTGTACCAGGTCACTGAGGCTGGTGGTGAGGCTTCCGCCTTGCATTGGATTTTACGTTCCTTTTGGTATTCGATGATCATATCTAAAAACAAAGTTAAAACTTAACATTGAGAACCGAAGTATTTTTGCAGACGAGGATCGAAGTGGAGTGTTTATTTGATAGTTCGCTCTGTGTCGCATTTTTTAACTTCAAATTGTTTCAATATTTTAACAAAACGATGTACGTAGCAAGGACGAATATTAAATGCTTCAATCCACGTATATTATATAAATGTAATTTATTGAATGAATTGAAAAATACATTAATTAACTAGGAGTATAATTTAGTTAATTTTATCTGACATTGTTAAAGCTAAAAAGAATCTTATGGTTATGAATTGATCTTCCTCGCGGACGAGGCTCGCAATACACGATAAAAATCAAATCTCAAAAACTTACCTTCAGGCAATGCCACTATTTTAAAAAAAGTGTTTATTTTCGTTTGAACACTGTCATCACCGTTGCCTTCACTGTTAACAGCTTTACAGGTGAATTTAGTGTCCTTCTTCACGTTATTTATGTCAAGCACACTAACGTAGTCGTATGGCAGCTCTACTGTTGACAACTAATAAAATAAACTATATAAAATAGTCTGATCACGGACCCATAATTCAAGAATAAGGCCAATGCCTACCACACAGTCGCATTTCTCTAGTCTCTGGTAGACGGCAGTAGCACAGCAAGAGCTATGTCCAATAATTTTGTATGACAAGTAACTTCGAATTAATGATGGTAAATAGAGGTCTAAACGCCCTACGAAAGGAGTGGGAACAGAGACCTCTGTATGTATCAATGTGGCATCTATAACAGGTCGCTTTCGGAACACAACTTCATAGGCACTGGCAGTATTTTCGAATTGTTGGTGCAAATTATATCACTCAAAATAAGTGACCATAATGTCATCTTAACTATTAGCGTCCTTACGGTATGTGACAATACAGCTGATTTGTCATCAGACTCCCAAATCACGCTGGGCTTAGGGTATCCACTGACTTTGCACTTCAACTGCAATGGTTTGTCGTATTCCACGTCGATTTTTGGACTTCCATCTATATGTACCACAGGAGCCTTTGTCTTAACTGTGTCTGAAATAATAATTAATATTTAAATCCACTTATTTCAGGTTGCATTTTTTCATATATGTATAACAGTCAAAAATATCCATATGAATTGCACACCTATTTTAACATCTTGTGGTTTGACAGGTGTTAAACTGATCCTTGTAAGGTAGGTTTTCCTGCTGTGGTCGTAACCTTTAATCTGAAAGGACAACAAAAGCTTCATTACTTATAAATCGCTAACAATACCTCTTCAGGCCTTTAGTAGCGAGTTGATGTGTTTATAATTTATTTTCTGAAGTTTATGTTTGTTGTTATAGTGGGCACTCAAGAACTAGAGGAAAATTGCCCGGGATATAAAAAATTGTAGAAGAATTAAAAGTTACAACATATTGTGTAAGTAGGTATATAGATAGACGTCTTCTCTTTTCAGATACTTAGTTCTTAATCGATGTCGAAAATTATTTTAGCATCTCCTGATACAACCATGTCTTACCGCAACTCTGAATGTGTGATTTGGAGGAGCAACCAGTTCTGTGGTTATATAAAACTGATCGGTTTTGTTAACAAGTTTAAGTGGTTTTTCCAAAATAACAGTATCATCCATATCGAGTATTTGTACGCTATGTAGTTCCACATCACCTTCCGCCGCCAATTTTATGGAAATATGGGATTTTTCTCCTGAAAAACAAGCATAAGTATGATACGTAGATACTTATTCAATTAATTATTTAACCTCTGCGAGCTACTGAATCGTAAGGGTTTGAGAATCAAACGGTAATCTTAAGTCACGAATTCAAACCACACCATGATTCAGTCGTTCTGGTTTCTCTGTAACACGGTTACCGATGTCGGATAACTATCCTTGGACCTTGGTTTTGGCTGAGCTACTGATTGTGATCGATCAACGAGATAATTAAAGAATGAAACGAAAAGCATAACAAGTGGATGATGATCAAGAATCTAAACCAAAGGCAGTCAAGTAAATTTTGAGAGGTCGAAAATTCTGTCAAGTTCGGTTAGGAGGCATCATGTAAATTGTGGATCAGACTAGCACATGAGTGGGCTATAAATGAAGGAGCCTTATTCAACATGGTGTGTGGATGTGGACTGAAAATGAGGATGATGATGATGATGATGATGATGGTGATGATCGTACGAGGGTGAATTGAAAAGTTTTGAGCCTGAGGTTGATAATGAAATTAAAAAGAAAAAATAATACTGGCACGTAAGACTTGCATATTTTTTTTATCATAATGCATCTTTTGTTTTGTCTTCTGTCACAATTGCAAATTTTGTGATCGAATTACTATAAGAGGTTCGCGATTATTTTAGAATGGATAAAATTGAGCACCGTTCTGTAATAAAATACTTACAAAAAAAGGGCTTAACGCCAAAGCAAATCTTTGAGGACATGTGCCAGACTTTAGGGGAATCCCCTCCATCATATGCCACTGTAAAACGATGGGTAGCAGATTTTAAACGCGGCAGAGAAGCAGTTGAAGATGAACCTAGGTGTGGCAGACCAATAACGGCTTCTACAGATGAAAATATCAATAAAATACTTGATATGATTATGAATGACCGGCGGTTGAAAGTTGCAGAGATAGCGGAGACAATTGGTATTTCCTATGAGCGAGCGCAAAACATAATCACTAAGGATCTAGGTTTTTCTAAGGTTTCTGCAAGGTGGGTACCTAGACTGCTTTCAGCTGAAAATAAACGCACCCGCCATACAGTGTCACAGGATTGCTTGGATCTGTTTCAATGCGACCCACAAGATCTTCTTGGTCGTTTTATAACTATGGACGAGACTTGGGTCCACCACAATACACCGGAGTCAAAAGTGCAATCCAAACAATGGAAAAGGTCAGGGTCTCCACCTCCTAAAAATCTAAGGCCATTTTATCAGCGGAGAAGGTAATAGCTTCAGTTTTTTGGGATTGCAAAGGGGTCATCATGGATTGATTATCTTGAAAAGGGTAAAACCATAAATGCTGATTACTATTGCATCCTCTTACAACGTCTGCATGAAGAAATTAAAATAAAAAGACCTGGTATGATTTAAAAACGTGTTGTTCCACCAAGACAATGCTCCTGTCCATACTGCAGCGAAATCTATCGCACAAATACATAACTGGGTTGGGGTATAGCAAAGGGGGCCCGATTTTAGGACTTTTTTTTTTTTTTTTATATGATTGTATCGTCTAGAATACATCAAAATAAGCGTGTTTTGTTCTATAAACTTTTTTTTTCCGATCAATATTTACCGAGATATCGGGGTTCAAAGTTCAGACATTTTGAAGGGCTGACTTTTGATTGGGGGTGGTGTCATTATAACATCGTATAGAGGACGCTAAAATAAGCATGTTTTGTATCGGCAAGTTTTCTGGGTTGGAAAACAACATGGGTTGAAAAACCGAAAACTGTAGGTTAGGTTAGGGTTTTTTAACTGTGGGTTTGAATTGTTGCCGCATCCACCCTATTCGCTGGACTTGGCTCCTTCTGATTATCACCTTTTCCCGAACCTAAAAAAACACTTGGCAGGACGGAAATTTTCGACAGATATTGAGGTGCAAGAAGCTGCGACTGAATATTTCAATCACCTCGAAGATTCATTTTTTTTACAAGGAATAATGAAGTTGGAACAAGGTGGCAAAAGTGTATAGATCGTTTTGGAGACTATGTAGAGAAATAAAATTGATATAAAAACTCAAGTCTTTATTTTAAAGGTTAGGCTCAAAACTTTTCAATTCACCCTCGTATGTACCTGGTACGGGTCTCTTGACAGTGTCGCTAATAGCCGAGGGTGTGATGATGGAGAATCCGTGCTGGAAGTGCACGGAGGTGGACCCTGACACAACGACGTGCGTCTCGCTCTTACTGCCCACCTCCACTTTGTATACGTCGGGCTTCACGCCAACCACTTTCACTATCTATAATGGAAAAAGTGTAAAATTAAGATATTCCAAAAAAGTATGCGCTTTTGGGATCGAAAGCAAGTCTATGTCCATTTCTGGCCCTCATCCGGTCGGTCTGCACGCAAAAAGTTCTTCATAAAGTCTTTGAAGGTGGACTAATTTTATTGAACCATTTTACGTATTAAATATGAGCCCAGTAACCCGGGAACGCCCCCAACAAGGTTGACAGATTTAAATAAATAAATAGTCCCAAATTAAGCTCAAGAAGGCTTGTGTTATGGGCACTAGACGACGATATACATACAGAGATAAATATTTATACTTAAATACATAGAGTAACCATGACCCAAGCACAAATATTCGAGTTCATCACACAAATATTTGCCCTGGCCAGGATTCGAACCCGGGACCGCCGGCTCAGTAGGCAGATGTCTACAAACTATGAGACCTCTTCATCTGATATGATGATGTAATGAAATAGCGAAGTTACGTCATTAATGCTTACCACTACTTCACTAAGTCTGGTAATATCTGTGGTTGGCCATTTGGTACCGCCAGAGTCAGTGACACCGACCGATGGACTCTCTCCTGACACGGCTATCACCAACTCCTTCATGTCACCATCAACGACAACCTGGAAAATATAAATCGTGAAGTGTTACTACGCCAATCGTATGGGGCGTCGATCGATCGGACGATGGAGAAGCATTGGCTGCAGTAGAAACTATCTGTCCACCACCGTTTATGCCATAAATGGCTTTGCAAAATTATACAGCAAAAAAAAAAAAACTTTAACAAAAAAAAGAACCGACTTCAGTAAAACTAAAAAACCAAAAATAACCCGTTCAAGTACAGATTACATTTGACTCACCCTTCGAAGTCGATCCCAAACCACTCAGTTCTTATATTTATATATTATAGTATAGTTTACGCGAGGTTTGGCACCGACTTCGAAGGGTGAGTCAAATGTAATCTGTACTTGAACGGGTTATTTTTGGTTTTTTAGTTTTACTGAAGTCGGTTCTTTTTTTTGTTAATTTTTTTTTTTTTTTTTTGCTTTTTAGTGATTCATTCATTCTAGTGGCCATCTGTGGTGTTCATCATCAGTTTCCTTACACCAAATCCTATTTACTGAATGTAAATTCTTGACTTTATCAATAAATTACCGAAAGCGCCGTACATGTCCCTATAACATTTGAAGAGTTCCCTCGATTTCTCCAAGATTCCATCATCAGATCCCGACTTAGTGCCAACGGGACCAACTCGGACCTTTCGATAAAAAAAAAAAATTAATCGGTTCACGGTTCTCGGAGATATCGAGTAACATACATACAAAAAAAAAATAGTTCGAATTGAGAACCTCCTCCTTTTTTGAAGTCGGTTAAAAACAGTTGAAGTTTTGATTCGAATTAACTTTGTGGGTGTAAAAATTCTACATATAGAAAAATCCGGTCTCATCTAATTTTACCCCTGTTTTAGATCAGTCATCTGATAAATATAAAAAATTAGTAGCCGTAAACTAAAAAAAATTAAAAAAATATTACTGGAAGCGACGGGGGCTGGCACTGGTCGAGAGGAACGAAAGTAAACGAATCCGTACACAAATTAGGGGTGCTTCAGTGCATGTAAATGCGTGCATCGTATGGTAGCTGAAGGACAACCAAATGCTATTGTACGATAGGTGACACTCACACATGTGCAGTTTTTTCCTTTAATCCCAATTGAAAATAATAACAATAAAAATTAAAATACGACTTACTTAATTTAAAATAATAAAAATAATTTCCATTCACTATTCAGTGACTTTTGAAGTTGTGTCTTACTCATAATTTTATTTTTATTTTCTATCTCTTAAATTATCTTTTCAATTAGAATATTCGCATATTCATGCGCACTTATTTAAATTAGATTATAATATATAGGTTTATATTCAAAATTAATTGTGTTAATGAATGATAGTTGAAAATCTTTGTAGGTAGGTAGGTATATTTGATAAACAGGTTCATACTTTCGTGTTTATTATTTAACTTATGTATAGATTTCTTGGTATCGGTTGTTAATTTGTTTACAGTTCTTGGCTTAGTGATAAGCGGGTTGGGTTTTTTGATATACGCAAAACGCATACTTAGTCATTGTATTAAGTATTTCCGTTGAATACCTAAACATAAAATGCCATGTAAAGCGCAAAAATATCATAGAAAATGCAACCTAGTCGAAATGCATTGAAATAAAATAGCCATCTAATAGTAAAAATATCGGATGATACTTTTACTACGACTGTGGCGAACAAGCATGCAGCCTGCCTGATGTTAAGCAGTTACCAATGCCTATAAACGCTTGCGAAGCCATGTGCCTCACACATGCGTTGCCGATCCTTTAAGAACCTATTTACTCCCATCTTGAAGAACCGCATACTGCAGCCCCTGAGAAAACTTCGGCAGGGAGCTCATTCCACATGCGGAGCGTTCTCGGTAGGAAATTCCTCTGGAACCGCACAGTTCTCGACCATTTAGGCTTCAGATGTAATATTTAGACAATTATTTATATAGTTATTACTTAAATATATGTGTATACTTACATCAAAGGTATTCCCATATCCACCAGGAAACGTTTTACTTGTAATAACATTCTTTCGGCTCTCTATAGCATTCTCCACGTATTTCAATATCTGGAAACATCACAAAATGAGCAATAAAATGTTTGATTGAAACTATATAATAGAGACAGTGACAATAGGCTAGTCGACTCATGTTAAATTGTTTTAAACTAATGTTTATTTCGTATAGTATTAGCATAGGAAACCTAAACATATATTTTTCAGTTCACAAAAGTAGAAGGCTAATTTTTTTAATTTAAATATGGTTTTTTTCTGTATTTTGTGATGGTTAAAACTCTGTCCGCCATTTTCGCCCATTATAGTGACGTCACCGGTATAGTAAAGAAAGCTTAAAGGCTACTCCGATGTGTAGAATTCGACTGTCAATCAATCAATCAATCAATCAAATAGCAACCGTGACAAAAATTATATGTATAAAGTTTAGAAAGATGAGAAATTTATCTAATTGGATATAAGTATTAATTTGTCCTTGACACTTGACACTGACAATCATTCTGATTAAGTTGACGGCGTTGACGACATATTAGCATAATATACGGCATTTGATAATCAGAAGGTCTTCTTTGGCAGGATGTAACTTCTGAACCATGATAACATTTTGAGGAGGAGACACATTATGCAGGAGGGAATTATGACGTAATAGTTTTTTTCGTTGGATTTCGTGTTGTCTTTTGAATCCTATCAAGTGGGGTATTTAAAGAAGGGGCTTTAGAGCTGATTCCAAATATACCAGGTGGGTCCTGTGTAACAGGAGAAAAAAGATTGAAAAAATTACACTCGTCAAACTGAACAACATCTGTTCAGAAACTTTTTTTTAAATACTGTTTTCATATCTTCATTATTTCAAACAAAGTAAATAGCATTTACAATGTACGCCGTCAAACATTGACATCGCCTTAACATTGACATAGCTGTCGCTTTACTAAATATCAAATGTTTCGCAATACATTGCTTCTTTGAATAAACTTTATTTTACAGGTTTACATTATAAATGAGTTATTTTTAAAAGTTGTTTAATAAATGTTGTTCATTTAGAGGGGTAGAATCTATGTCTTAATTTATTGCTCCTGTTACAGGACCCACCTGGTATAATGCATTATTATATCTTTACATCACTGCTTCTTATTTGAAATGTAACAAGTTTGGGCTCTTGCAGATAAGGGCCTTATCACACTTGCGATTTGCGAGCGTATTTTCTATACAAATAAGCGACGCGGCGAACACGCTGCGCGATCGCCTTCATACAAAATACGCTCGCAAATCGCAAGTGTGATAAGGCTCTAAGAGTCAGCTGAATTGTTTTTTATGTAACCTAGCCAAGTATTTAAATAAAAAAATTAAACGGACTATATCGCGTATTTTAATTATTTGAGCCTCTGCGCGATCGCCTTCATACAAAATACGCTCGCAAATCGCAAGTGTGATAAGGCTCTAAGAGTCAGCTGAATTGTTTTTTATGTAACCTAGCCAAGTATTTAAATAAAAAAATTAAACGGACTATATCGCGTATATTAATTATTTGGGCCTCCAGAGCTGATTCCAAATATACCAGGTGGGTCCTGTGTAACAGGAGAAAAAAGATTGAAAAAATTACACTCGTCAAACTGAACAACATTCATCTGTTCAGAAACTTTTTTTTAAATACTGTTTTCATATCTTCATTATTTCAAACAAAGTAAATAGCATTTACAATGTACGCCGTCCAACATTGACATCGCCTTAACATTGACATAGCTGTCGCTTTACTAAATATCAAATGTTTCGCAATACATTGCTTCTTTGAATAAACTTTATTTTACAGGTTTACATTATAAATGAGTTATTTTTAAAAGTTGTTTAATAAATGTTGTTCAGTTAGAGGGGTAGAATCTATGTCTTAATTTATTGCTCCTGTTACAGGACCCACCTGGTATAATGCATTATTATATCTTTACATCACTGCTTCTTATTTGAAATGTAACAAGTTTGGGCTCTTGCAGATAAGGGCCTTATCACACTTGCGATTTGCGAGCGTATTTTCTATACAAATAAGCGACGCGGCGAACACGCTGCGCGATCGCCTTCATACAAAATACGCTCGCAAATCGCAAGTGTGATAAGGCTCTAAGAGTCAGCTGAATTGTTTTTTATGTAACCTAGCCAAGTATTTAAATAAAAAAATTAAACGGACTATATCGCGTATATTAATTATTTGAGCCTCCATGATGTTTCGATAGCTTTACTGTTACCATTGTCAAAGTTTAACTGAGAAAAACACAATTTATCTCTGTCAAAGTTACATTTGTACAAAAATTTGTGTTGAATTAAAAATAATGGTGTACATACATGTCAGGTGGTGGGCCTAATGTGTAAATATAGTTACACATGTGCCAGAAGGGCGTTAATTATTTTATTTAAAGACATCTACCAGCGGTTCAATATAAGGCTTACTGAGGAGAATAAACCGCCGAAAGAAAACTCGAATCCCAGATTGCCTTATTACTAGGATATACTTTTAGAACAAATACTACGCTATTTTTGGTTTTACATCGTTCGAAGCCATTTTTGGTTTTACATCGTTCGAAGCCCAGGGTAAGTCTTGTGTCTTGCAAAGATGTAAGTTGCAATATGTCTCCTTGAAAATATGTACAACACGATGCCAAACCGGTGGTAGTGACAAACCGTCGTCGTAAATGACGACAATTTATTAGGCTGGAAACCAGAAACAAAATTACTTATAAACTTACTTGTCCAATTTCATGACTTTCCAAATGGAATACTGCTCCATTAGTAGCATGGGCAATTTTTTGATATACCAAGTAGTCTGGGTCACTCTTGGTAGCACAAATGCCAGTCAGAACGAATACAATCTAGAAATAAATAAGGAACATTAATTAGATTATCGCCAAATTATATTGACACTAGCTGTGCCCCGCGGTGTTACCCGCTCATCCCACGGGAACACTAAATTCATTCGGGATGAAAAGTATCCTATGTCCTTTCCCGGATCTCAAACTATCTCCATACCAAATTTCATCTAAGTCGGTTCAGCGGTTTAAGCGTGAAGAGGTAACAGACAGACAGACACACATTCGCATTTATAATATTAGTACATAAATATAGTACATATGGATAGTATGGATAAAGAACCTAAAGAATAAGTTTTAACAATTTAAAAAGGCTTTAAATTTTGGTGTGTGGATAAATTATGCGAACTGAGGGCCTTATGATGGTTGTTTTTGTCAAAATGCGAGTGTGAGTGACAGATGTTTTGTCCGTTATTTATCACGTGATAAACGCAACCATCACAGGCCCCCTGGCATTAATTGAGCCTCTACGAGTAGCACGGCCTGTGTCATGAGTGAAATATAATCCATTTTACTTTTTATTGTTATTGTTGGTTGGCCTTTGCCTTGTGAAAGTTTCCATAGTTTACCTGACACCCCTTCTTCTGAGCTAGGGCTTCAACATCGTCGTACTTGTAATAATCTTTTGCCGACGCATCGGTGAAGACGTACAAATAAGATCCTTCCCGGCTATTCTGAAGTGCCAGTTCGATTCCACTCATGGACATTTCTGGACAATCCCAATTGCCTATTAACTGGTCATCATTAAAAGCCCTCTTAAATGCATCTCTGTCTTTGGTTATTATATTCAGTTTAATATCTATAAACAAATAAAAAGAAATGGCTGTTCAAATTTATAATAAACTTAGTATTTCATATGAGCTTCACACTTTTTTTTAATGACTTAATTTTCTAATTTCGTTTTCATGAATTTTTCCATAATTTTTTGACTCGTGGTTGAAAAGTTAGAGGGGAGGGGGGACGCTATTTTTTGGATTTCCGTTGCGAATATTTACAAAACTGCTGACTATCAAAAAATTCTGTTGAAGACCCATATTATTTTTTAAAAGACCTATTCAACGACACCCCACACACTACTGTTGGAACGAAAAAAAAAATCACCCCCACTACGAGAGGTATCCGAAAAAAGTTATTTTTTTTTACCGTTTTGTCGGCGTGATACATACACATACTCATACCTAATTTCAGCTTTGTAGTACTAATATGATCACGGAGCTAAGCCGCGGACGGACGGACAGACAGACAGACAGACAGACAGACGGACATGGCAAAACTATAGGGTCAAATAGGAACCCTAAAAAAACCACATTCATTAGAAGTTTATGAAACATGTAATGTCTCATTATTATTAATGTGGGTGCACAATTTTTTTTTTATTGACCCATTATAACCAAAAAAATAATAAAATGCGTATTAACCTGGCGGAAGAGACCGGGAATCGAACCCGCTACCTCTAGATTACCAGTCCAGCGTGTTAACCTCTCCACTAAATGTTCACCAAATTTTCTTTCTTTGATCTTTGTATCAATTGATCACCATTCATTAGATGAAGGCCAGGCAAATATTACCATGTTAATTTATCAAATGTTTTACAACCTTACCTAATAAACTAAAAACTTACCCGGATCTCGAAATGTCACCAAAACAAAATCTTCAATCTGTGAACTATTTGTTTTAATTACCGAGTCGAATATTGCGTTTGCGCCTTTTTTAACTTCGTCTATATCATCTGTCATCGATATGGTGTTATCAATCACGAACGTTAAACTACTCTTCGTGGACTTTACTTTGTCAAATGCTTTAATAAAAAATAGTATACAAATTAAAAAACGAACTTCCATTTTCGTTTCTGCGACCGTTTCACAACGATAATGAATTGTAAATAATTGTTAGTTTTTGTTTCCGCTATTTATACCTACTATATCTTTGCTTTCAATGCAGAGTAACCCGAGATATACTAGGGTTAATTACATTGTATTCAATTTGATATCGTTTACTTCTTTATTCTTATCATGGTGATCATTAGTCAGAAAGTGACAGCTATATCTATTGAACAGTAATTTGGATGTCATACATTTGTGTTAATCCTAGGGATTCCCCGATTCAAGGTCGGCTGTGTAAGCACTATTCATTTCTGAAATAGGAGAAAACTGGTCGTATATTATACTAGCGACCTGCCACGGGTAAATTATGCATGTATATGTCGGGGACGGGTCGAGATGGCCGGGTGCGGTGTGTGGCAGATTAGTTGATCTATTCGATGTAGTTGTGGACGAGGAGGTAGTTCGAGCGAGATGAAACACTTCAGATACAATCAACTTGATTTATTCCTTATACAATGAAGCACAAAATAACAGTTCCTCGCACAGAGGTCTGTAAGCTAAGTTATCGAAGTCACGAACAGAATAGTCTTTATTAAATTAACACTAGGCACATTGCAGGGTTATAACACTGACTCTAAACTTGGTATAGCACAACGAAACGGGACAGTTCCAAGGCAGTAGTGCACTCGACAGCGACCCAGAGTGAAGTGCCGTGGGCGTTCGCTGAGTGAACCGCCAAGACTCTGTCTAGCGCGCCAAAACAGGTTCAAGGGGGCGCTACTGTCGCCTACCAATGGCGCGCCGGCTTCGTTGAGCTTCCATACTCATGACCGTCTCCGACACGGCCATCCTGCGATGACACACGTCCTCGTGTGTTGCTCTGAAACAATCAAAAACCAAAACAGTATCCGCTCGGTCACTCTTGACAAACACGTCAAAATGGTAAGACAAAACAAAAACTTCATCTTTCCTTTCGCATCAAATAGTTACTGACACCAAAACTAAAAAAAATATCACAAAAATTATTTTGACAACTAAGTGGAAGTTTTTGTTTTATAATCGCAATATTTCAAAAGATACAAATCGAATTATGGTATCCTACAACCAACTACCAATTGTAACATTACTTATTCTTTCAATAGTGCAATACGTTTTAAATGAGATTGTACTACAATGTTACTTGTTGTGAAACAAACTAGCTATTTACCACTTCTACCTTAGAAAATACATTAGGAACCATGTACCACCATATCATTCCCTTTTGGCTCGCCTGATTGACAATATCAAAACATTTAAATCAACAAAAATCCGTTCAACAAAACAGGTATCTCATTCGTGGCCTAGGGCTAATTTAGCCACCCAATACGCGCATCCCTACGGGATCGCCGAGTCAACCCTATGACTCTACGGTCTCTGCGAGAGAGACCCGACCTCCGCCAGCACCTACCGCGCACCGCGTATCCACGGACTGCTTAGAGCAGATGCCGACTTCTACCGGACTACGGCTACGATGAAGTGACCGGTATGGTCGACCAGCCGAACTGAGAACCTCCCTACCAGTCTCACTATATTTTTTTTTCGTCTACTTCAAATGGTACGTAGCTCCCGGGCATTCCCCTCAACCTATCGTGCAAGTACGCGCATGTTTGGAAGTCAAGTTTATGGCAAATGGTCTTGCAATTTACAATACTACATGTCAACATTTCTAATAGGCTCGCTTCAGTAAGTCTATTTACTGCACAGTACTAACAATTTTTAGCTAGACTGATACAAGTCATACATAGTCACTGAATTATACAGCCGTTTGCCATGGAACTTATTGGAAATCGACTCTTCCATAAGCGATCACTCGGCAACCGAATCACAATAAAATGAGAACTCCTCACCAGATTGCCTCATATGGTGTGGTGTGGTGACGTCACACGTCAACCCTCTTCCCCGTGGTTGAAGGCGCCCTGTCGCTCGCCTTCGCGTAGTTCTTTACGCGATGTCTTGTACCGTGGCAGCCGAAGCAGACGACTCATGGCTTAGCTGTTAGCTGCTGAGGTCGCGTATCTTTTTCTGAAACAAAAACTCCAGCACAGTATCACAGAGCTCGGTCATTCTAACCTTAAATCTAACAAAAAAAGGAAATTCAAATCAATCTAGCAAAGTTAGGTACACTGAAATTATGATTCGTTAATGTGAACAAATAATCTACGACGTAGATGCAAGAAAAGATTTAAATCAAATCATTATTTGCACTTTAATAACAAGCTTTACTTTGTATGATTACTCTTAGATTACCAAGGGATTATGAAACATTAATGATAAAAATCAAACTTCAATTTCAAACTCTTGTGTCCCAATATTTTCCTTATCCTATTAGTGTCTCCAGTTTAAACATTTTAGGCTATAGCGATCACCACAGTTAAAAGTAACATTAGGATCGTTTAAACAAATCTCAAGCTCACCAGTTCTTACGAAAGTTATAGACACTAAACTATACACCAGCTAAAGTACACTGTGTAAGAAACTATTCGAGACGTAAACAAATTCAATTCTACAGAACAATTGGAAAATCATGAACAGAGGGTAGATTATTATTACCGCAGCCGCTCCTACTACTAAGTACTGTGTATGATTGATTCACCCTCACGGCGCAATTTTTAGATGACAAACTTTAATGATGGTAGGTAAACTGCGTAGTGGTCATATTAATCAACACTAAATCTCTGTAGAAACATTTCGTGTTTAGTCATATTATATCGCTACGAAAACAATCGTTACAAAACGTGCAATAAACTTTGTTTCAAATGATTATTAATTTCTATCACGTAATATTCAACTTTTACTTGGAGGATTGCTTTTACCAGTACCTGGTAATACTTTTTTGACAAATACCCACTAAACTGAATAAGTGCGACTCAAGTCTACCCCAGAATCTAGCTACACTTTTATTTGTGAACAAAATATCAGAATCGTAGTGAAAAGTTAACGACTGACCTGTGTTTTTAAAATCTGTCGGTGGGGCCATGGTGCCTACGTCCACGTGTCGCTCGTAGTTGACCGTCGCTTCTGGGTCACTTCTACTGATGCAACAACTGACGATGTGTCCCGCTGTTCTTGAAGTAAACAATGAACTTCAATGTAGTTTGTATTGTGACTGCTGGCTTTTGTCGCCGAGGTGGTAAGTTGTAGTTTTCTTTTATACGAAGTAAGCAATCGAATTTTTCATGTCCGTTTCTCTCGCAATGAAAACAATTTAAACAGAGCAATCTTCATTTGTTTTCATACGGTTTTGTAGGTCTCCGTGACGGTGTTAGCTTTAGTTTCAATAACGGAAACGCTTGTAGCTCCTGTTCCTTGATTTAGTGATGTCAAGTTCGTTGTATTTCAAAGAGTAACCACAAACTTTTTTTCTTCCGTTTTATTCGCTTCGTGTTCCATCATTCTTCGTGTTCACTCATGGGCCGTAGATACCATCCCAACTTCTGATGTCGGGGACGGGTCGAGATGGCCGGGTGCGGTGTGTGGCAGATTAGTTGATCTATTCGATGTAGTTGTGGACGAGGAGGTAGTTCGAGCGAGATGAAACACTTCAGATACAATCAACTTGATTTATTCCTTATACAATGAAGCACAAAATAACAGTTCCTCGCACAGAGGTCTGTAAGCTAAGTTATCGAAGTCACGAACAGAATAGTCTTTATTAAATTAACACTAGGCACATTGCAGGGTTATAACACTGACTCTAAACTTGGTATAGCACAACGAAACGGGACAGTTCCAAGGCAGTAGTGCACTCGACAGCGACCCAGAGTGAAGTGCCGTGGGCGTTCGCTGAGTGAACCGCCAAGACTCTGTCTAGCGCGCCAAAACAGGTTCAAGGGGGCGCTACTGTCGCCTACCAATGGCGCGCCGGCTTCGTTGAGCTTCCATACTCATGACCGTCTCCGACATATAATACATTACACCTTCCTCTTGAATCACTCTAACTATCAAAAAAATTGGGCAAGTGCGAGTCCGATTCGCGTATGACGGGTTCCGTACCATAAAACAAGTTTGTTGTATGGGAGCCCCCTTAAATATTTATTTTATTTTATTTTTAGTATTTGCTGTTATAGCGGCAATAGAAATACATCATCTGTGAAAATTTCAACTGTCTAGCTATCACCGTTTTTAAGATACAGCCTGGTGACAGACGGACGAACGGACGGACGGACAGCGAAGTCTCAGTAATAGGGTCCCGTTTTTACCCTTTGGGTACGGAACCCTAAAAAAGCATCAAAATCCGTTGCGTAGTTTTAAAGATCTATGCAAACATAGGGACAGACAGACAGACAGCCAGGGAGCGACTTTGTTTTATACTATGTAGTGATAGATGATATTACATTTGTAACTTTCGCGTTTGTGGATTTGGAATATTTTTGTAAGACATTTTCTTATCGTGTTGAATTTTGAATTGTATATTCCTGGGGAATATTTCCGGGAACGGCCCATCAATACATACTTACGATATAAATTCCATGTAATATCATAAAATCATAAGGGCTGTAAGAAGTGGCGTTAAGTAATAGGGTTATTGACAAATTTAAAAACCGGCCAAGAGCAAGTCGGGCCGCGCTCAGTGTAGGGTTCCGTAAGGGAAAGATTTCAAGCTCTGTAACTGTAATTAGTTATTACCTTCTGGAAGTTATCGATTATACGCGCCAGATTGAGCGGAATGTTTTAGTGCAGTATGGCACTTAACTAATATGTGTGGCGTTCGAAGTATAAGGACACCGCGCGGCACTAAAAGTTAAAGGGGGGGGGGGCACTATTTTTTCTAGTTTTTATTTTACCGTTTTGTCGGCGTGATACATGCACATACTCATACTAAATTTCAGCTTTCTAGTACTAATGATCACGGAGCTAAGCCGCGGACGGACGGACAGACGGACAGACGGACAGACGGACAGACGGACAGACGGACATGGCGAAACTATAAGAGTTCCTAGTTGACTACGGAACCCTAAAAACTGGTTTGAATATATTAAGATTGTCGTAAATTCAAATGTAAAACAAAACAAAAAATGCTGCCTACGTTTTGTAGAATCCGTGATTTTTAAATACCATTTAAATGTTCGCGCCAAAACGCGATACTGTGTATGTGACGTCACGCTTCTATTAATGCCATGGATCTAGCATGTACATACTATAGTACACCTGGACTGAGTGTTGTTACGATACAACGATCCAAGTGAGATAGCGAAGTATTATCGTAGTATATTGAAAACGACATTACTGTAATAAATGTTTGCTCAGGTTTTTTTTAGCACGAATAATCTTTCTCAAAGTAAAATATAGATCGGAAAAATCCGGTAATTTTGCTAATTCATTGTCACTCTATTACTACTTTATCAAAGTTTGACATTATTTCATATTAATATACAATAATATACCTTACCTGTGAAATAATATATTACAGTCAGGAAAAGATTTACTTTTGCAACCTTTAATACAGCACTTTCTTACCATGATGCAAATAACCAGAAAGATCGCAAAAGACACCATCCAGCACTGTCAAAATTGCTGATAGTTTCCAATTATATTAATAAGGTCACAGATATAATATAAAGGTTTTATCCTGTCTTGCCACTATCATAAAATTATTCTTATATACTTACGGATTTTATAACGTTCATAAAATCTTCCGTTTGTTTCTTTGGTGACGCGAAAGAACGTTTAGCGAATAAAAAATATATTTAGATTTTTTGTAAATTTAATAAAATATGTAAACTCGGTTCTGATAACTACTATCTTATTTGAAAACTACTAATCATTACTATTTTTTGTGACTGGCAATAATAGAAGGGACAAACTGACCTGGTGCGAGCGGCCTATGTCGGATCGTGACCCCTTCACTTGTAAAATATATTTTGTGTATCCACATTAAAAGTTTAAATGTTGTGTGTACACTTATTCTTAGTGCACCCTCCTGTTGTCTTACATAATAGCTCCATGAATAATGCGGATAACATGCATGCTGCATAACCTCTTCTCGTGCCTCTTCTATGGAGTGTAAAAGCGGAGGAGCAGCATCTTCATATACCAAAAGTGTTCGCTGAAAGGTGTTAAATTGGTGCCGTAAGTGTGGCAAAAGACTAGTTTCCTGTTCCTGACAGATCATATCAGTTACTTTTTATGAAATTCAAAATGCTGGAATAGTTAGCGCGATTTTCTCAATTTTTCTTTTTTTTGTAATGTTATAATAAATAATTACACAATAATCAATCACGAGTCCATTGTTTTGCCGTTTCTACAACGCAAAGCAAAGAGTTGAAATACCTCTACCCTCCATAAGTTGAGGTTTAATATCCTGCAGTTTATGGATGGTAGACAGTTTCACTTACTCCAGTTACTCCAGCGCCGCTTGCGGAGCCTTTTGGAACTAGTATTAAGGGCCGGTACAGACGGACAGCATTTGAACTGCAACACGACTGCATTACGACCGTGCAGCCAACTTGCAGTCGTTATGAGTTTGAGAGGACTGCACGGAAACTGTATGCGGACTGCACTGTCGGTTTGCAGTTTTCATGCAGTTACACCAACTGCAGCAAAACTGCACTCGAACTGCCATTATGCAGCTAGGTTGCAGTTCAAATGCTTCCGTCTGTACCGGCCCTTAACGCTGGACACTTTTTAAAATATACCTATGTAAGATCATCTTACTAAGATGCTACTCCTTCCCTCTACACTCCTTTTGACAGCAGCTGTTTATAGATGTATGACGTCATTAGCAAGGTGGCGTCGCTTCGATCATTCGACTCACAGATAAAAAAAAACTGAAATTTATTTAAATTGCATTAATTTAAATGAATTTTCATTCAAATTTATATCAATATTAGGATAAACTTGCTTTAGGACTTTAAATGGGGTCCATATTGGCTCACATAAAATCGATCCTCCGAATTTTTCTTCTACTACCGATTTGTAGTCAGAATCATCACTCTTCCGAATTTTTTACTTCATACTTTTGTCCGTCATAAATTTGTACTACTACCAACCGAGTTCATAACATACAGTTTTCAGAACATTGTAATTTATAATGTCGTCACTAAGATTATGTGTATAGTCATTATTCTGATTTTCATATTTATTTTATTCAGAACTATAAATTACAATAAACTTGTCAATCATAACATTTAAACATCGATACAGTTTTTCTTCATAACGTTTTTATTCATAATGCTTGTTTTCATATTTATTTCAATAATAACCATAAAAAAATCATAAACATTGTAAATCATAACATTAAACAGAACTCTGGAGTCGACTCATATTAAAATTGTTGATTTCGAAACATTTTGATTACATTTGTTTTGTTGCTATAATTCATCATTGAGGGTATCTATCGTTTTGCACTGACGCTACGTCTTAACTTAACTCAACCGGCTGCAAGAGTAGGGGTTTTGTAAAGCCACGTTTTGTACAGCCATATTTTCCGAGTCCATTATGACTCAAAAAGCATGCAAGCTATACGTGGTTACAATACAAACCTAACCTAACCTACAGTTTTCGGTTTTGGACACATGTTCCATTTTGGCGCAGTTCTTCCTAACGGTATGTATTAGTATATGATTACTTACTAAATACTGTTTCTTTTTAGGGTTCCGTACCCAAAGGGTAAAAACGGGACCCTATTACTGAGACTTCGCCGTCCGTCTGTCACCAGGCTGTATCTCAACAACGGTGATAGCTAGACAGTTGAAATTTTCACAGATGATGTATTTCTATTGCCGCTATAACAACAAATACTAAAAATAAAATAAAATAAATATTTAAGGGGGCTCCCATACAACAAACTTGTTATAGATTATATATATGTATAGGTACGGAACCCTTCATGCGCGAGTCGGGCTCGCACTTGCCCAATTTTTTTATCAATCCTGGCTATGCATTTGCTTATTGAATTTTGATGTAATAGTAGATTATTTACGATTAAATATACAAGCAAGCATGCAAGCATTTTGACGCGCCGCTCGCTTCGCTCGCTCCGCTATACGTGGTCAAAATAGAAACCTAACCTAACCTACAGTTTTCGGGTTTGGACACATGTTCCATTTTGGCGCAGTTCTTCCTAACGGTATTAGCATACTCTTACTTACTAAATACATACTGTTTCTTTTTTAATCCATCCTGGCTATGCATTTGCTTATTGAATTTTGATGTAATAGGAGGTTATTTACGAGTATACATACAAGCAAGCATGCAAGCATTTTGACGCTCCGCTCGCTTCGCTCGCTCCGCTATACGTGGTCACAATACAAACCTAACCTAACCTACAGTTTTCGGTTTCGGACACATGTTCCATTTTGGCGCAGTTCTTCCTAACGGCATTAGCATACTCTTACTTACTAAATACTGTTTCTTTTTTAATCCATCCTGGCTATGCATTTGCTTATTGAATTTTGATGTAATAGTAGATTATTTACGAGTATACATACAAGCAAGCATGCAAACATTTTGACGCTCCGCTCGCTTCGCTCGCTCCGCTATAAGTGGTCACAATATAAACCTAACCTAACCGACAGTTTTCGGTTTTGGACCCAGGTTCCATTTTGGCGCAGTTCTTCATAACGGACTCTTGGCAAAATTTACACCATTGCATAATTTTCTATAGTACACACGGACTCAGAAAACGTGGTTGTAAAAAACGTGGCTGGGCAAAACGGGTTCCAGGTTGCAATAACGTTAGTTAGTGAGATTTTAGAATTAAACTGAGTGTTAATACGTTATCCTAAATGAAAATAACAGGTATTCCGGTATTTTAAGATCAAATTCTGTCAAACTGGCACAAGTGAAAAGCGACCTTAAATTTACACCTATACAGTTGTTTGTACCTTGTCCCAAAGTGACTTCATTTATCCTTAGAGATCGGACAGGATACCTAAGCAAAAATAACCTACTTTATTACGATCAAAAATTAAGGGTAAAATTCGTTTAAAATTGATTTGTACATGAAATTATTCTTCTTTGTTTTGAACATATATCGTTGTTTATGTTATTTGTACGTTTTTTGTAATAACATTTAAGAGATGGTCATTTACTTCGCCTATGGACGGCGGGGTCATCGGGATGCCGCGGTAGGTAATTTTATCCGCATTGACAGAGTCAAATAAGTCACATTATTTATAAAAATAATAATAATGATGTCGGAGTTTGTAAGTCAACACAAGTCAGTGTACAAACTATATGATAGTGAAGTTTATGAGTACAAATAAGTCTACTTATAAAATATATGATAGTGAAGTTTATGAGTAGAAACCAGTCTGCTTAAAAAAATTATGACAGTGAAAAATAGGATCAAAAACAGTTATGATGAATAAATGTATTGTTACGCCGGTAGGTTAGGTCAAAAACTTTGAACGTCAATTTCAGTGCTTTAGAGGCGTTTTCAGCAGGCTGAAAAGTCATTTCAGGCCGTTTCAGAAGTTGCTCTATCACATATCTAAAGATCGAAATTTCACCCAAGTTGCCGTCGTTTTCAGGCGCCTGAAACATGTTTTCAGTCCGTTTCAGGGCACCCTCTATCAGATGACGCCATAACCTGAAAACCCGTTTTCAGGCGTTTTCAGGACCCCTTATGGGCCTCTGAAGCACAAATCGTTATATGGCGAAATATCCCATAGGAGTGACAGAGATAGCACTAGTAGAATGAGATAGCTATACTCGGAACATTCGAGAAGTGTGTGACAGAGATAGGACTACTAGAAAGAGATAGCTATACTCGGAACATTCGAGAAGGGAGTGACAGAGAGTGCACCATTAGAGAGAGACATATATGGCCTCGAATGTTCTCGGCCCTCACACTGGACCTTACTAGAATATTCGCGATATGTGTGGACAATGCGTCCAGAACGGTTCCGCGGGATATATAAGGCGCCGACGGCCGGCGTGAGTTAGTTACATTTTAACTGCGATCGAGAGTGCTAGTACAAGGATAATCGGAGAGAAAGACTCTTAAGTGATTAGTGCGCTTAAGTACAGTTCGTGTGAATAGTGAGTGCATAATTTGTGAAATAGTGTGTGTGTTTTAATTAGTGGATTTTAAGTACAGTTCGTGTAAATTGCAAGTGTGTAATTTTAGTAATAAAGTGTGAGTTCATTTGTGGATTAATTTGTGCTTTTCTATCATATACGAACCCCACGCTCGTAACATTTGGTGTCAGAAGTGGGATAGAAAATGCCGTTAATGCCACGAGAAACCGAGTCCAAAGGAGTGACGACGCGAAGCCAAACATCTGGACCTGGAGACTCTACGCCTGGTACGTCGGAATCACTTGCTCCAGCTGCACAAGGAGTGGACCTCAACGCCATTTTTGTCCTCCTAAAGGAACAGGCCAGAAAACAGGAGGAACAGTCCCGAATCCTTCGGGAGCAAAAGGAACTCCAGGAAGAGCAGGCGAAAGATCTAAAGGAACAGGCTCGAATCCTCCAGAATGAGCTTAGGGACCAAAAGGATCACCAGGAGGTACAGTCGAGAATGCTTCGTGAGGTACACGAGTCCACGACTGAATGGAAGAAGGAGTTGTTCGAGGTCCAGGAAAAACTGGCCGATATGGATGAAAAACTGGAGAGTCGAGTCCATGAGGTCGATAAAAAAATTGAGACCTGTGAGAACCGTCTCCAAAAACTTGAGATTAAAGTGGCTAATGGTCCAAGTACCTATGTACCCGACGCATCGGTGTCCGGAGGCGGCAGATTTAAGGTGCCCCCCTTTGATGGTAGCTCATCATGGACTGCCTACAAGCTACAGTTCGAGTCTGTTTCCCAGGCTAATGGCTGGAGCAAGGAGCAAGCCAGGACAGCACTGACGTTGGCGCTGCGCGACGAGGCCCTTACCATACTCGAAGCTCTGGGAAACGACCGGACGTATGACCGCCTTCTTGAAGCACTGGAGGCACGATACGGTGACAGTCACCTGGAGCACGTATATCGAGCTCAGTTAAAGGACAGGACACAAGGACGTAACGAGTCCTTACAACAGTGGGCCCTGGAAATCGAGAAGTTGGTTAGGAAGGCCTATCAACGAACGTCAGCATCATTTGTGGACAGTATGCTGGTGCAGGCCTTCATCGATGGGATCCGGGATCTGGAAGTAAGGGCAGCCGTGCGATTGGGACATCATGGCAGCCTGAAGGATGCAGTAGCCCACGCTCTCGAGGTGGAAGCTGTACGACAGGATTCATCCAGGCCTTTCAGGGTGCGAGAAGTGTCGACTACGAAGCCAGTAGATTCCCGCCGCGAATTTGGGCCACGTTGCTACCATTGTGGAGAACGTGGTCACCTGCAGTCAGGCTGTCCGAAAAGAACTAGGAGGGACAGAGACCCCGCTCCAATGGTGAGGACAATAGGCTCTGTGGAGTCAGAGCCCCAACAGGGAAACGAATAAAAGCCAGGACTATGGGACGAGTGCTGGCTGGTGGTCGAAATGTCCCAATTATGATCTCACAGGCGAACGACGGGAATAGTCTGGCTGTCAAAGGAGAAATTTGTGGAATAGCATGTCTCCTGACCATAGACACCGGAGCTTCTCGGACTGTGATCAGCTCTCAGCTACTGAGACACCTGACCAGAGATCATCTAGTCCGACCTAGGCATCTCCAGCTGCAGACTGCTACCGGCCAGTACATTTCCGTCCAAGGAGAGCGAGAGTTAGTTGTAAAAATAGGTGAAAAAGAATACTGGCATAAAGTGATCGTTGCTAACATCGTGGACGACTGCATTATTGGATTGGATTTTATGAGGAGATATGACTGTAAAATCGACTTGAAGGTTGGAGTTCTAAAGTTTGGAGTTGATGAGATTCCTATACAAGGTGGAGTAAATGGAAATGTCTACTGTACCAGGAGAACTATTCTTCAACCAAGGTCGCAGGTTTTAGTTCCAGTGAAATTGCCGAACTCCACAAGGCCGCAATCTCACCGCTGTGTGGTGGTGGAGAGGTTGGATGCTGATAAACCGTGGATAACAGCCCGTACAATGGTAACCACGGCATCTACAGCATTTGTAAGGATCCTTAATCCAAGCGACACAGAATGTGTCCTCAATAAAGGAACGCTGGTCGGATCATGCGAAGAAATTTCCTGGTTACGAAGCTGTCGGGAATCTGAGGTAAGCGCCAAACCTAGGCATGTTAAGCCTTCAGTGGATGTTGAAAAGTTACTAAACGACTCCAGGGAGCACCTTACCGAGGAGGAATTCCTTAAAGCGTGTAGCTTACTACTACGATATCGCAACGTCTTTTCTTCGCATGACGATGACATTGGAAGAACTGGAGTGGTTCAGCATGAGATCGACACTGGGGAAACCATGCCTATCCGACAGCGCCCTCGAAGAGTTCCTGTAGCTCGGGAGAAGGAGGTTGAAGGCATGATCGAGGAAATGCGAAGAAGCGGAGTTATTGAACCTTCAACAAGCCCGTGGTGCTCTCCCGTAGTTTTGGTTAAGAAGAAGGACGGCACAATGAGATTCTGTATTGACTACCGTCGACTTAATGATGTGACCAAGAAGGACAGCTACCCACTTCCTCGAATCGACGACACCTTAGACACGTTGAACGGAATGAAATGGTTTTCAACGTTGGATCTGAAAAGTGGCTATTGGCAAGTCGAAATCAAGGACAAGGATAAAGAGAAGACGGCTTTCTCTACTGGCAAGGGACTCTGGCAGTTCAATGTTATGCCATTTGGACTGTGTAATGCACCAGCCACATTTGAGAGATTAATGGAACAAATATTAGCTGGACTTCTAGGAGAAACTTGCTTGGTCTATTTAGATGACATCATTATCGTTGGTAGAGACTTCGATGACCACTTGAATAAATTGGAGCAGGTGCTAGCCAAACTACGAGAGGCAAATCTGAAACTCAGTCCGAAGAAATGCTCGTTTTTCAAACGTAAAGTGAATTACTTGGGACACGTGATTTCAAAGGACGGCATCCAGACAGATCCTGAGAAGATTAGCGCCGTGAAGGATTGGCCGACGCCAAAAGACAAGACTGCAGTACGTGCCTTTTTGGGGCTTTGCTCATACTACAGACGTTTTGTGAAGAACTTCTCGGATATAGCAAAGCCTTTGCATCAACTAACGGAAGAAAAACGATCATTTGACTGGAACGAACAATGTGAGTCAAGTTTCAACGAGCTTAAGGGAAGACTTTGTGAAACGCCAATATTGGGGTATCCAGACCCGGAAGTGGATTTCATTGTGGACACAGATGCTAGCAACACTGGTATTGGAGGTGTCTTGTCGCAAAAGAAAGGAGACAACGAAGTTGTGATTGCATATTTCAGTAAGTCACTGTCGAAACCAGAAAGGAATTACTGTGTCACTCGGAGGGAATTGCTAGCAGTTGTCAAGACGTTACAGCATTTCAGCAAATACCTGCTGGGAAGAAAGTTTCATATCAGAACTGACCATGCCGCTTTAAAGTGGTTGCTGGAATTTAAAAACCCCGAGGGACAAGTGGCAAGATGGATTGAACAACTGCAGGAGTATGATTTCATCATAGAACACCGTAGTGGGAAATCACATGGAAATGCTGACGCCCTATCACGAAGACCTTGTGCGGACGACTGTAAACATTGCTCAAGACAAGAAGACAAGGAATGTGTTCGCATGATAAGAACTGATACGGTTAGCGACGAGTGGAATGATGAAATCATGCAGCAAGCGCAACAAGAGGACCCTGACGTGAGACCCATTTTTGATTGGATTAATGCTGGTGCGCCTAAACCAAGATGGTGTGATGTAGCTCCGATGAGTGCAGTAACAAAAAGCTACTGGGCACAATGGGATAGCTTGGTTATGCATAATGGCGTTCTATGTAGAAAATGGGAATCAACAAATGGGAAGGATGCTCACCTGCAAGTCGTTGTCCCAAAGAAAAGGGTGAAAGATGTTTTGAGAAGCTTTCACGATGGAGCATCCGGTGGACACCTTGGAGTAAAAAGGACTCTAATGAAAATTCGGCAACGCTTTTATTGGATTCACTGCCGAGAAGATGTTGAAAATTGGTGTAAACGATGCACTAACTGTGCATCAGTCAAGGGACCGCATACCCGTAGCCGAGGAACACTCAAGTTGTACAACGTTGGAGCCCCTTGGGAACGGGTTGCATTAGACGTCGCAGGACCGTTTCCAGCATCTGACTCCGGAAACAAGTACATTCTTGTCGTGATGGATTACTTCACGAAGTGGCCTGAAGTATTTGCGATTCCTAACCAAGAAGCTGTCACCATAGCGGAAAAGTTAGTGAACGAAGTGTTTTGTCGCTTTGGAGTGCCACTCGAAATCCACAGTGATCAAGGAAGAAACTTCGAATCTGCGGTCTTTCAGGAGACTTGTCGCATAATGGGAATTCATAAGACGAGGACTACGGCGTATCATCCACAGTCAGATGGAATGGTTGAGAGATTTAACCAGACACTGGAGAGACATCTAGCCAAGGTCGTTGAGAGCCATCAAAAAGATTGGGATCGGCATATCCCCCTCTTCCTGTTGTCTTATAGGTCGGCAACTCATGAAAGTACGGCGGTTACTCCATCGTATGCGAACTTTGGAAGAGAACTCCGTTTGCCTGCAGATCTCCTGACTGGACGTCCGCCTGATACACCGAGATCTATCACAGAATATGCGAGTGATTTGAGGGATCGGATTGATGATGTTCACAGCCTGGTACGTGAACACGGGCTCCATGCTAGCATAAAGATGAAAACCCGATATGACCGGAAGTCTTATCAAGTGGGTTTTGAGGAAGGTTCGTTGGTGTGGCTACATAACCCTATGCGACGAGTAGGAAAGTCCCCGAAACTGTCTCCAAATTGGGAGGGGCCTTACAAGGTAGTCACCAAAATAAACGACGTCACGTATCGAATCCAGCGGAATCTTCGTAGTCCGAGCAAGATCGTTCATGTTGACCGGCTGGCCAGATACCACGGAAATAATGATGCTCGGGACGAGCATGTCTTAGGAGGGGGCAGTGTTACGCCGGTAGGTTAGGTCAAAAACTTTGAACGTCAATTTCAGTGCTTTAGAGGCGTTTTCAGCAGGCTGAAAAGTCATTTCAGGCCGTTTCAGAAGTTGCTCTATCACATATCTAAAGATCGAAATTTCACCCAAGTTGCCGTCGTTTTCAGGCGCCTGAAACATGTTTTCAGTCCGTTTCAGGGCACCCTCTATCAGATGACGCCATAACCTGAAAACCCGTTTTCAGGCGTTTTCAGGACCCCTTATGGGCCTCTGAAGCACAAATCGTTATATGGCGAAATATCCCATAGGAGTGACAGAGATAGCACTAGTAGAATGAGATAGCTATACTCGGAACATTCGAGAAGTGTGTGACAGAGATAGGACTACTAGAAAGAGATAGCTAAACTCGGAACATTCGAGAAGGGAGTGACAGAGAGTGCACCATTAGAGAGAGACATATATGGCCTCGAATGTTCTCGGCCCTCACACTGGACCTTACTAGAATATTCGCGATATGTGTGGACAATGCGTCCAGAACGGTTCCGCGGGATATATAAGGCGCCGACGGCCGGCGTGAGTTAGTTACATTTTAACTGCGATCGAGAGTGCTAGTACAAGGATAATCGGAGAGAAAGACTCTTAAGTGATTAGTGCGCTTAAGTACAGTTCGTGTGAATAGTGAGTGCATAATTTGTGAAATAGTGTGTGTGTTTTAATTAGTGGATTTTAAGTACAGTTCGTGTAAATTGCAAGTGTGTAATTTTAGTAATAAAGTGTGAGTTCATTTGTGGATTAATTTGTGCTTTTCTATCATATACGAACCCCACGCTCGTAACAGTATGAAAACAAAAAGTAGTATTAGAGATATTTATGATAAATTACATTATGATTTTAAATGGTTCGGAGTTATGATCGGTAGTAAGAGTGACTAAGTATGACTAGTGACTATTATGATGAAATTTTTTATGAGAAACATTTTCGGAGTTCCAATAATCGGGGTTGAAAAATTATGTGAACTTTGGCGCACCCCTTTAAATGAGTATGCGCAAAAATTATTAGGACAAACAAGTAGTAAGCGTTTCAACAGTATGCCAAACATTCTCGGCCAAACATTTCTAGGATAAAAAACGCTATGCGATACGACAGGCACCCCAGTCCAAGTGGTTTCCAACGGCAGTGCAGAGCGATCTCTTGTTCCTTTGTTCTCCGTAAGTATGCAGTTCGTGCTACGTATCCACGTAGCAACAGAGACACGGCCGCCAATTATGATCGGTGTACTCCTCAGGTAAGCTCTCCAGACCAGGAATTCCGGGATCGTCAATGAAGGAACACCAGGATAGTACAAATCTTCGTTTTAATTATATAAAAGGACAATTACAATAGAAATGAAATAAAAATGGTGTTGCCGCCACGGTTGTGCGGTGCAGTCTGCGGGGCGGCGGCCATATGACGTATGTGTGACGTCACTGCTGAACCGGTAGTACGATGACTGTTATGTTGCGCCAACATTGTTTATTTTCATTTGAACACTGTCATCACCGTTGCCTTCACTGTTAACAGCTTTACAGGTGAATTTATTGTCCTTCTTCACGTTGTTTATGTCAAGCACACTAACGTAGTCGTATGGCAGCTCTACTGTTGACACCTAATAAAATAAACTATATAAAATAGTCTGATCACGGACCCATAATATAATTCAAGAATAATGCCAATGCCTAACACACAGTCGCATTTCTCTAGTCTCTGGTAGACGGCAGTAGCAGAGCAAGAGCTATGTCCGATAATTTTGTATGACAAGTAACTTCGAATTAATGATGGTAAATAGAGGTCTAAACGCCCTACGAAAGGAGTGGGAACATAGATCTCTGTATGTATCAATGTGGCATCTATAACAGGTCGCTTTCGGAACACAACTTCATAGGCACTGGCAGTATTTTCGAATTGTTGGTGCATTATATCACTCAAAATAAGTGACCATAATGTCATCTTAACTATTAGCGTCCTTACGGTATGTGACAATACAGCTGATTTGTCATCAGACTCCCAAATCACGCTGGGCTTAGGGTAACCACTGACTTTGCACTTCAACTGCAATGGTTTGTCGTATTCCGCGTCGATTGTTGGATTTCCATCTATATGTACCACAGGAGCCTTTGTCTTAACTGTGTCTGAAATAATAATTAATATTTAATCCACTTATTTCAGGTTGCATTTTTTCATATAAGTATAACAGTCAAAAATATCCAGATGAATTGCATACCTATTTTAACATCTTGTGGTTTGACAGGTGTTAAACTGATCCTTGTAAGGTAGGTTTTCCTACTGTGGTCGTAACCTTTAATCTGAAAGGACAACAAAAGCTTCATTACTTATAAATCGCTAACAATACCACTTTAGGCATTTAGTAGCGAGTTGATTTGTTTATAATTTATTTTCTGAAGTTTATGTTAGTTGTTATAGTGGGCACCCAAGAACTAGAGGAAAATTGCCCGGGATATAACAAAATGGTAGAAGAATTAAAAGTTTTAACAAATTGTGTAGTTATAGTAGGTATATAGATAGACGTCTTCTCTTTTCAGATACTTAGTTCTTAATCGATGTCGAAAATTATTTTAGCATCTCCTGATACAACCATGTCTTACCGCAACTCTGAATGTGTGATTTGGAGGAGCAACCAGTTCTGTGGTTATATAAAACTGATCGGTTTTGTTAACAAGTTTAAGTGGTTTTTCCAAAATAACAGTATCATCCATATCGAGTATTTGTACGCTATGTAGTTCCACATCACCTTCCGCCGCCAATTTTATGGAAATATGGGATTTTTCTCCTGAAAAACAAGTATAAGGATACTTATTCAATTAATTATTTAACCTCCGCGAGTTACTGAATCGTAAAGGGTTTGAAAATCTAACGGTAATGTAAAGTCGCGAATTCAAACCACACCATGATTCAGTCGTTCTGGTTTCTCTGTTACACGGTTACCGATGTCGGATAACTGTCCCACCTTGGTTTTGGCTGAGCTACTGATTGTGATCGATCAACGAGTTAATTAAAGAATGAAACGAAAAACTAACAAGTGGATGATGATCAAGAATCTAAACCAAAGGCAGTCAAGTAAATTTTGAGAGGTCGAAAATTCTGTCAAGTTCAGATAGGAGGCATCATGTAAATTGTGGATCACACTAGCACATGAGTGGGCTAAAAATGAAGGAGCCTTATTCAACATGTGTGTGGATGTGGGCTGAAAATGAGGATGATGATGATGATGATGATGATGGTGATGATCGTATGTACCTGGTACGGGTCTCTTGACAGTGTCGCTAATAGCCGAGGGTGTGATGATGGAGAATCCGTGCTGGAAGTGCACGGAGGTGGACCCTGACACAACGACGTGCGTCTCGCTCTTACTGCCCACCTCCACTTTGTATACGTCGGGCTTCACGCCAACCACTTTCACTATCTATAATGGAAAAAGTGTAAAATCAAGATATTCCAAAAAAGTATGCGCTTATGGGATCGAAAGCAAGTCTATGTCCATTTCTGGCCCTCATCCGGTCGGTCTGTACGCAAATTTCTTCATAAAGTCTTTGAAGGTGGACTAATTTTATTGAACCCTTTTACGTATTAAATATGAGTCCAGTAACCCGGGAACGTCGCCAACAAGGTTGACAGATTTAAATAAATAATAATAAATAAATATCAGACAACCTCACACAAATCGATCTAGTCCCAAATTAAGCTCAAGAAGGCTTGTGTTATGGGCACTAGACGACGATATACATACATAGATAAATATTTATACTCAAATACATAGAACAACCATGACCCAAGCACAAATATTCGAGTTCATGACACAAATATTTGCCCTGGCCAGGATTCGAACCCGGGACCGCCGGCTCAGTAGGCAGATGTCTACAAACTATGAGACGTCTTCATCTGATATGATGATGTAATGAAATAGCGAAGTTACGTCATTAATGCTTACCGCTACTTCACTAAGTCTGGTAATATCTGTGGTTGGCCATTTGGTACCGCCAGAGTCAGTGACACCGACCGATGGACTCTCTCCTGACACGGCTATCACCAACTCCTTCATGTCACCATCAACGACAACCTGGAAAATATAAATCGTGAAGTGTTACTACGCCAATCGTATGGGGCGTCGATCGATCGGACGATGGAGAAGCATTGGCTGCAGTAGAAACTATTTATTTACCACCGTTTATGCCATAAATCTGTGACGCAAGGATATCGAAACAGCAAATTGAAGGACTAAGGGGAAGAACTGGCTTTGCAAAATTATACAGTAAAAACAGTTGAAGTTTTATTCGAATTAACTTTGTGGGTCTAAAAAATCTACATATAGAAAAATCCGGTCTCATCGAATTTTACCCCTGTTTTAGATCAGTCATCTGATAAATATAAAAAATTAGTAGCCGTAAACTAAAAAAAATGAAAAAATATTATTGTAAGCGACGGGGGCTGGCACTGGTCGAGAGGAACGAAAGTAAACGAATCCGTACACAAATTAGGGGTACTTAAGTGCATGTAAATGCGTGCATCGTATGGTAGCTGAAGGACAACCAAATGCTATTGTACTACGATAGGTGACATTCACACATTTGCAGTTTTTTCCTTTAATCCCAATTGAAAATAATAACAATAGAAATTAAAATACGACTTATTTAATTTAAAATAATAAAAATAATTTCCATTCACTATTCAGTGACTTGAAGTTGTGTCTTACTCATAATTTTGTTTTTATTTTCTATCTCTTAAATTATCTTTTCAATTAGAATATTCGCATATTCATGCGCACTTATTTTAATTAGATTCTAATATATAGGTTTATATTCAAAATTAATTGTGTTAATGAATGATAGTTGAAAATCTTTGTAGGTAGGTAGGTATATTTGATAAACAGGTTCAAACTTTCGTGTTTATTATTTAACTTATTTATGTATAGATTTCTTGGTATCGGTTGTTAATTTGTTTACAGTTCTTGGCTTAGTGATAAGCGGGTTGGGTTTTTTGATATACGCAAAACGCATTCTTAGTCATTGTATTAAGTATTTCCGTTGAATACCCAAACATAAAATGCCATGTAAAGCGCAAAAATATCATAGAAAATGCAACCTAGTCGAATTGCATTGAAATAAAATAGCCATCTAATAGTAAAAATATCGGATGATATTTTTACTACGACTGTGGCGAACAAGCATGCAGCCTGCCTGATGTTAAGCAGTTACCAATGCCTATAAACGCTTGCGAAGCCAGGTGCCTCACACATGCGTTGCCGATCCTTTAAGAACCTATTTACTCCCATCTTGAAGAACCGCATACTGTAGCCCCTGAGAAAACTTCGGCAGGGAGCTCATTCCACATGCGGAGCGTTCTCGGTAGGAAATTCCTCTGGAACCGCACAGTTCTCGACCATTTAGGCTTTAGATGTAATATTTAGGCAATTATTTATATAGTTATTACTTAAATATATGTGTATACTTACATAAAAGGTATTCCCATAACCACCAGGAAATGTTTTACTTGTAATAACATTCTTTCGGCTCTCTATAGCATTCTCCACGTATTTCAATATCTGGAAACATCACAAAATGACCAATAAAACGTTTGATTGAAACTCTTTTATAATAGGGACAAAGTGACAATAGGCTAGTCGACTCATGTTAAATTGTTTTAAAGTAATGTTTATTTCGTGTAGTATTAGCATAGGAAACCTAAACATATATTTTTCAGTTCACAAAAGTAGAAGGCTAATTTTTTTAAATTTAAATATGGTTTTCCATGATAACATTTTGAGGAGGAGACAGACACATTATGCAGGAGGGAATTATGACGTAATAGTTTTTTTCATTGGATTTCGTGTTGTCTTTTGAGTACTATCAAGTGGGGTATTTAAAGGGGCTTTAGAGCTGATTCCAAATATACCAGGTGGGTCCTGTGTAACAGGAGAAAAAAAAAATGAAAAAATTACACTTGTCAAACTGAACAACATCTGTTCAGAAACTTTTTTTTTTTAATACTGCTTTCATATGTTAATTATTTCAAACAAAGTAAATAGCATTAGTAAGCGGAAACTCGTCAACATGTGTATCCTGCCCGTCCTAACCTACGGTGCCCAAACATGGTCACTTACTGAGAGCCAGAAGTCCAAATTGAAGGTTTGCCAGCGAGCTATGGAACGCAGCATTCTAGGCTTTAAAAGGACCGACCACGTCCGGAACACCACGCTGCGTTCTATAACGCGAATCTCCGATGTTGGAGTAACTACCGCCAGGCTGAAGTGGGACTGGGCCGGTCACGTCTGCCGCATGCACCCAGAAAGGTGGGCTAGCTTGGCCACTGAGTGATGGGCAGCGCAGGCGGGGCAGTGCTTCTTATTTGAAATGTAACAAGTTTGGGCTCTTGCAGATAGGAGTCAGCTGAATTGTTTTTTATGTAACCTAGCCAAGTATTTAAATAAAAAAATTAAACGGACTATATCGCGTATATTAATTATTTGAGCCTCCATGATGTTTCGATAGCTTTACTGTTACCATTGTCAAAGTTTAACTGAGAAAAACACAATTTATCTCTGTCAAAGTTACATTTGTACAAAAATTTGTGTTGAATTAAAAATAATGGTGTACATACATGTCAGGTGGGCCTAATGTGTAAATATAGTTACACATGTGCCAGAAGGGCGTTAATTATTTTATTTAAAGACATCTACCAGCGGTTCAATATAAGGCTTACTGAGGAGAATAAACCGCCGAAAGAAAACTCCCAGATTGCCTTATTACTAGGATATACTTTTAGAACAAATACTCTACATATACAATTTTTAATGCTATTTTTGGTTTTACACCGTTCGAAGCCCAGGGTTTCCAGTCTTGTGTCTTGCAAAGATGTAAGTTGCAATATGTCTCCTTGAAAATATGTACAACAGGATGCCAAACCGGTGGTAGTGACAAACTGTCGTCGTAAATGACGACAATTTATCAGGCTGGAAACCAGAAACAAAATTACTTATAAACTTACTTGTCCAATTTCATTACTTTCCAAATGGAATACTGCTCCATTAGTAGCATGGGCAATTTTTTGATATACCAAGTAGGCTGGGTGACTCTTGGTAGCACAAATGCCAGTCAGAACGAATACAATCTAGAAATAAATAAGGAACATTAATTAGATTATCGCCAAATTATATTGACACTAGCTGTGCCCCGCGGTGTTACCCGCTCATCCCACGGGAACACTAAATTTATTCGGGATGAAAAGTATCCTATGTCCTTTCCCGGATCTCAAACTATCTCCATACCAAATTTCATCTAAGTCGGTTCAGCGGTTTAAGCGTGAAGAGGTAACAGACAGACAGACACACATTCGCATTTAAAATATTAGTACATAAATATATTACATATGGATAGTATGGATAAAGAACCTAAAGAATAAGTTTTAACAATTTAAAAAGGCTTTAAATTTTGGTGTGTGGATAAATTATGCGAACTGAGTGCCTTATGATGGTTGTTTTTTGTCAAAATGCGAGTGTGAGTGACAGATGTTTTGTCACTTATTAATCACGTGATAAACGCAGCCATCACAGGTCCACTGGCAATAATTAAGCCTCTAGCACGGCCTGTGTCATGAGTGAAATATAATCAATTTGATATTATTGTTGGTTGGCCTTTGCCTTAGTGAAAGTTTCCATAGTTTACCTGACACCCCTTCTTCTGAGCTAGGGCTTCAACATCGTCGTACTTGTAATAATCTTTTGCGGACGCATCGGTGAAGACGTACAAATAAGATCCTTCCCGGCTATTCTGAAGTGCCAGTTCGATTCCACTCATGGACATTTCTGGACAATCCCGATTGCCTATTAACTGGTCATCATTGAAAGCCCTCTTAAATGCATCTCTGTCTTTGGTTATTATATTCAGTTTAAAGTCTATAAACAAATAAAAAAAATGGCTGTTCAAATTATAATAAACTTAGTATTCCCTATGAGCTTCACATTTTTTTTCTAATGACTTAATTTTCTAATTTCGTTTTCATGAATTTTTCCATAATTTTTTGACTCGTGGTTAAAAAGTTAGAGGGGGGGTGGGGACGCTATTTTTTGGATTTCCGTTGCGAATATTTACAAAACTGCTGATTTTATCAAAAAATTCTGTTGAAGACCCATATTATTTTTAAAAGACCTATTCAACGACACCCCACACGCTAGCGAAAAAAATAATTCACCCCCACTTTAGGTGTACGAAAAGTATCCGAAAAAAAGTTAATTTTTTATTTTACCGTTTTGTCGGCGTGATACATAAGTACACATAAATAAATAAAAATAAATAAAATAAAAAATGATTTATTGCCACCAGAACAACAAAAATACATGACATAATTAGTACTACATTGTCGAAGACACTGGTAACTGTACCTACATTTGTAAACGAATATAAACCTCATTTCAACGTGGTGATATCTATGGAAGTACAGTTGATTGTGTCCTCGTTTGTACCATCTCGCTCGGCAAGTGGCAAAAGGCTCAGGCTCAGCGTATGCTGTGAGCTGGGTAGGCTGCACAGCGCTGTTTTTCAGCCTGCACCTTATGCTCGGTTACAGTACCTTAGCTGATCACGGGGGACACATTCACTATGTTTAATTTTAGCCTAATTACATTTATTTTAAAACAAAAAACCTATTAAGAATATAAACAATAACACAAGGATTTTATCGTTAATTTTGAAATTAAATATTATACATTATTTATTATTAAATATTATATATTATTATTTAATACACTTCGGTAACGTTATGAGATGAGTATCCTGTGGGAAAAAAAAAAAGAAAAAGGGCAACACTCAGCACTCATTGAGCTGTCTCAAAAGTATAACTTTCCGCACTTTACCTTTGAAGGTTGGCAGTGACATCACGGTAGTCCGGAGAGGCGGTGGTAGATCATTCCATACTTTTGAGGCACGGAAACGGAAGCTGCCCCATGCCTGCGGAACCCCATGGAGCTGTGTTTGGGCACGATGAGTTTATTTGCATGCATAGACCTGACGCCTCGGTCTCGCTGCTCAGGCCACTTTAATTTCTCAAATAGGTACTCTGGTCTCCCTGTTTGTACTGTTTTATAGACTTGTGTCACTAGATGGAGCTCTCTCCGCGCCGCCATCTTTAGCGTTTCTGTTTCGTTGAGAAATGGTGTGATGTGTGCGCGCTTAGGCACATTATAGCAAAATCTAGCACATGCATTTTGGACGCGTTGTATAGCGTTAGCAGTTTCGGCATACAACCGGGGACCGTAAACAGTATCACAGTAGTTAAAGTGAGACAATACTAATAGTACGAGAGCCCACGACCAAAATTTTTGTCTCATAGCAATACGGCCAAAACCGCATCAAATCGATAGATACGATTATCCTGAACTCGAAAATACCAATATCAGACATTTTCCGCGTAGCGTTTGATCTGACCGAATTTTCAAAATTGTCAAAGAATTTTACCGAACTGCATCATAGCAATATGTCTGATTTGCAGACTGTAGTTGAATGATAGTTCTGAGATACCGGAAACATATTTTTCAGACGTTAGTGGTGTAGCGCAAACCCGTAAAATCACTTAAAAAAATTAAAAATGAGACAAAAAAATGTCTCATAGCAATACGTCTGAAAATCTTTTTTATTAGTAAATTTTGGTTATTTGATGCGAACAAAACAATTTTCAGACGGAAATGAGAACGCATTAAATTTTGAGACCGTTTTGAAAATGTTAACAAATTTTACCGATCGGTATCATAGCAATATGTCTGAAAATTGTTGGACATGATAAAATAAGTTGTCCACATGTGCAAAAAATTTATATCAGACAAATTAAGTGTAGCACCTTCTCTATCAGACAACTTTTCGATACTCAGATATCATTTAAAAATCGTATTGAGGCATCTTGAATTTTCTGTTACAAACCAATGAATACGTTGCGACCCTGAATTTATTAGATGATAATTAACAAAGAATTTACCCGAAACCGTAACATTGAAGTTGAAGGACTGAAATAAATCGCACAAAAGGAAACTGGGATATAGATACGACGACACGATAGACATAATATATAAATACATATATAGATAACATCCATGACCCAAGCACAAATATTCGAGTTCATCACACAAATACTTGGCCTGGCCGGGATTCGAACCCAGGACCGCTGGCTCAGTAGGCAAGTGCTTTAAAAAGTGAGCCAACCGCGTCGGCATATTGTACACAAGCACGTCAAAAACAATACCCTCAAATAGAAATGCTTATTAGAAAATACTTTGCTTTGCTTAGTCACAACGAGGACATAGTTACATAAGACTAAAAGAATTAAATAAAAAAAATCGTTAGTATTCAACTCCAGAAGAAATTAAAACGAAAATAGCTTAAAGTGTCGAATACCGTTTATTGATTAGATGTGGATTCGTTTTTCAAAAGTTTCTCTTGTATAGATAAATAAAATTTTGATTTAATATATTAGATTTGTTTTATTGTACTACCTATGTTTCTACATGAATAACTTAAAATTAATGCCGTTTAAATATTTTTCACCGTTGGTTAAAATTCTCCCACATTTTAAAGTTTGAGAATCTGTGAACAGCATGATGACGTAGGCTTGTGTCAGTCACGTGGTTCGCGAGTCTCGGAATGGAATACCTGGCGGAGTATATTATTATACCATGGTTCCAACGTTTGGAGCAGCTGGCGAGTGAGCTGTATAATAGTAACGTAACAAGCGCTGAGGCTGTTGAAATTAAATACTGATTGATTTGATAGTTTTGGTTTTATTTAAAGCACACTTGAGTAACTTTTACAAAAGAAATAAGTAATGACATCTGTCATCTGTCAAAGTACATATAATAGACAAGGGAGATTCTTGAATATCTATTAAGGCTGTAAATTAAAAAAAAAACATTTAACAGAGGCGTCGGCCAGGCGACTCCGAAACGTTATTTTCGTTTTTGGGAGTATATGCTACACTTAAAGTGTCTGAAAACAGGTTTTTGGTAATCATGGCAGCAATACGAAAAGTTGAAAAAAAAAATTATCCGTATTGCTATGATACAGGTCGGCTAAATTTGTTGACATTTTCAAAAATGCGCTCAGGCTATATGCTACGCGCAAAATGTCTGAAAACAAACTTTTTCGTAATACAATTATAAAATCTATGTACATTTTCACTATCAGACGTATTGCTATAATACCGACTGTCTTTTTTTTTTGACACAGCAGAAATGGCCTCCCACGCAGTTGCTACACTTTCGACCGTTACTACACACCTAGTCGGGTTCAGAATCATACAATCTAACGATTTTATAGGGTTTTTGCCGTATTGCTATGAGACATGGTTTTGGTCGTGAGCTCTCGTACTATAACGCTTCAACAAGCAATTTACGTACTTTGACTGATAAATTTTCTCTTAAAGTATAAAGCGCCTTTAATCTGAAATACGCGTTTCTAATTTTCAACCGAATATGTTCGATAAAACGTAGCTCGCTGTCCATAAGGACACCTAAATTTTTAACTATATCCACTTGTTCGATTATCTGCTGATCCAGCATAATGATTGGATTATTCGACTTGATATCGCGGCACTGTGCGGCAGTGCCTAGTATCATGTACTTAGTCTTTAAAGGATTCAAAGCAAGCGTATTTTCACTGGACCAGTGGGATATTGCCCACAGATCCTCATTTATTAGACCTTCAGCCACTCTCACATCAGTGCTTTTGAAGGAATAATAAATCTGGGTATCGTCAGCATATAAATGTATTTTACAATGCTTAACGTTTTCTAGAAGATCGGCTGTAAATAAAATAAACAAAATGGGACTTAATATTGCTCCTTGCGGCGTGCCTCTTTTTATTGTCTTAACCTGTGACGTTTTGAACTCGCCGACTTCATTTTCGGTCTCCACATATTGTGTTCTATTTTTAAGAAATGATCTAAACCATTGACTCGCAGAAACCGAAACCCCATAATACTCCATTTTCGCTAATAATAAGTCATGGTTGAGACAGTCGAAGGCCCGTGAAAAATCTAATAATACCAGTATGCTGCCACAACCGGCGTCTGAAGCCGCCAGGACGTCGTCGGCGACGTGCGCCAGCGCCGTCGCGGTGCCATGGCCGCTGCGGAAGCCGGACTGCGTCACAGGAAGCACTCGCTCGTTTTCGAGGTATCTCGTCAATTGAGTGCATATAACTCTCTCGACTATTTTAGACAGTATAGGTAATATGCTAATGGGTCGCAAATTTTTAAACTCTTCGCTGGCTTTTGCAAGGTTTGAAAAAACACTGTTTAGATCGGCGTCACAGCTGATGCGATAAGAACTCAGCCCAACAGCTCTTTTGGCCATCTCCTTTGGTTTGCCAAAGAGCCGTCTGTTCGCACGAGTGAGCCTCTCATTGATGTATATAGAAGTGTCACCCGGTAGGTTCAAGTCACGGGTTTTGAGGGAACGACGTACACGCGCAGCACGTAGTAGGGCGTCGTGGACGCAGCGGCGCGCGCAGCGTACCACCAGGGGACGCGCGCGCGGCGCGCGCTCCTCCCCCGCTGGCTCCCGGGGCGCCGCAGGCGTCGTGGCGTCCAGGACCTTCGGACCGGCCCTCCACGCCTCCACCACGTCGCGATCGTCTATGGTGACACCGATCTTAGTTGCAATTAGTTTTACCATATGCAGGGTGTTCTCGTTGTCCTGTTCTGGCAGCCCGCTTATTTCTAAGTCATTTATTAGCGAGTCTTGCTCTTTGTTATTTAGCTCGATTTTGAGCTGCTCAATGGTAGCCTGTAGCACATGCACTTGAGTGTTGTCAGCGTGGCGCTCTTTTTCAGCTTCTGCGTCATTCATACGGGTCTCGAAACTGTCCAGCCGTTGTGTAATCAGAGCCACACTGTTTATATTGCACTCGATCTTAGAATCTAGGTCACTTAATTGTTTTTCGATATTGTCGACGCGTTCAGAAAGTAAGTTCATATTTCTATTACTGGCTGCAATGTCAGCACGCACGTCCTTCATCTCTTCCCGGAACTGGGTCATTTCTGCCCGGAGAGAACCTATCTGCTCTGTAGCCTGCTGCAACTCGAAGATCAGGCACTTCATGTCCGGAGTATCATTACAGCTGGAACCAGGGGTTTCATTTTTAGTTTGCTTATGAGGCTGGGTCACCTCGCCAGTGCCCTTGCACGGTGTGTTTGTATTATCATCCCGAGGCAGCTGTGCTTTGCAACCCGGACACATCCATGACGCTGGTATTTTCGCCTGTGCAGTCATTCCAACACATTCTCGATGATAAGTTTTGGTTTTGCACGAAGATACTGAACAAGTGACCGCCTCGATCGGCGTCATAAACTTCTTGCACCCACTGCACTTGACCATTTTGTAGCACGTGTAGTCAGTTCACTTATTTTACACACTAGGTCTTATTTTTAGTTGATCAAAAATAAATTTCGGTAGGAAATGCACTGCTTATTTACGGTGACATTTTTCTACGCAATGTTGTGGGTAGGTATAAGTAACTCGTCCTAAACTTCGCACGTAATTATCCTCCGAACACACTGGCAGCGCCGAATTACTATAAGTTTATTATCGCAACACTTAATCCATGCACTTTACTATGATTCAATCGCTTTAGATAGGCAAAAAAGGTTGTTTATTTATTTTTTACGGGCGATTTACGCGGACCGATATGCGCGCGCGCGAATGTACCCCCGACGACTTCCAAATTTCAGCTTTGTAGTCCTTTAGATCACGGAGCTAAGCCGCAGACGAATCGACAGACGGACAGACGGACAGACGGACATGGCGAAACTATAAGGGTTCCTAGTTGACTACGGAACCCTAAAAAACATATTCCCTAGAAGTTTATGAAACATGTAATGCCTCATTATCATTCAATATACTCTATGCTCATTATTTTTAACACAATTTTTTTTTGACCCATTAATAAAAAAAAAAATGCCTGTAACCTGGCGGAAGAGACCGGGAATCGAACCCGCTACCTCTAGATTACTGGTCCAGCGTGTTAACCTCGCCACTAAAATGTTCACCTTTGTCTTTGTATCAATCACTTTTCATTAGATAAAGGCCAGGGAAATATTACCATGTTAATTTATCTTAAATGTTTTACAACCTCTATAATAAACTAAAAACTTACCCGGATCTCGAAATGTCACCAGAACAAAATCTTCAATCTGTGAATTATTTGTTTTAATTACAGTGTCGAATATTGCGTTTGCGCATTTTTTTACTTCTTCTATATCATCTGTCATCGATATGGTGTTATCAATCACGAACGTTAAACTACTCTTCGTGGACTCTACTTTGTCAAATGCTTTAATAAAAAATAGTATAAAAATTAAAAAACGAACTTCCATTTTCGTTTCTGCGACCGTTCCTCAACGATAATGATTTGTAAGTAATTGTTAGTTTGTGTTTCCGCTATTTATACCTACTATATCTTTGCTTTCAATGCAGAGTAACCCGAGATATACTAGGGTTAATTACATTGTATTCAATTTGATCGGGGGGCACGGCAGTGCCCCCGCCAAGTCGAGCGCGAAGCAAACACTGCCGTACCATCCTTTACTGGAACCATTTCGCCGCATTTTCAGGCCCCTATTTGAGCACCTCTGGATAAGACCAGAACGCAGAAATTTTCGTCATCCAGTAAGCTATAATCACATACTTTAAATCCAAAATTTCAAGTCTGTAGGTCATTTAGTTCCGAAGTTAAGCGAAAGCAAAGTTTCGCATTTACGACACTCACTCACTCACTCACTCACTCATGATCATCAGTAAAGAAGTAGTACTTCCCATAAATTCAGAGACCTGAAATTTGGTACAGAGTTAGGGTTTAATGGCCACATAAAGCGAAAACTATAAAAATTGGCCAAGTGCGAGTCCGACTCGCGCATGAAGGGTTCCGTACCATAAAACAAGTTTGTTGTATGGGAGCCCTTAAATGTTTATTTTATTTTATTTTTAGTATTTGTTGTTATAGCGGCAATAGAAATAGATCATCTGTGAAAATTTCAACTGTCTAGCTATCACCGTTCTTGATATACAGCCTGGTGACAGACGGACGGACGGACGGACAGACGGACGGACAGCGAAGTCTCAGTAATAGGGTCTCGTTTTTACGCTTAGGGGTACGGAACCCTAAAAACTAGGATAATCGAAGATCTGGAGTACTCTGATTAGAAAACACAAGAGCCCAACCAAACTATTAGAGATCGACATACCGCCTTTACAAAAAATATTCAACTTGTTGTTGTGTTCGGTTGGCCGCCGTCGCGACTGATCGTCTCTCCTGATGATGGATCGCGTACCGATTCAAAACATGTCGAGCGTTATTCGATTTCTACGACGTGAGTAAACCCGTTTAAGTATTTTAATATTCAACTTGGTGGGCTGCTTCATTTGATGTCAAAAATCCAAGGTCTGAAGTATTTTGACGACGCGTTTGGCTCGGTTTGTAAACACCTGCCTACTGAGCCGGCGGTCCCGGGTTCGAGTCCCGGCCAGGGCAAATATTTGTGTGATGAACTCGAATATTTGTGCTTGGGTCATGGTTGTTCTATGTATTTAAGTATATATTTATCTATATAAGTATGTATATCGTCGTCTAGTACCCATAACACAAGCCTTCTAGAGCTTAATTTGGGACTAGATCGATTTCTGTGAGGTTGTCCGATATTTATTTATTTATTATTTATTTGATGAAGAACCCTCAGCTGGTCTCAGCTGTATTAGAGATATAGTAATGCCCCCTTCTACTATTGGTACATAAAAAAATCGACTGTTGCAAAAATCCAGCGTAGTGGGATACATCTACTTTAATCTAGCCTATAGCGTCCCACAGCTCATAATCCCGAAAGTTCATAATACCTACAGTTGAAATACCGATGGTCAAAATACCGAAAGTTCAAAAAGCCGATATTCGATAAACCGAAGCTCAAATTAACTATTTTCAGAAAATCGAAAGTTGAAAATCTCGAAATTTCATTATCCCGAATTTTTTTAAATCTCGAAATTTTATAATCCCGAAAGTCAATGAGCACTTTAAAAGTGTCAGGACACTAAACTAATCTGACTTTTCCGTGGAACCGATGTGCTCCGGTGCTGCGGGATGTTCAGCCCCTCCGCCCTAGCGTAAGAAAGTGCGGCACCTACGCTCGCCTCCGCAGCTTCGGCTTTTTGGTCACCTTCGGCGACCAGCCTCAGCCGCTGCGGCTCGCTTGATGCCCGCACTTTGTTACGGCGGCCGGGGGCTGCCCTCCCTCCGCGCCTCCGGGCTTTTATATACACTCTAGGGGTATGGCAGACAAGACCACGTGGAATCGGGGTTCACAGCTTCGGTTCTGTGGCAAGTCGATTAAGAAAAGGAAAGAGTCCGGGAAAGTGGGAAATTAAGTATGACACTAAATATTCGATATTATGATAAAATATTCTGTCATGGACTGCCAACCGAACCGAACTTGTCTGGAACCGAAGCTGTTAACGCTCGCCTCCGCAGGTTCGGCTTTTTAGTCACCTTCGGCGACCAGCCTCAGCCGCTGCGACTCGCTTGATGCCCGCACTTTCTTACGCTAGGGCCACAGTATAATAAAGAGTACTAACGTACTAGGGCGGAGGGGCTGCACATCCCACAGCGCCGGAGCAGATCGGTTCCACAGAAGAGTTCACTTATAAATAGTAAGTATAGTAGTAGGCAAGTAGGTTACGTAATTTAGGTTAATATTCTTTGTATAAAATAAACATTAGAATCTGTAAGACTAACTACAGAAATACGAGATAATTCTCGAGAGTTTAAATAATATTCCGGATTACAACCTTCAGGCAGGATCATAGTCTTCGGGATTATAATCTTCGGGATTACAGTCTTCGGGATTACATTCTTCGGGATTACAGTCTTCGGGATTATAATATTCGGTATTTCATCCTTTCGATCAAACGTTCTTTCGGGATTTTAAACTTTCGGTCAAATAAACATTTGACATTTTAATTTTCGGCCTTCCGTCCATAGGTCTTCTGATATTCGGTATTTTGAACAGATATTTTGAAAGAACAGGTATTTTGAAAACTCTGGTCAAGACTAGACTGGCTTTTATACTTATACTTACAAGTTTACAAGAAGGAATATAGTCGAACGATTAACTTTATTCTACTCGAACATTACACAAATTAAATAAACAAATTACACCAAAATATTAATTTCGCTCAAAATTTGGTCAAAATATAATGCATTGGACTAAAAGTGGCGGTGATACCCGCACGTCGCTAGATGGCGCTGACTGTATTTTAAAACGCGCCCTCGTTTGTTTTTCCGATAATCTTATATGGCGAAGTGGCAACCGGCCGCGTTACAGTCGTTTACGACATTCTTCTACTGCGCTTGGAAACGTTTGCTAGGGATTAGGAGGGATTATTTGCATTTCGTTGATTTCGCTTATTATTTCGTGAGGTTTGCTAAAGTTAATTAGCAGGTTGTTATAAAACAATATGCCCACGTTTCTACAAAAAGAAGTGAAATCCCACCAAAAACATTCTGTAAAAAACTAGCCAAGTCTCGATGGAGCTGCTTGTTTATCTCTAAAAAGTAATGAAATCTAGACAAAGTCATACCAAGTCTAAGGTTCCTTACTGCGATTTCTTTATTATTATAGTTAATGTTGTGTGACTTGGCCGTTGAAGGGTACACAAGGGTACAAAACCAGGTGCTCCATGACACCATTGCACCAATCTGTGGCCAGAACCGCTATAAGTCAATTTTGTTTACACGTAATGTTATATCTGTTGTAACTACCTATGTTTGTTAAGCGAGATAATAGCCCATACTGGTGTACTCTTCAACGGCCTAGTCACACAGCATTAACTATAATAATAAAGAAATCGCAGTAAGGAACCTTAGACTTGGTATGACTTTGTCTAGATTTCATTACTTTTTAGAGATAAACAAGCAGCTCCATCGAGACTTGGCTAGTTTTTTACAGAATGTTTTTGGTGGGATTTTGGTTACAGGAATCACAAGCTACATGTAACAATACGTTTTTTAATTATTCATTAAATGTGCGTCAAGTACCCTATTGTAGTAGTAATACTAATAATTGAGTTGTTTGGCACCGACTTCAAAAAGCGATTCAAATGTAATCTGTACATGAACGGGTTATTATTGGCTTTTCAGTTTTTTTGAAGTCGGTTATTTTTTCTTATTTTTTTTTTGCTTTTTAGTGATTCAAATAAAATACTTATGGCGGGGTGATCGGAGAGGTCCTGTTTGCATGCATCTCGTTTGAATTATCCCCTAACTCCTAACCGTTAAGGAGTTATATCTTCCATCATCAGCTCAGCATAGGAAGATGATGACTACCATATGCAAATACTTAAATAGCTTTCGAAAATATATGAAAAACATTATGAGTGCCTATACAATTTGAGGGTTGCCCTCGATTTTCCTGGGATCCCATCATCAGATCCCTACCCGGTTGTAATGGGACCACCTCAGGAGTATACTCTTTCAAATAAAAAAAAGAATTTTTAAATTCGGACCACAATTGATTACTCCGCCAATTGTGGACCGAATTTAAAAATTCTGTGGACATACATAAAAAAAATACATATACAGTCGAACATAGAACCTCCGCCTTTTTTGGAAGTCGGTTAAATAACGAGATACCTTATTGTCATAGTATTTTTAATATAAAAAATAATACACGTACCTACTAAAAATATTTATCTCTATTCTCGTTAAAGTAAACTTAAAGTAAATTATTTAGTTTGATCTTGCCTTTCCCGACCATCCGTGGATAGTGTTTAGGTTTATGAACATAAACCATGAAATTCTGCATCATTACATACAAAAAATATTTATAATATATATTACATATACAGGGTGGAACAGATCGAGGGACTTTTAAGCAAACAGGGAATTGTTCAGACTGAGTACTTCGTTTTTCACCAATGAACTATGTAAATTTTCCTATCCATTTTTGAGATACAAATTGTTAAACATTAGTGTAAAAATCTGCACATATCAACCCTAGCATCTTTTGAACATCGCTTAAGTTAAAGACAGGTGTCAATTTAAAAGGTAATTAAAACTTTTGAATTAGTAGGGTTGTCACTGATATTAAAATATTTTATTTTGATAATAACTTTTTTTTACTTTTAAATCCAGCTTTACAATTATAATAGGTCAATTATTGTAGATCACTCAAATGAAACTATTCCGTCAGCCCAGTCTTTAGAAATGTTCCACGCTGTATATCACGTTCGCTGCGGGACCGAAACTGACGTTTTTTCGTATGGTGCGTTAAAAGGCCGATTGGCCTGTTACTTAAACTATCCAGCAGTGCGTTGTAGGGCTCATAGGCCTAGTAAGGTATTGACGGATATTAAAGACTAACTATGCGAAAACTTAAAATGTTCGATAACTACCTATCAATATCATTAGTAGACGAGTTGGGTATCTTAGTGTTTGCCTCGCCCCGGGTTCCTGCTATTTACTTAAGAGGAATAAATATGTAAAGGTGTAAGGTCTTACAACCCGAAACCGCACTGAATAACAGGAAAAAATAGAGAGTTTTTAGTGATGGGCAACAACTTATCTACATATTTATTTATAATATCGTTTAATAAGAAATAGATATGGGCCTTATAGAAATATTAATCAGAAGCATTAATAACAAGCATTAATCGTTTCTTACATTCCACACAGAAAGGTTATTTTTTACATTTTTATTTGTTTCTCGGCTGGTGAGTACCCCACGCAGCTTTAACATCGCTTACATCATTTATTTGGTCGAGACATTATTAACGGCTTTAAGCCACATCAAAACGTACACAGATACTAGTCAGATATTTATACAGATATTTATCAAAATTGGTCTAGCCGTTTGAGCGTGAAGAAGTAACAAACATACACATAACCACACGAACACACTCACAAACTTTCCGGCCACGACACCGGCTTTAAACATAAGTGTGAGCGAGACGTCAGTGAGATGTTGTGGCTAAGCAAGAAATAGGATATACAAACATGTTATTACAACAATGTTTCAGATCTATCTCTTCATACACCATAAAAAAAAGAAACATTAAGTATCCAAAAGTCTCAAATCGTATGTAAATAATGAGAATCGGAGATAACGGAGACGTCCTTGAGCAGCTGGGTGTGCCTCGGGAATATGCCGTGGTATCGGAACGCGGTCTCGAACTCTGCCAGGCTGCAGCAATAGATGTACCCACGGCTGACGTCCCGCCAGAGGCTGGAATTATCAGAATAATGGATATCAGACTTTGAAACGACTGAAGAGAGAAAACGGCGCTTGGAAACCAGGAGAAAGGATTTTTTTTTTTTTTTTTTTTTTATGTCATAGGGGGCAAACGAGCAAACGTATCGCCTGATGGAAAGCGATTACCGTCGCCCATAAACACCTGCAACACCAGAGGAGTCACAAGTGCTTGCCTACCCGGAGGACGAAGATGGAATGCCTCTATGCTAGTAATTTCACCGGCTATCTTACCCCCACACCGGAACACAACAATGCGAACATTGCTGTTTGGCGGTGGGTTAGCAGGCAAGACGGTAGTAACAATCCGGACGGGCCCTGCACGAGGCCCTACTACTCCAAACCCTTCTGCCACTATCCACCCTTGCAAGGCTTAATGTAGTGAAACATTCGGCAGACTACCAGGGAATTGTTCTCTTTAACAAATTGCCTGTTGAAATGAAGTTGATCTCAAGCAGTAACATGTTTAAAAATAAGCTCAAAGCTTTTTTGCTGGAAGGGTGCTTTTATTCTATTGAAGAAATTGGTAATGACATTAATTCAGGATTTTAATAATTATTAAGGGACAAGATCATTAATGTTATAACTTAAAATTAGATTGTCAATTATTAGTTGTTAGTAATTTGGACGTAGATATAAGTAAATAATTTTGTTGATATTATGTGGATTTTAATTTAATTTAATATTGTATTGTCACATTCATACTGGTTTTGTATATTGTTTTTTTTTAATAAATAACTATGAAACTATTAGGAAATGCTTAGTGCAAATGTACCTAATAATGCTTTTCCTAAAACACAGAGCTGAGTGAACCGTATTTAATGAAGTTCACGGTCCGGCCAGTTGACCATTAGACAAGACGTACACTAAGCTTTAGAGAATGAAATGTGCGTTAATAAACTGGTTAAAAGGTGATTACAAACCTCCACTAGGATATAGTACCGAAAGAAGATAAAACATTTGAAGGGCCAACAAAACAAGTAGATAGAATCCAGAATATGGAGTAATCTATTTATTTTCTTTTCAGTGGCAGTAATGATGATGATAGAAAAACCGCTAGGGTTCTCCAAGTTATTAAAAGTTGAATGTACTTTTTACTTTTGGTGAAAGCGATGGGTGTTATGGGGTATTGCAACTGCTTCCAAACTTTCAGACGAGATTCAAAACACCGCAGTTGTTACCAGCAACAAAATGTTAACTGTGCTTATATGTATTTCATTTCAAAAAAGTGCAAATGTTTACCGGTTCCGCATCCACTCTGTCTGCTTGCAAACGTCAGTGCACAGTCGGTATTCACCCGCTTCTATGCGCGTGCGCAAGTCAGGCACATTCACATGGATGATAGCCAGGGAGGCATTTGCAGAGGGGTCATGTACCACCTGTAATTGTAAAACAGTAATCGTGGAACAAATTATCAAGCCTGATTTTTTTCTTCTTTTTGATACTGGTGACTTCTTTATTCCGGAATTTTGATTTTTAGGCCTTATGAAAATTTTGTTCAAAATCAAGTTACGGCTTTAAACAGGAATTAGACACCCTTTCGTTTTCTTATAAGGGATGAGAATATTTGTTTCCTTAAATCTTTAAGTGTGTCTAGTTGCATCTTTGTACCAGTATCTGTTACTTTAACTACAAAGGTCCCTATTGACAAAAGGCAATGTAATTCCTTGTTTGAGAACGTTAACAAGAAAAAGAGTTTTTTTTAGTTACCTTCCAGATGAACATTGGGATCTGAACATCCTTTCCTCTACTGTTGAGGATAACGTCCTTCTTTTCGGAAAGCGCATCAGGCAGCTGCAGGGCATGTGCCGTGCCGGTCCACACTTGAAGTGGGCGGTCTGAAGATATAACGAGATTCCTGATCCGCTGTTCCACGTCGTCCCAGTTCTGGATGGAGAAGTCATCAGGTTAAGCAAACATTAAATGTCTTCACTATGAGGAAAGTCGGGAGCAGAGCAAACATAAATAAATAAAATGGTTCTCTGCCTTTTCGCCGAACTATTTTTCATCGAATGTTTCATTTGGCCGAAGTTTCTTTTCGCAGAAATCATTTTTCACTGAAACTGTAAACTACTTAGGATTGTTATAAAACAAACACAACCTAACCTACCCTGATATATAGGATGATATTTACAACAATTATGAAAAATGTACGAATACAGAGGAATAAAAATTCTGAGAAGTGAAAATTCAGCGAAATGAAACATTCGACGAAAAATTGTTCGGCGAAAAGGCAGGATACCGTACGTATTAAAATAAATATCTAAGGGGAAATTAAAAAAAAAAATGATAATAATTTTCCCAGTTCATACCTTTGAGTTGCAAGTGCCCCATTGGGGGGCCACATTCAGGTGGGTATACGTGGCAGCTTGTGGTAGCCCAGGAGCTACATCCTTAGGGTTCACCAGCGTCCTTATTGCGAAACAACATCCGTCATATCTGTGGAATTCCTTGTCTAAAATCGCTGAGATCTCACTATTCTGATAACTACAATCATACAAACTATCCAAGTCGATAGATGGTCCGTTATTAAACCATACGGTATCGCTTTTAGATACGACATTCGCGAGCGGTTGTTGCATTGTCATCTTTGCATAAATCGGGTTTTGGGTAGCAACGTCTGTACAGACTTGATAAATTTCCTTGAATCGTCTACCTATTTGAAACCCAACATTAACCATTTCAGAATTGCCGTAGGTGCACCGACGACCAGTCCTTTTAACTGAAGGCTGCAATTTGTCTCTGCACTTGAGATCTGAATACGCATAACGACTGCCTGATGGGTCAAGAATGAACTGTTTCTCGTTTTCACAAATCACATTGATATCTGTGGATGGTATTGCACTGAACCCTGAAGGGCATGATAACTTAATCATTTCGTCTTTAGGAATGTGCAGGTAACCATCGCTGCTTTCAAAATTAGGGAACGTGTCATAAGGTGTCAGCATGAGAGGTTCGTTGTCACTGAAATCGCTCTTTATGTCAAGTAGGCATTCTGAAAGGAAGAGAGAAGAAGAATGAATGAATGCTATATAAAAATATGAAACCATGGTGGTTTTAATGGTGATATATTTCTTACCAGAAGATGAAATAACAAACTCTTGCTGTGCGGTTCCGAATCGGTTGCTCACTTCACAGGTGTAGCGCCCTTTCTCATTGGTTTTGGTCATTTCAAACGCGTACTGAAATCCCGTGAATCCTAATTCTATTCCATCGTGGAACCATTTCACCTGCGTATACAGTTTTTCATTAGTTAAGAGTACATGCGTCATTTGAATTGAATTTTAATGCTTGAGGTTTTTAATAAGATGGATTCGATGCAGAACGAGCCGAAACAGAAATGTACTATATTTCATTTATGTAATTCAAATACAGCCCAGCTCTAATAAGGTAAAGTAGGCAACGTTGCTAGAGCACCTTGTTCTTAAGGGAAACGCAGTCGAAATGAATTCCTCCTTCTAATACATAATCTTCCAATTCCAATACAAAACATTCCTATCGTAAGGGCAAAAGCGTTATCGTTGTTAGATACGTTTTCTCCTCTTAACACGGCAGAAAGAGGTGTTATAGGGTCAATAATTACTCTGAAAATACTCTGGTTCTAATATACAAACAATAAGATCTGTAAGTTCTAATGGAGATTTGAACGATGGAAGCGGATGGATCTAGCGTTAAAAAGTGGAAAAATAATCAAGGTAAGCTGAAGAAGTCGCTGTAAGAGCTTTTAGCTGTGAAGAATTTGAGGCATATGATAAATCTGAACTTGACATTAATATAGAGAAAAATAAGGTAAATCAAGGAAATCTGATAAGAAAAAAATAATTACCGGGACAAACAAATGAAGAAGTGAAGATAATGCCTTACCTCCGGTTCTGGATTTCCAGTAGCACTACAATCCATATAAGCAGTAACTTCTTTCTGAAACGGTATGTTCTTCTCATCGTCTATGTAACTGAACTGTGGTTTGGAGCCGACCTCAATCTTTGTGGAGCCGCTCCGAGCTGGTCTATCCACAAAACTGACCCGACATGTGTACGTGCCTGAGTCTGATTGTTTGACATTACGTAATTCTAATTCAGAGTTTGACACCATTTTTCTATCCTGAAACATGTTGAGACTCGATTATTGAGCGGTCAGTCTCTTACTTTACAGTCTTTTGATAAAGTGTGATGTAATTTAGAAATAATTGTGGTTATTATGTCTCTAAGGAGGAGCAGAATATGATCGATAAGTTGAATGCATTTAGTAAGCAGTGGAGACATCATGCAGCCAAAAGAGACGCGTGACGCAAGATTGGGGACGCCTTTGCCCAGCAGTGGGATAAAATTACTATCCAAGATGTTTCTGATCATCAAAATCGTACTGGTTTGGTTTACAAAACGCGTGGACTTTTAAATAAATTTTCCTTCACCTTCCATATTTGTCAAATGTTTTAAACAATTACTTACTTTAAACCATCGTAATCTGTCAGTTTTCTTTTGTGGAACACTGCATGGAACTGTGGCTGTGGTTCCTTCTTCTATCATAACCGAATTGGAAAGAAAACCTGGTCTGGGATATTCTGTAATAATACAATATATTATAACATACATAAGTAGGTACAACAACGATTATAACAAAAATGAATTTTTTACAGAATGCAACGACAACAGTTCTATTTACACAGAGACTGATGATACTGTATTCAAATTACTTGAACATTAACATCAGTTGCTCTTACCGTCAACAATGGCATAGAAATCTTCTGATTTAATCCCTAATGCATTGCTAGCTGTGCAAATGTAGGATCCTTGCGAAGCTTTGTCCACATTTTTAATAATGAGACTGCCATCTTCACTGATGTCAAACCATTTGGAGCCTAGAAACAAAGATGAAAGTTTTTGTTGTCATTTGTTCAAAAAGTACAATTCATACAAACTACATTATGTTATGATCTTTTTCAGCTTTAAAACTTAGTTCTGCTTCTTAAATTCAAAAGAAGAAACAATAAAAACAGCTTTTTTACAACATCCCAGAAACTCTTGAACGTGTTTGGATAAGTAGATTTCTTATTTATGTTCTGGTTATGAAAAGCAAAACATATACATACCTAGCGTTAGACCACGCTAACTATTCAAAGCAAATGCACTGTCAAACCATACAAACTGACTAACTTTGTTTGGTTTGACAGTTCATTTGTTTAGTGGAGTGTGGTCTGAGTCTATAAGCGAATGCTCTAAATGTATGCGTCAATACCTGAGGCAAGGTTGTATCCTTTGTTTGTCCATGTTATGTGGGGCTTCGGGTTACCAGTGGCTTCGCAGGGGATCCGAAGCTGAATGTCGTCCACCACCGCTCGAAATTGCTTTGTGGTGTACCGAATGGAAGGAGGCGCTGAGGATTGCAAGTAAACATATTAAGAACCTAGGAGGTGCCTGCAGATTCGTCTGCGTATTTTTTTATACCGTAATCGGGTAAAAAGTATCCTATAACCATCTTTGGATGAACTATTGATATAAAGATCCTATAACCATCTTTGGATGTCCAGTTAAACCTGTACCAAAATTGGTTGGGATTGGATGAGAGGACAAAGGATAGTCTTGAAATCATGACCTCTCTCATAGAAAAATGTTTTTAAGTACAAATCTAGAAGTTTATAATAGTATAGATATGTGGCCATCACAGCCTCGCGTCCAAGTTTATGATTTATCTACCATATCACATAATAAATGCTATCACACATCCGCTGATCAGATCATTAAACAACTTAAGTGAAAGACAGATACAGCATGAAATACAAGACTAGAAGTACCTACGTTAAAAAAATCCACGGATAGTGGGCGTATTCAGTAACTATTGAAGAAAAAATCCTTTTCCTCACCTTGCATATAAATGTAAACATAGATATGAGTAATGATTTACCTAAGACAGAAACTTCGTATGTGATATTCTTGGATCCCCCGGAGTTCGTAGCTACACAGGTGTAGCTACCGCCCTGTGTCTGCTGAATCATCGGGAATCTTAACTCTCCTGAAGGGTCACTAGGCCTTAAATAAATAAATAAATGTAACAATATCATCAAATGACAGATTAAACGAAATATACTAATCCAATCAAATATATGAGGTTATCCAAGATCACAGGAAACCGTTTAATAAACTGAATTGCACACTTCCAGTCGTAATAGATATTTGTGTTTGCATGCGGATATTAATATTTATGTAATCAACCTGTCTCAAGTTTGTCCGCAGTATTTCACCAACAAATAGCATTATGCAAAAAAAATATCAAGAATTACTTGTAACTGAATATTAATTGTACTCTACGAAACTCACGAGAAAATCCTGGGTATAATTTTATCGTCTTTACTGCGGTAGACCCACATGATCTCCGGTTTGGGAGATCCATCAGCTCGGCATGGCAGAACCACCGGTGAACCCACCTTCTGCTCTATGAAACTGCTCTTTGGAGATTCTATGTCGACTGGAACTGTAACAAAAATGTTTGTAAACTTAATGTTGTGGAAATATTTAAATGTTAAAGAATAAATGACTTTGTTCACAATCTCACCAATTATATCGACATCTATTCTGATACTGTCTGTTCCATGAGCATTTCTAGCTTCGCATTCGTACACTCCTTTATCTGATAAAGTTGCTGAAAACCTGAAATTAAAGATAAATATATACTCAGCTGTAAAACATATGTGTATTAGAAACTATGAGAACTCTGTGAACCATTTAATCTCAAAACTCATCCGCCGCGAACGAAATATAATTCATGAGCCACGAACGATATTAATTCATGTATAAACTTCTATGAAAATACTTGCAATCAGGAGACAAAAACTGCAATAGTTACCTAAATTTTATCAAGTTATCTAACGAGCCAGGCCAGATACGAGATTAATAAAACAGGGACGAAAGTCTAGGTAGACCTAACCATTTTGGCTTAAAAACCTTAGAGAATCGTTCGAGATGAGATAGGATATCCCCTACAATTAACATTAAAACATCTCTAACGAAATTATCCCTGCTGCTCCATATAGCAGTTTTATTATTATCTTCATGTGGCGTCAGGAAGTCAGGAAGAAGTAGGATAATCTCCTGCCACTTGCCCTGGTCTAAGTTTTTCAGACCCCGCCGTAAAGATAGACCTCAGAAATTGTCTGATCGAACCTTAAACCTCATGGCTGAACGACGCTCGCTACAGTTGCAGTCTCCCGATGACGCGAGGTCATATAGGCAGCTTAATAGACGTATATCGAAGTCCTTGCGACATGATCTGCGGCTCTTTAATACGAACCGTGTTAAAGAGACCATTGAGCAGAACAAAGGCTCCAAAGTGTTCGCAAAGGACAAGTCTATTGGACAAAGCCAGCTGACCAAGCTGAAACGGGAAGATGGCAGCATAGCGTCGACCAAAGCAGAGGTTCTAGGCGAGATCGAGAGGTTCTATGGTCAGTTATACACTTCAGTCGCTAAGCCCGTTGACAGCTTGGTAGGCGATCCAAGAGCCAAGCTGTCCCGACATTATACCGAAGACATCCCGGACATCAGTCTGTACGAGATTAGGATGGCCCTGAAGCAGCTTAAGAACAACAAGGCGCCGGGCGAAGACGGAATCACCTCAGAGCTTCTGAGAGCGGGTGGAACACCGGTACTTAAGGTCCTCCAGAAGCTCTTTAATTCCGTCTTGTCCGAGGGCAAAACGCCTGAAGCATGGAATAGAGGCGAGGTGGTACTGTTCTTCAAAATAGGTGATAACAGCCTATTGAAGAACTACAGGCCCATCACGCTTCTAAGCCATGTTTATAAGTTGTTTTCAAGGGTCATCACGAACCGTCTCGAACATAGACTTGATGACTTCCAGCCTCCCGAACAAGCCGGTTTCCGAAGAAGCTATAGTACCATAGACCACATACATACGCTGCGGCAAGTTATACAGAAGACTGAAGAGTATAACTTGCCATTATGCTTAGCGTTTGTGGACTATGAGAAAGCCTTCGATTCGGTGGAAACAAGGGCGGTGCTTGAGTCACTTCAGCGATGCCATATTGACTATCGGTACATTGAAGTGTTGAAGTGTTTGTATAGTAACGCCACCATGTCGGTCCGAGTTCAGGAGCAGAGCACAAAGGCCATTCCATTGAGAAGAGGCGTAAGACAGGGGGACGTTATTTCCCCGAAACTGTTTACGGCCGTTATGGAAGACGCCTTCAAGCTCCTGGAATGGCAAGGACTTGGCATCAACATCAATGGCGAATACATCACTCACCTTCGGTTTGCCGACGACATCGTAGTCATGGCAAAATCGATGGAGGAACTCAGCATGATGCTCGATGACCTCAATCGAGTTTCTCAACGGGTGGGCTTAAAAATGAACATGGACAAGACGAAACTCATGTCAAATGCCAAGGTTGTGCCCATCCCAGTCTCTGTTGAAAACTCGGTACTCGAAGTTGTTGACTCATACATCTACCTAGGACAAGTGGTCCAATTAGGTAGTTCCAACTTCGAGAAAGAGGTCAACCGCCGAATCCAACTCGGCTGGGCAGCGTTCGGGAAACTACGCAATGTCTTTTCGTCCGACATACCTCAGTGCCTCAAGACGAAAGTCTTCAACCAATGTGTGTTACCAGTGATGACTTACGGCACCGAAACGTGGTCTTTCACTATCGGCCTCATCTCAAAGCTCAAAGTCGCTCAACGAGCAATGGAGAGGGCTATGCTCGGGGTGTCTCTACGTGATCGAATCAGAAATGAGGAAATCCGTAGACGAACTAAAGTGACCGATATAGCTCACCGGATTAGCAAGTTGAAGTGGCAATGGGCAGGCCACATAGCACGCAGAGCAGATGGCCGATGGGGCCGTAAAGTGCTCGAGTGGAGACCTCGGACCAGCAAGCGCAGCGTAGGACGTCCACCTACAAGATGGACAGATGACCTTATAAAGGTCGCCGGAAGGCGCTGGATGCAGGTCGCTTCCAAACGGTATATATGGAAGTCCAAAGGGGAGGCCTATGTTCAGCAGTGGACGTCCTATGGCTGAGATGATGATGATGATGACTTGCCCTGCAAGAAGAAGCTGCTGACCTTAAACTCCCATCTCTGAAGAAAGTATGCCTGCTACTCCGCAAAGCTGCTCCATTATGCCTCCACGTGACGTCAGGAGCCGGAACCCCATCAGCAGCGCACAGCAATGTCAGTGTGTCTCCTTGGTTTACAGTCAGACTGGAATTGAGCTCTGTCGAGATCAAAGGTTTATCTGAAAAAAAAAAAATTAATATCGTTTCTTCAAACTTGACCTTGAAAAGAAACAAGGAGGAGGCGATAGTAAATCTAGGCCTCGGAAATCAAAATTGACCGCTGTCAAAGGCATCACCAGTTCACTTGCAGATGAAACCGTCATTTTTTAAATTATCTGAGATCTACTGAAATGTTAATAACTGACTATTATTATACTTACATTCAACTATCAATTCAATCTCGTGATGGTCCCAAGCGACGTCACTCTCTGCTACGCATCTATAAGCGCCAGCGTTAGCTGCTTCCACGTTATCGAAATGAATCGTATCTGTTGTCTCATTCAGAGTGATAAATTCCTTTTCCGCGACACCTTTGTACAGCCAGTGCATGGTCGGTTTCGGGTGACCTTTAATAATCCTAAGAAAGATAATTTGTAATGTAGTCGAGCATATTTTGATCCAGATTGAATGAATGAATAAATGATATAACTTACTGGCATTGAATATCCGCTTTGGAATGTTTCATGGCGATGATGTGATCAGTGTCTTTTTTAATTTCTGGTGATTCTGTATCAAACATTAATATAAATATTAATATAAAATATTTATTAATTTAGATCGCCCGTAAAACTGCAAAACGTACCACTTAAATGTGAACAATGGAACCTGATTTTCATAACACATCATGAAATTTAGTGCCTCTGCTGAAATTTACGTACCAACACCACTGATATCCACTGTAAATGAGGTAATTTTCCTGCCCACGAAGTTCCTCGTCTCGCATAAGTAATCCCCAACCATGTACGGTTCCATGGAGCGGATAGTGAGGACAGAGCCATCGTCAGATAGGTCCATGTTACCATCGAGTCTCAGCGGCCGACGGTCCTTGTACCAGGTCACTGAGGCTGGTGGTGAGGCTTCCGCCTTGCATTGGATTTTGCGCTCCTTTTGGTATTCGATGGTCATATCTACAAACGAAATTAAAAACTTACGTTGCGTTTCCATTGGCGCGAGCTAGACTAAGCGGAGTGGAAAAGATCAATGAGAAGTGACAAACTGTTTCTACAGACAAAGAGCTAAGTTGGGTGTTTCATTTGAAAATCCGCTCTCTGTCTGCTTCAAATTGGATACTAATTTTCCAACTTATTTCGCAAGGACGAATATTTTACTCCTCAATCCACATACTATTATACATATGTATTACATTACAGAGAATAATGTATACATATGTATACATTATTCTCTGTAATGACCGAATCAAAAAATGCACTAGTAGGTTAGGAAATTTTATCCGACTACGTTGAAGCTTAAAATAAGATGGTTATGACTTGTTCTTCTTCGCGGATAAAATTTGAGACGATTTCCTCGGAAACTTACCATCAGGCAATGCCACTACTTTAAAAAAAGTTGTTATTTTCGTTTCGACATTGATACTGCCCTCGCCGTTGCCTGCACTGTTAACAGCTTTGCAGCTGTATGTACCGTTCTTCTTGACGGTACTGATGTCAAGCACGCTGATGTAGTCGTATGGCAACTCAACCGTAGACAGCTGAGGAAAATAAAATATACAAAAGAGTTAAAAAGGCTACCTACTCTGAAGTTTGAAATTCAAAGCTCTTTCTCTGCTAGCGCCATCTATTGATCTAGAAATGTTATTTCTTGAAGTTGTTCTAGGATTATTCAGAGGTGTAACGCTTAGCTATTTCTAAGCGTTATTCGAAATGTGTGATCATCCTCTACTACACAGGCCAGTGCAACATGATTATTATATAGATAGGCGTTGGAAGTCTTCTTAAATCTATGGAATAAATATTAACTATTCGTTTCCTTACAATATGTGAAAATATGGCCGATTTGTCATCAGACTCCCAAATGACGCTGGGTTTAGGATAACCATTGACTCTGCACTTCAACTGCAATGGTTTGTCGTATTCAGTGTTGATTTTTGGACTGCCATTAATATTTACCACAGGAGCCTTTGTCTTAACAGTGTCTGAAATAATAATTGGTACCTATTAATTTATATCAAAAGGCAATTTTTCGAAATACATTTAAAAAATGTACAGGTAAACAGCATACCTATTTTAACGTCCTGTGGTTTGACAGGCGTCAAACTGATCCTTGTAAGGTGACTTTTCCTACTGTGGTCGTACCCTCTTATCTAAAATAACAGTATTAAAATTTTAGTTTGAATCTTGAGTCCCACTCTTTAAAACATCTATAATACAACGATATCTTACCGCAACTCTAAAAATGTGATTCGGTGGAACAACTAAGTCTGTGGTAGTATAAAATTGATCATCTTTGTTAACAAGTTTAAGGGGTTCTTCCACGATAACATTATCATTCATATCGAGTATTTGCACGCTGCGAAGTTCCACGTCACCTTCCGCCGCCAATTTTATGGAAAGATAGGATTTTTCTCCTGAAAAATTAGAAAAGTATAATTAATAATGTTCACGATATAAAATATATATATATAGTAATATAATATATAGCTATAGTCATGTTAAAAACTTTAATACATTTTGTGGTAATGGTTTAAGTTTTAAATTGACCAGGATTCAAAATTATGCTACTACCATAATTCCGTTGTTCTGGTTTCTTTTTCCAACCTTGGTTTTGGCAGACCTACCGGTTCTAATCGATCAAGTGATCACAGAGTGTAACGAAAACAAAAAAAAACAGTGGGTGATGACCGAGAAGCAAGATGAAAGGCGTAGAGTCAGGTAGATTTTAGTCAGGCCAATAAATATTAGGGAACATTATAAATAATTAAGGCACGCTTGCACTATAGGTATCTGATGGCGATAGGCCAGAGATCAACTAGCACAAGGCCGGTCAGAAGCGTAAATATGAAGGGGCCTTTATTTAACAATGGATGGATTTGGGCTGAAAATGACGATGATGATGATTGGATGTACCTGGTACGGGCCTCTTGACAGTGTCGCCGATGGTCGACGGCGTGATGATGGAGAACCCGTGCTGGAAGTGCACGGAGGTGGACCCTGACACGACGACGTGCGTTTCGCTCTTACTGCCCACCTCCACTTTGTATACGTCTGGTTTCACACCAATCACTTTCACTATCTGGAATGGAAATGTTTTAAATTCTTGTACTTTTATGAAATCTTTGCAACATCTTGTATCTTTTCTCGTAAAATGGTTATTGCTTCAGTGATTCACTAATCTTATCTCAGGATCACCAACTTTAAAACAGATAGATCCAAAAATGTGGCAACTCCCAATACAAGGTAGACCGGTGATCTAGGTAGGATAACGAAAAAAACACTGGATGGGGCCTTGGCTACCGCAAGGTCCTCCTTTACCAAGAACTGCAGGTCTTTTGTCTGATTTGATAATGGCCTAGTAAAATGATTTCAGTTCTGCTTACCGCTACTTCACTAAGTCTGGTGATATCTGTGGTTGGCCATTTGGTGCCGCCAGAGTCAGTGACACCAACCGATGGACTCTCTCCTGATACAGCTATTACCAACTCTTTCATGTCTCCATCAACGACAACCTGGAAAATACCAGTTATTTCCCGGATTAAATCAGCCAGTCGATCGGTCGTTAATTGATAGTTAATATGAATACCATGGTTCAATATTACTCAATCGATTAGTGTGTGTAATGTCTCTTTGGCTGTAGCAGATACTCTCGATCAACGTTGACCAATTTATTCTAACATAGATGGCAGCAATCGTTTGGTGGAAAACACTCGTAGATCCGATAATTTTTTTTATTTACCTATAACAGTAGGTACCTAGATTAGGGATTTTAATCAATTTACAAGAATAATTACAAGAAATTTACAAGAAACTGTGCACGTAAAACCGTTGTGTACAATAGTAAGTAGGAGTCAATCATCCTACGACCTTTACGATATATTTATTGTATACTTTTATCACCTTACTGATTTCGCAAATAAACAAGTTGCTTTTTTTTTCATATTTGTGTTTGTGGACATTATTATGTATGACAAACAGATTCAAAGGGAGCATGTAAGGATATAGAGATACCAAATAGAGAAAGAAGTACAGTACGATGTAGACATACTTATATGTGAACCCTTTAACTGAGCCTTTGTCCATGGTATGGGCCTTTGCACGCCACAATATCTCCTAACAATCTAACAGCGCGCGTTTGTAATATGCGCATCTCAAAATGGAACTATTTATTATTTTAACAAGGAAGGGTACCTAACTGTCCGACTCCGATTTGAATTATTTTGATATATGTTATAGAGTAGTCTAAAATAGCGGATACGTATTTTTTTTTAGCTGCCCAAATTCAACCTGTGAGGACAAATTGTCCTTCAAAGTACTGACAAAACACGTATCCATTATTTTCATGATCTCCAACATATAGTGAAACCAGTAATTAATTATCAATTTGCTTGAACACATCTCTCTACAGAAGTTAGAGGGTTTGACCAATTTTCAGTACTTTGAAGGACAATTTGTCCTAACAGGTTGAATTTGGGCAGCTAAAAAAAAATATGTGTCTGCTATTTTAGAGTACAATCTGGACGCTAGATGGAGGAAGCCCAGGAAGATTTGCGCACGCGCAAGTCCTCAGCACGAATCATAATCGCTCCCTTGACTCAGGAGTCAAGAAAGCGATTTTGATTCGTGCTCAGCAGCACAAGACAAGCTTGGTATTGGAGGCCAATATCTACTTCGGATCACTGAACCAGCGTAAGTATTAGTAGTAAATTACAGTAGGTAACTTAAATACAGGTATACAACTTACTTCAAAGGTGTTTCCGTAGCCAGCAGGAAATGATTTACTTGTAATAACATTCTTACGGTTCTCTATCGTATTCTCCACGTATTTCAATATCTGGAAACATTATAGAAATATTAATAGTGTGACGTTACTGTGAAAAATTTGAATAGATGTAATTAATGATGACCCATTTACATTTGAAAATTTTGTTACAAACGATTTTTCCAAATTGCCGTTTTCTTCTCTCTAATTTAATTTAGAGATTTAAAGTATAAGGACCGGAGAATATGCGAGATTTGTCATTGACACTTGACAATTGTCAGAATTGTGAAATTGGTCCCAAAAACAGCCAAATAGATTTCTCAAAAGTTTCTCAAAAGAATACTTACTTGTCCAATTTCTGTTCTTTGCAAATGGAATACTTCTCCATTAGTGGCCTTGGCAATTTTGTGATATACCAAGTAGTCTGGGGCTGTTCTGGTAGAACAAATGCCAGTCAGAACAAATACAACCTAGAAGTAAAACACAGCATTAAGTATTTCCTCAGATTAAATTGAAATGAAGACCCAATTCACAATTTAAAGTGTTAAACGTCTTGTGTATTAATTATGCCATTTCATAGTTATTCGTAGGTATAAGTAAATTTTATAAAAATCTTATAATTGCGTATTGAATTCTTAATACTGAAACTCAACATTTTAAATAGTACCTACCTAATAATTTTAATTACGTTACACGACATTGTAGTTGAGTACAGAAATAAAATAAATTACCTGACTTCCAGACTTATGGCTAAGTGCCTCCACCTCATCATATTTCTTCAAGTCTTTTGCCGATGCGTCGGTAAAAACGTATAAAACAGAACCTTCTCTACTCTTCTGAAGTGCCAGTTCGATTCCACCCATGGACATTTCAGGGCAATCGTCTCCTCCATGAACGGTGATATCTCTTAGAGCCTTCTTAAATGATTCTCTGTCTTTAGTTACTGTACGCAGTTTGACTTCTGCAATAAGTGAAAATACCTATGTGTTTTAATTTAAATTATGGAAATATGTTATACGCCAGTACACTTCTGAATAAAGTCAAAACTTCTCTTCTAAAGAAATTAAACTATTGCGAGTGCCGGCTGACGACATGATAAGAAAATAACTTCATAAATTAGGTATCTTTTTAAGTCAACAACGGCATCGCTTTGTCATACGGTCTACGTTGTATTTAATATCTTTGTATTCAAATTCTTCTAGAGCAACAAGGACTAGGTGTTTTATTCCGTAAACAAGTTTGTATGGACGCCACTCTACTACTAAGAACTCTGTGATCTAAAAACTTACCTGGATCATTGAATGTCACCAGAACAAAATCTTCAATCTGTGACGAATTAGATTTCATCACGGTATCAAAAATTGCATTCGCACCCAGTTTCACTTGCTCTATATCGTCGCTCATCGATCCAGTGTCATCGATAACAAATGTTAAACTACTTTTCACATCACTAGAGTCTACAGCATTAATACTTAATAAAGTTAGTCCACAAATTACAAAAGTGAGTTCCATTTTTAATAAAATTTCATACTACGTCCGCCTGTCAACTGTTTGGTTTCGCAATTGATTGTTTTTTAAGTCTACTTATAAGAGTTTATAATTGAACTCTATCTAAGTGACCTGAGATACTGAGGGGACAATCTGACGCGTTCTACATTCATAATAAGCTATTGCTAATATCGTCTTTCTTATCAGAGTGAGCGTATGAAAGAAAGTGACAGCTTCGGTTATTATTCAATGTGACGATTTAAATATTGGTAAACATTTTGGTGGGATATCGGGGATTCCCAGTAACCGACGTCAAGGTTTTATATTAACCCTGCTTATCAATTCTCAGAACGTTTAGGTGGACAAACACATGCGTAGGTAAAAACTTTATAAACATGTATAGGTAACGTATGCGAATACATTAGCAACAGTAGTTTATTCGGTTATTCGATCATATTCAGATTGCTTGAAAAATAACGCTGGGGAATTGAAGGTCAAAGTTACATTTATTGAGTATCACGTTAAGTGCATAATTTTTATTTAATTATGGGAAGGTATACATCTGACACCCTGCAAGGGCACAACAACATAAGAGGGCTAACATTTTTTTTTATTCAGTTTTATTTTATATATTAATCATCAAATAGGAATCTATTCAAAGGTTACAATTGTATTTAGGGCAAGAGCTAAGTACCTACATATATTGAATTTATTTTTCGTAAAAAAATCGTCCGAACTGTAGTCGAAAAAGATTTGCCGATTAACATTTTTTTGTTGGTTTCTACCAAGCATAGCTTTCTAGCTATAAGATATATTATAACTGCCTTTACACATTAGGCTCATCTGGCATGTATGTACACCTTTATGTTTATTTTTTAATTCATATTTATAAAATGTGTTGCTTGCACAAATGTAACTTTTTAAGATTGTTTTTTTTTTGGTAACGGTAACTGGAAAGTTGCCAAAACGTCACAGCGGCTCAAATACTGAATATGGACATGAATTTGTAACACGAGAAAAATGTTTGACAGTCGCAGGAACCGAAGAAAATACTAGTGTTTGCATTCTAAACAACGTTTCGTTCTTAATTAAAATAATATATAAAAAAAAAACAAAAACATGTCCGTTTCAGTCAACGAGTGAGTATTAAAATCTACCGAAATCTTAAGGTGTGAATTTGGTGACAAATAGGGTTTGATCTATTTGTTCAGACTGCTCTATCTATAAATATCACCTTCTGTGACCTGTACTACACTTCGTAATTATAATACTGTGTTGCATGTTGCATATTATGTAGGTAGGTACAGTCGATGTGGTCTACCACCCTACCGGTCGAGGTTCATTTGAACGTCATGAAACAACAAGATCGATTTTCCCTTACAATAAATAAATAAATAAATATCGGACAACCTCACACAAATCAATCTAGTCCCACAGTAAGCTCTAGTAGTAGGCTTGTGTTATGGACACTAGACGACGATAAACATACTTATATAGATAGATAAATACATACTTAAATACAAATAACATCCATGACCCAGGCACAAATATTCGAGCTCATCACACAAATATTTGCCCTTGCCGGGATTCGAACCCAGGACCGCCGGCTCAGTAGGCAGTTGCTTAACCACTGCGCCAGCCGCGTCGTCATACCAGTTTATTCTTCATACAATAATATTATGACAGTGAATTCCGTCAGCAAAGTCAACCTTAGCGATAATTAGAGCTCACAGAAACTTTTGTCAAAACTGGTAGACCACTTTCTTGGCCCACCGTACATGGTAAAGCTGTAGGGACAAGTTAGCAACGCCAGCTCATATCCCGGTGCGAGTGCACTGCGATATGAGCTGACTAAGCGAAGCCCGCGATCACGGTAGATACGGGCCCCGCTAACGCCCGCCCCACCCTGAACTTAACGCGTAACATACCTAATTGTGAAATATAAATGAAATAATGAAATAATGAACTTTATTCTGTAAGTAGGCCACAAGGACACTTTTACATGTCTGAGTCTACCAGCATGAGTCGTGTAATACCTATAGTGATTCAGTCAGATTAGCCTTGACTATTATTCAATATCCTTGACCACGCTACCCGCACCTATTTATATAGGGTACCAATAGAATAGACCCTAAAAAGCTATAAGGCTGACCGAGTGGTTCTACTTTTTGTTTTTTAAAACCTTACACGAATCGACCTAGTTCAAAATTTTCCTAGTTTCACTTATTGAATAATTTCGAAGAACTGCGTCGATAAAAAGAATGATATGAAATTTGGTGAGTATGTTCGATACTACCATACAAAGTGAGTCAGTTTAAGTTTAAGAAGAGTTAACGTGGTCTGACTATAGCTCGCTCCATTGCCCTTTGAGTAACTTTGAGCCTTCTTATGAGCCCCATTTTAAGCGACCACGGACCATTGTAGGCCCCCAACAAAGTGGACCGACGACCTGGTTAGGATCACGGGCAGAAATTAGATGAGGGTGGCGCAAGATCGATCGTTGTGGAGAATTAGTTTGGGTGAGGCCTATGTCCAGCAGTGGACATCGGCTAAATGATGATGATAATGATAATGAGTTTTTAGGGTTCCGTAGTCAACTAGGAACCCTTATAGTTTCGCCATGTCCGTCTGTCCGTCTGTCCGTCCGTCCGCGGCTTAGCTCCGTGATCATTAGTACTAAAAAGTTGAAATTTGGTATGAGTATGTGTATGTATCACGCCGACAAAACGGTAAAATAAAACTAAAAAAAAAACAATTTTTTTTCGGGTACCTCTCGATCACCTAAAGTTGGGGTGATTTTTTTTTTTCGCTTCAATACTAGTGTGTGGGATGTCGTTGAATAGGTCTCATAAAAATAATAGTGGTCTCCAAACATTATTTTTTGATAATGTCAGCAGTTTTGTGTAAAAATAGTGTCGCCCCCCCTCTAACTTTTCAACCACGGGTCATAAAATTATGGGAAAATTCATGAACATGAGGCCTTATAAGTACTTTCAATGAAAACTATATTGAACAAAATCGGTCGAGCCGTTTGTGAGTTATCGCAAAATTTCATAATTTTCTTAAAAGGACGTAAGTTGACTTCCAGAAGGTAATAAGTAATTACAGTTACTTTGGCGTTTACGACTAGAGCTTGAAATGTTTCTCGTAACTTAAGTCTTTTGTGAAGGATGAGCAACTACGGAACCCTACACTGAGCGTGGCCCGACATGCTCTTGGCCGGTTTTTTTAATAGACGATCAATGCAACTTAGTAAATGTAAATGGCATACTTGTTCCAGTTATTGTTAGTGTAATCAGGGGACACGTGCATGGATGGTCTATCGTTGATACAATGATCTCTGTGTCTTCATTAAAATAGGTCAAAAGTTATCTATCATGCAGCGACAATGCAAGTTTGTTGCAGGAAACATTAAGGGCATTACTATTCTAGACTTCCGTACAAAACAGGTATAAAGAATCCTTATGATGTGTCTTGGTTTGTCTGTCCGACTTTCATTATATACGTATTATGTACTTCAGGAACTGCTTAAACATGACAGAATGGAGTCCAAATGAAAAATTAAAACATATAATTTTAATCTTATTTTATAAAAAAATATAATTATAAAGCAAATTTCTTTGGTACAGATAGTATAAGGTCACCTGAGGTTATCGTGTCTATAGAGGAAAATGCGACTCTTGACAATATTTTAGAAACGCAACACTTTATAATACCTAAGTTCTTAGTTCGTCGGTTTTTTTTATGTTCTCCCATTTCTCAAAAACGGCTGGACTGATTTTTATATCAATAGTGCCCCTGGCAATTTGGAGAGACTGATGGTGATGGGAAAGATGGACGGCACCAGACCACGGGGTAGAAGCTCAATACGATGGTGTGATCAGATATCCAACCAACTGGATACGACGTTAATCAGCGCGCTCCAGAAAGCAACCGATAGGGAGAAGTGGAGAGCTGCTATCAAAAATATTAATCGGCGGAGTGACGATCCTCAGCAGTGGGGGACCGACTTAGAAGAAGAGGGTGCCAAACTATAGGTAGTAAAGGGTATCACGATACCACGCATTGCCTCTATAGACGCAGTAGACTTAGGCGAGCTTACAGTATATAATTATTATAACAAGCCTTCTTCAGCTTAATTTAGGACTAGATCGATTTGTGTGTATATACACAATTGTGCTGAAGTAGTCCGAAACACTTTGATATGACCCCTAGGACCCAGAAAGCAAGATAAGCACGATACAAACTACAAATTTGAAACTTGAAATTTGCATAGTCTTTGTGTGTTGAACTCTTATATTTGTGCTTGGGTCATGGTTCGATGTATTTAAGTATATATTTGTCTATGTAAGTATGTATATCGCCGTCTAGTACCCATAACACAAGCCTTTCTTGTGTTTAATTTGGGACTAGATCGATCTGTGTGAGTTTGTCTGATATTTATTTACAGTTTAAAATGATTATCATATCATCATAATTAATATCAGCCGATAGACGTCCAGTGCTGGACAAAGGTCTCTCCCTAAGTTTTCCGCAACGATCGGTCGTGTGCCGTCATCCAATCGCTGCCTTTCTACTTTCTACCCCAACGGCCATCGGTTTACCGAGCAATGTGCCCCATCCACTGCCACCTTAAGTTTGGATTTGGTTAGTCTAAAATACTTTACATTATTTTGCTTTTCAGTATTCGTAAAGCTTTGACAGTTCTCTAGTTTCCAACGCTAGGCGGCGCTGCTGACGCCATTATAATCAAATAGAAGCTCACCCTTAAGAATAAATTATAATATTATAATTATAATTAGTGTTGCGAAGGGTGCTGTGGTATTGGAAACGCATTCAGTTGCGTTACAGCAAATGACCTCAACATGTCGTTCAAATATTTTGCTGTAATATATTCACTTTTGATTTGTGCAAATGCCAAATCATTTACAGTTGTAATAGATACAACATATTCTATGGAACATGAAATCAACGCGATACGAGGCAGAATTGGATCTATGATAAATTCTATTGGAAACGGAACATCAATTGAAAATTACATAATTGTGCCTTTTAATGACCCGGGTAAGTGAATTGGCTATTTTTTTACCAACCTACCTCTCTACTCTGTATTACGTATTTCCACAAAACGGTCTTTTACATATAAATTATATCATCAAATATTAATATTAACATTGTTTTCAAAATTAATTAAATAGCTTAGTAATTTAAGAAAATCTGACATCTCAAAGAATAACTGTAGCAATTTTTAAAACTATGATGAATTTATTCCCCCTGATCGACAATATTTGAGCTAATTGGAGGTACCTATGTTATGACAATTAATTAATAAAACTAATAAGTCTGACTCGCGCACCGAGGGTTCCGTATAAACTTTCACTTATCCCATCTTAATTGGCCTGGTTGAGTTAAGTTTGCACCTGAAATGTATGGCACCGCATAAAAACAAGGTGCAAACTTAACGCAACCGAGTTCTCCAAATATGATGGACTATATTTTTTATGATTTTATCACCAATGTATAGTTTTGAGATTTTTATAAGTATTTGTAGTATGTGACGATATTACTTGCCAAATTTCATAGTGCTAGGTCATCGGGAACTACCCTATCATTTTGATTCCCTTGAGAGTGTCGAAATGTACGTTTTTTGCGACATAAACGGCCGTATCTTTTTTTCTCGTTAACATAGAAGTTTGATTTTTTTTATAGCTTCAAGGGACCGTAGACTTGAGAAGGTATATGGTGTTAATTGCAACTCGATAGCTCCACGCATTCTCGAGATAAAGGGTCTTGACAGACAGACAGACGGACGGACGGACCACAAAGTGATCCCATAAGGGTTCCGATCCTATAAGGTACGGAACCCTAAAAATCATGTGGTTTGCGTCACGTATTGCAAGCAATTTTAATAACAGTTAAACCTAATATTACTGTGTATGAAAATATCGAGGTCGCTAGATCTAAAAACAAAAATGTTTATTTTTTTGGAAAGAAATGTGAATAAACCTAAACGGCTTCAGAAATTTAAACAACTTTTAGGACATGGGAAGCTAGACATCGGCGAATGCTTATACCTTTTGCCCGAGTTTGAGCAGAAACGATGAGTATGACTATTTTATCCCCACGCAGACGAAATTGGTTGTATCTTCATACAAAAAAACTGTTAAACCATGATTCAAAGATCAAAGCTCAATGAAAAACTTAAATGCGTAACCTGGTGAAAGAGGCTGGGTATCAAACCCGGCACCTCTGGATTACCTGTCCAGCGCGTAAACCTTTCCGCTACCCTAACGCCCAGATAGCCTTTCGAATTTTTCTTAAGAGGGCGCCAACGCGTTGGCTTGCTCTCTCTCTCACTGAGCGTAAGCGTGAGCGAGATGGAAGTGCGTGCTCGGAAGCGCGGAAATCATGTTTTTTGAGTTGTGTCATAAACGTGTGCATTTTATATTGAAAATAGTTTTACAGTTTTCGAGAACTTATAATTGTGCATCTATTACTTAAGCTAAAAAACATTGTTAAAAACGGAAGGGTTTTGAAGATCCAACCGAAAATATCTAATAAAAGGGTTATGTTTAAGAAATAAAACTATCGAGAAAATGATTTCCAATCGTGTTTTCGCGTTGACAAGAATGAAGAAAAACTGTTTCTTATTTCCAAGGGACAGATTTGTAATCACTGTGGATGTTGAGATCTGGGATCATTCACCTGACGAATTTTGCATGGGTGGGCTCTTAAGGTTATCTGGGCGTCAGGGTGGCGGAAAGGTTAATTAAAAAAATTGGACATTACATGTTTCATAAATAAAAATAAACTTCTATAAAAATATTTTCAGATGTTGGCCCCGCACAGGTACACACCACTGTGGCTCGATTTCTCGATTCTGTGAACTCCCTGCGAGTTTCAGGAGGCCACGATATCCCCGAAAACTCTCTTTCTGGACTGGAAAAGGCTTTGCACGAAAGTAAGCCGGAATCAGACATTTTTCTCTTCACGGATGCCTGCGCGAAAGATGAAGCAAAGTTTATTGATATTCAACGCTTATGCCGTGTGACAAGGAGCAAGGTAAAAACTTTTTTCGAAGTCAGTTAGATGATTGGTCACTATCTCGTGACAAACGTTACTCTTATAGTCTTAAAGTCTGAATCCTTACGGTAGATGGCGCTACGATGCCACCCTAAGGCATAAAGAAGCAACTAGTTGAAAAGTTCAATGGCTCTCGCATCAGGTTCGGTGGTCCAATAGGTAGGACGCCCGTGTTGGCCCGGAAAGCCGTTGGAGACGCATGTTCCAAGCCTGCGTGAACCGTTTAATTTTCCAATCTTTTCATTGTAAACATCTGGTTTACGTCAGCAGACGTTACTGCTTTAATAAAAAAAATATATAATATAATATTATTTTCAGGTTATCGTCTTCATGAGCGGCAGCTGCTCTTATTCACAGACCAACGAGTACGGGAATATCGAAATGTACTACCATGTCACCAAAGTTTGCTTTGGAAATGTATTCCAAGTGGATCACAACAATTACGGCCAAGTAAGTCAGAATCAGTTATTTATTTGCTCAAACATGGTACATACAGGTCTTAAATTTAATTAAAGAACTACATGTTTCGTCACAGATACATGTTAATACAGCAAAATGTTATATGTGTCACATGCATAAAATATTTATGAATTAGTACCTACCAATGTCATTTAAACATTCTGGAATCAAATAATATGCCTTAGATGTTAGGAAACAGTTTTTGATGGTCTATGATTAACTTTTGAATGATGTCGTAAACTATTAAATGATGCAAATTGGTTTAAGTTACATTTGATGTAAATCGATATCTCATATATACCGGGTGATCAATCCAAATGGGTCAGTAGGGAAAAGTTAGAAACTATAAGAGATATTCAATCTAAAATCGACGCGATGGTTCCTAAGAACAGATTTCCCTATCTCTTATAGTTTCTAACTTCTCCCTACTGACCCATTTGGATTGATCACCCTGTATAGAGGCATCGCAATGTCAGTATTTTTAAACGCGGTTTGCAAGAATCGGTAGGTTTTATACAACATGGCGATCTTAAGCATTTTTTTGTCTTTTAAACACGATTTCGCGGTCTATAGAGTTCCCCCAAAACATTATACCGTATCTTAAGGCGGATGTAACATGCGCATGGTAGGCAGTCAGAACTGCGGACTGGTCTACTGTTTTCCTTAAACGTATTTAGATAAACCACGGGCGGTAATCCTTAAAGCCGCAGATCGCATATTGATGGCAAAAATACCACCGATCTGGGACATTTACTAATTCGCCGACCTAGTAGTTGTAATGTACCTACTCTTGCACAGATCTTAATTGTGATGTTTTTACTTACCTACAGATATTCCGATTTATGAAGGAGATCATTAAAGACGATTATAATGATGTAAGGGCTTTTGAATCTTTCACCGGATATCGACAGTTATTCGTAAGTATGATACAATTTGGGAAATGGAAGTTTCCATCTCTAAAGTTAACCTAAAACAATTGACAATGGCGTTTAGTTTATTCATTAATTTATTATCACAGCACCCAAATGATACCGGCAAGTTTTTAAAATATTAAAGACATGTGAAACCAGCACGGCTAGCATAACTTTGACACACGACTCTTTCTCGCGCGAGATATACTACCTGTCTCTATCTGTACATTACTATGAGATAGTGACGGATGATGCTATCTCGCGCGACATGAGTCGCGTGTCAAAGTTTTGCTAGACGTGCTGCGTCATCTAAGAATCGGCCCTCTACATGACGTTACTTTGTGGAAAATTTGACAGTCTCAACATACAAAACGAACAGTGTAACAATTTCCATACTAAATGACTCTAACCCTCACACATCGGCGGGTCAAAAAAATATTTTTTTAACTCAAGGTTAACTTCTAACTCTCGGTGGTGCAAGACATACTAATTACTTAACCCTACAGTAGCATTTAACTCCAAGTTAAGTGTGTTAACCCAGCGTGGTGCAAGTGGGCCTAAAGTCCGCCTTAGTAATAGTCCGACTGGAAGGTTTTCTGCGCTGTAACCAGTTACTAGTCGCTTACGCTCTTTTGGGACGAGGAACATTTCAATCACAAATTGGGATATTTTCGAAAATGTAAAAATGTGGAACTATTTAATTTTTTAACCTTCATTTGATCGAAAAAAAGCCTGAAAAAAAAAATAATGTTGTCAATTACTTACGAGACGAGACTATAAACGTGAACATGCGTGGTGTGACTCCAACATCCTAACATTCTTAACTACTTAAACAGTTGAAGATTAAAATTAACATGTATATATTTAGTTTCCAGCCGACATTTTAACCAAAGACGTGATAGTGGCTGTGACGGGAGACTTCCCAAGTCTCCAGCTGTTTGAGGAGAACGGACACAGTCCACGCACTGAAATGCTTATTGAAACGCAGCACTCCCAGGTATCTATCAAATGAAATCCCATCCATAACAAGCTTTGAGTATTTAAACGACAGGAGATGCCATGCACGGGCGACCCCCGCCGGCAAAAGAATTGATTAAATCAAGCACGTTATATACAACTTCTTAAACTAGAAGTGATGTGTTGAATTGTACTGTAGTGTGCGTTTATCGCAACAGCTAAATTTGAGTTTTGAGTTATTCGTCGTTTGGTGGTGTGCTGTACGTATTTACCTCGCCCCCCGCTAAAATCGGCGAAAAAAATTGAGCGTAGAGTTTACGTTATGACAGCTCCATTTGTCTATGCTCTAAGATAACAAGGTAACTGCATAGTTGCAAATGTTCACTTACTTATTGTGATAAATAAATAAATATTTAGGGACAATCTTACACAATTCAACCTAGTCCCAAACTAAGCAAAACTTGTACTATGGGTACTAGACATAATATAAATACATATATATATAGGAACACATATTCGAGTTAATAATAGAAATACATGCCCTGGCCATGATTCGAACCAAGGACTGCCGGCTCAGTAAGCAGGTGCATCTGCGTCGTCAGACACTATGATGGAGAACTTTGGGAAGGCCTTTGAATCTTAATCTCCATCTGCCTCTGGCAATCAATACAGATAAATATACCTATCATGTTTTTACAGGTCGTTAGGATAGTAGAACCACACAGAGGACTCTATCAGGCTGCCGTCAGGTGTCGAGGACTGACATCAGTGACCATTTACACCAGAAACGAGTTTCCACTACAAGTTGGCTTTTCGCCCTTCAGTCCGGGAAGTATTGAGGAAACCTCGTCGAAGCCATTACCAGGTAATACCTAAAGATTTGACCAAACCTTTATTCCAAGCATAACGCTGAGCCTCGGATAGTTAGCAAACTTTGACATTAATTATCCGAGAGTAAATGTTTTTTCACCTCACTCGCTCGGAAAACCTCCGTTTATAGGGCGAAATCTGCGTGCAAAAGTCTATTTTATCCGCTAGCGTGCAAAAGTCATTTGAATTTCGAACACGACGATTTTGATTCTCTGTGGTGCATGTAACTTTTTTATATTTAAGACTCCTTCAACGCGTGACTGATTTCATCAGTCGATAAATCTTCGAATAACCAATCAACGCACGCTAATAAAGGGCGATCTGGTCTGGCCGGCTAAAATCATTACGTACGTTTGAATACTTCTTTAAAAAAAAAATACACCTACAATATCACGTCCAGAAACCTGGTTTGTAACTAAGTGGGTAAGGTGGGCTAAAGGTAAGTTTTTATTTTTTCTACCCTTTATTTTATGTTGAATATGTTTATATATGTATATTAATAGTAAGTATTTCAGTTTCACTTACATATTTTGACTAGTAAATATATTAAATACATCAGAAATTTTAATATTTATTTGTTATAAAAGTTGGAGCATAAGAGTGTAATTTCTGAACGCACCCGAGATAAAAATAATAATTAAAAAGTTGGAAGTTTTCACAATTCACGTAAACAACGTAAACTGGTTCTGTGGAGAATACATACTGTTGTCTTACTTTATAGAAATGTGGAAAACAAGAAAGTTAAGCCCAATTTGGAGTATTTATAAAATACTAAAAGCCTGCATTAAAACGAAAAAGGATTTGTTATAAATATTTGGAGACGATAAGTAATTTACCGAAACTATTGGCGTTTTTAAAGAAGATAAATCCTCCCATCGTCCAATAACTTCCAAAGCAAGTGTTATGGAAAATACTTCCGAGTGGCCAACTAATCCTTCCCAGAATGCCATTCTCCCACATTCACAACGAATGTGTCAAGTAGTTTCAAATACAAATACAATATAACAGTGCTTAAGAAAAACTCAACGATAAAATATACACGACGATAATACAAATTACGGCCATATTTTTAAGATGTATGCTTCTCTCGTATTTATTTGGTTTGGATTTGAGTGTTTTAATGTTTTAAATTTGATGTGTTAAATAGATGGCAAAATTAAATATGATTATTTTTATGTTTTAATTGTTTTTCTTGAACTTCCATTTTCCTCGCTGTAGTGAGGTGAAAAGTTGTGTGTTCCGCATGGCTGCAAAATTATTTAGCTTCTCGTGTCTTGAAAGCTTCGCTACGCTCAGCTTTCAATTTCAACACTCGCGCCAAATAACAACTTTGCAGCCTTGCATAACAAATAACTATTCTTGGATTAAAAGTTTAGTAAAATCCAGCCTTCGTGTAGTTTTATACCCCCTTACCATGAGTTAAGGTGACCGTGCTCGCTAGCGACAGCGTTAATGATTTGTATGGAGAATAGTGCAGCGCCCCTAGCGTTTACTTTGTAGAACTACAATTCTCCATACAAATCTTTTAGAAAGAAAGAAAGAAAGAAAGAAAGAATGTTTATTTTGAAATCACACATGCCACATCGTGTACAAATTTTCACTTAAATCTAAAGAAAGAAAGAGGTGAGTGCATTTCAAAAAAGGATCCCACTCAGCATATGTCGGAGCACATAGTGCAACGACGCTGATTTTCAGTGGGTCCATGAGGACATAAACAAAACATATACTTAACTTAAACTAAACAAACCATTTACAAAATATACAAAATGCAGTGTCAGTCTTACAACGTTACAACTTTTGTCAGCGGGAGCCAAACAAGAAACAATATATACATATATTATATTTATCGTGTACTGCTTCAATTATATTTTAATTTTTTATTACAAATTTAAGACAAAATCGGCTAGATAGAAGAAATTTGCTCCTGGTGTAAGTGGAGCCTTAACCTGTATTTGAAGGTGTATAGTGACGGAGAATTTCTTATTGGTGGAGGAATATTATTCCAGCACCTTTTACGCAGTCACTAGCGAGAACTGTCACTGTAAACTCATGGTAAGGGGGTAGAAAACTCCTGTGAGTGTCAGACATATTAAAATACAAACTAAAAGGGTTTACTCACGTCGTAAAAGTCGAATATCGCTCGAAACGTTTCGAATTGGTACGCGATTCATCATCAGGAGCTACGATCAGTCGCGACGGCGGCGGAGTAAACCTGTTTCGTATCTGTTTTAACAGTCAGTTTTGTCAACCACCAGCGTAATATTATGGGCGTTTAATATTTTTATTTCTTGTCTTTTGCCACCAAGTTTGTATTGTTATTTTATTATTATTGTAGTTTTTTACCAATTGCCGTTGGTTCAACACTTCGCCGACTAGCATCCAAAATTGCAGTTCGTCACATCGTATCCAAACTGCAACCTCAGTTTGAACCCGTACAGTTGGGCTTTGGTACAAAAGGAGGCTGTGAGGCAGCAGTCCACTCTCTGCGCTCATTCCTCTCGTCACCGTCGTGCGAAGTGTTGATCAAAATTGACGTAAAGAATGCATTTAATTCGGTAAACAGGGACACTCTGCTAACAGAAATCAAACACAGTATTCCAGAAATTTATAATTACCTACTACATTGTTACGCAGATCCAACAAAATTATTATACCGCTCAAATGTTTTATCTTCAGAAGTCGGCTGTCAGCAGGGTGACCCTCTCGGACCAGCAATTTTTAGTTTGGCTATCAACCCCATTATTCAAAATTTAAAATCAAAATTTAACGTCTGGTATTTGGACGACGGGACTCTTGGAGGCGACATGGACACTGTTCTTTCCGATTTAATTACCATCCAAACAAAGTTTAAAAACATTGGCTTAGAGTTAAATTTTAATAAATGTGAACTCTATAACCAAAGTTTGTTAAGTGATACCGATATAAAAGAGAAATTCGATAAAGTGACACCTGACATTAAAATAGTCACCAAGAGTTCGCTTTGCCTCCTTGGCTCGCCGATCTTTGAAGATTCTTTTTCCGACTATATACTAAGTTATGTTTCAAAATTCCAAAACTGTGCAGACCGCCTTGTCCTAATAAGCCCTCACTACGCAATATCAATCCTTAAATTTTGCCTTTTTGTTCCAAAATTAACATATGTACTTCGCTGCTGCCCCTTGTGGAAATTTCCAAATCTCTTGTTACCTCTGGATGATCTTATTAAAACAAATTTAGAAACAATTTTAAACATACAACTCAGCGAACAATCCTGGACTCAGGCATCCCTTCCCATTCGTTACGGTGGGATGGGAATACGCAAAATTAGTAGTGTTTCCTTACCGGCATTTTTGTCTTCTGTCCATAGCTCAGTTAATCTTGTAGGTAAAATCCTAAGGGTTCTGCCCTCAAACTATGAGATTACTGACTTGGCAGAAGCTAAAAATGCGTGGTCAATTGCTTGTCCGGGAAAGGATTTCCCTGACCACCCCATGTCCCAGAGGAGTTGGGATGACATCTTATGTAAAATTTCCGTTGATTTTCTCCTTAGCCGCAGCACAGGTCCTGATAGAGCCCGGCTGCTAGCGTCGGGCACCAAGGAAGCCGGCGGTTGGCTTCACGCCTACCCCTCGCCAAATACCGGCACCTTCCTAGAGCCCGACACACTACGTGTGGCAACGTGCCTGCGGCTGGGGATAAAGATATGTACACCCCATAGATGCCCTTGCGGCAACGATGTCGACCCTCTGGGCCACCACGGGCTGTCTTGTCAAAAAAGTGCCGGCCGTTTCCCTAGACACGCCGCGCTTAACGACATCATCCGCCGTTCTCTTGCCAGCGTCAATGTCCCGGCTTTGCTGGAACCAACCGGCATCGCCAGAGACGATGGCAAGAGACCGGATGGGATGTCTTTGATTCCATGGAGATTGGGAAGGACACTGGTGTGGGACGCCACCTGTGTAGACACTCTGGCTCCTTCCCATCTCCATGGAACATCTCATAAACCAGGCGCGGCGGCTGAAGCGGCCGAAAAATTAAAAGTTCACAAGTACAGGGGTCTCAGCTCTGAATACGATTTTGTTGCATTCGGGGTTGAGACCCTTGGTCCGTGGGGGCCCAGTGCTCATCAACTTTTTAGGCAGATCTCAAAAAAACTGGTTGACATCACGGGGGACCGAAGAGCTGGCAGCTTCCTCGCTCAACGCATTAGCGTTGCTATACAGCGAGGAAATGCTGCCAGCGTCTTCGGGACTATGCCAAAGGGGTCCGATTTTTTAAGTCTTTTTTAATATTAAATTTATTCTGTTTTAGCCTTTTATTTTAGTTAGTTAAGTTCTTAGTTTATAGTTAGTATTTAAATTTCTGTAGGTTTATGTGTTGCTTTATCTTTTGTTTTATTTTAGAATAGATTAAAAGCTAATAAAGTATTAATCATATTTTGAAATTATTTTAATTAATTATTGACATTTTATGATTGTTGTGTTCATTTTAGGCTTAGTATTTTTACAATTATTACGATGATTAATTTGCGCTGCTGCTGACATTTATTTTATTTTATTTATTTTGTAATATTTTTCTTAGACATACGTCGTCATTTTACTAATATAGATTACTATTAAGTTAAAATGTTTACTAACACTTTGTATGGATCTCGTTATCCGAAATAAATGCCTTATTATTATTATTATTATTATTATTAACTAAGTGTAGTTCTTTGCATCTAAACACAGCTAATCGAATCAGCTAATCTACTCTGTAAATCTTGGCAAAATTATGTGAAGTCAAGCCAAAATAAAAGAGATGAAAATTAGAGATGCAAAGGATAGTTGTTTGGCCGGATACCGGATATTTGGCCTAACCACCGGCCGAATATTCGGTATCCGGCCGCCGGATATTCGGCCCGCGGAACTATACGTACATTTTGAGTTTTATAGGTGCGCGTCGCGCAGGTTTTGTCCTGTTTCGTAGTGAACGTTCGCGCGGACACATTTCTAGGCTCGAAACGAGTTTTATTATGTCATTACGAAGTAACTTCGTAAAATAGTACACGTGCAAATTGTAGCAGTAGTATAGTACATTCCAGTTTTATCCCAATATCAAGCAACTTTACTATCCGGTATCCGGCCGGATATTAAAATAAGGGCCGGATATAAATAATAGGCCGGATACCGGATAGTAACCGAATATTCGGTGCATCTCTAATAAAAATATAACACCAGAGATATTTTATAGGATATCCCATCTCATAGAGTTGGGCATTCTATCTCTATTTTTTTTTTTTAATTTTGCGAACACAAACACATAATGTGATTTTCTGTGGTTACGTTGTTTGTAAAACAGAGTTTTTGAGTTTATTATTTCTAGTAAAAATATAATTAAACAAAAAAAGGAATCCAAGGATGTTGTGACACATTAATATACAATTTATGTACAATTTATGTAAATATGTATTTATGTATTTACTATTTGCTTACAGGACGAGACAGTTTCATCTTTGTACTCGTACCAAGAAGCTATAACTACAAGCTGAGTACATTGACAATTTACGTTTTGCATGAAGATAGCCAGAAAACGATGAGCCTGACACAGAGCGGAGTCAACGCAAAAATTTATATCGCTCGAGCCTACTTCAAACATGGAAGTAAATTTAGGACGACGGTAAGTTTCCAAATTTTTCTTAAAATTTTAGGTTTATTAAAATACATACGTAACGGGCTTATTCATATCGTAGAAGATGAATGAAATGAAATGAAATGAAATGAAATAATTTATTCAGTTAGTATGCCACAAGGGCACTTTTACAAGTCAGATTGTGAATCTACCGGCATTTCGCAAGAGGAGACCGCTGTTGAGAAGAAAGCCGAAAGAAACTCAACAGTAAGTTTTTTTTTTGTAAATAATACTTAAAACAGTTACATCGCATTAGTGTTATAACTAATTATGTATATCGTCGTCTAGTTCCCATAGTACAAGCTTTGCTTAGTTTGGGACTAGGGCGATTTGTGTAAGATTGTCCCTTAATATTTATTTATTATTTATTATTATTATTATTAATTATTAAATACGTACACGTAAAGGAGATATATAGATACTCCAAATCAATGTTAAGTAGGAATATTAAAATAAAAAATTTAACGATCGATTTAAAATATCGCTCGAAATGTTTCGAATCGGTACGCGATTCATCATCAGGAGCTACGATCAGTCGCGGCGGCGGCCAGTCGAAAACTGCACGCTAACGCTTTTGTTTTTTTAAGGCATGACTTGAACTTTATAAGGGCTGGTTAGCCCTCACTACCAGTAGTCGGACTTTGTGTGGGAGTATAACCCGCTAATGGGATTATCTCCGCGACACAGGGGGCGCTAACGCTTTCGCCTCGCGGGTGATAAATACGGGAGTCAATCTAAAATAACTTCTCATTTTGTCTAAATTCTCAGTTCGTCTACATTTCCAATTCGGTCACATCTTGACTCGTTGACTGATTTTTTCTTTTGTACTTATTGATTTTTATGTTTTATTAGATTGATGGAATAGACGGCGTTACATCAGAGGCCGTGCGTATGACCAGCAAATCTTCAGAAACTCAAACCGAAGGTAAGTAAATAAAATAATCAGTTGTTAGTTTGGGACTAGGTCGATTTGTGTATGATTGTCCCTTAAAAAAAAAAATGTTGGTATATATTAAGTACTTAATCTTTACTTCAGGTTTCAAAGTATAGATTTAGCTGTGGTTGTGGCACTGCGCTTTCATATTTTTAAGACTACAATTTAATTAATTTTCTGAATTCTGCTTAGAACGATGAAGGAATCTGTGTTTTTTTTTACGTGTACACGACACAAAGCCTGTCAATCTCTATATTAATTTCCACCTGATAGAAGTATGAAACGTTGTCAATTCCGTGCGATAAAAAAAAATAGTACCTTATATAGATCACATACAAATGGGATCCTGGAGAAATCTAGGATCATCAATCATCTTCGTCAAATATTATAGCCAATCGAAAAAAAAAAACATTTCCCAAAAAAAATATTCGTCGAAAAGGCAGAACATCCATTTTTGTAGGCAGTAGGTAAAACTTACCCTGGTTCAGGATGCATAGCATGATATACCGGTCTTTCTTATTAATATTTTCTTGCAGCTACCAATGTCCCGTGGAATACGGCGGTTATTGAAAGCATTATACCAGAATCAAATTTAATAGACTATAAGAAAAATGCAAGAGTAGCCTGTAAAGTTACAGGATGCCCGAAGCCAACCATTTGGTGGGAAGATGAAACTGGACAGAAAATAGAAGCCGAGGTAATACATAAGTATATATTACGAGAACATACATTAATTATTGCAGAAAAATTAATTAAATGTAACCTATATAAAAAAATCAAAACACTTCAGACACAAGTATATGGTTATTCATAACATGACACCCTCATTGAGTGATACAGAAAATGCTACTAAAAGTTAACATAAATACAAAACTTGGAATTCTTAGCATCAATATTGCCTGAGATCTTGTAACTTGTTCCAATTAAAGCTGAATCTTGGAAACTACCATTCCTATTTCCACCAAACATAATCTATGTTCTAATCGAATCTGTAGTAGAAGAACCATCTTAACGGACTTGTCTTTTAATTAAAATAAAAAAAAAACATAAATTGGTTCATCTGTTTGGGAGCTACGATGCCACAGATAGACACACAGATACCCACGTTGAACTTATAACAACTCTCTTTTTTTGTCGGAGGTTAAATTTACACGGCACCAATGTAAACGAAATTCAAAACAAAATGTAATGTTGCCATTAGTTTAGGTTTACTTTCTTTAGGTATCGCCTTTCTCTTGAAGGTGTCTTTCTCTCATATAATCTTAAAAACCTAATTTATATATTTTTATAGTAAAGCAGTTACAAAAATTGTACGTCTGCTAGCGTAAACCAAATGTGTATATTGAAGCGAAGAATTGCAAAATTGTATGCGTTGAGTGGTTTACAAACGGTTGTTCGCCCGCCTGGCCTGGAATGCCATTAAAACGTGGGTTCAAAGCATAAAAAAACAGATTTTCTCTTCAATTAAACACGATTGTTGATGGCAAATCTTTAGCTGTCGTAAGTTTATTCTACTTCCGTTTAGTCAGCAAAACGTTTTTATTTTGTTTCAGGATGAGTTACTACAGTACCCCGCCACATATATTAGTTATGTTGAAATAACGAGCTTGACTGAAAACAAAACGATAACTTGCAAAGCTACTACGGCGAATGGAATACAAGCTAAAACAGAAGATTCACGAACTGTACAACTATATGTTTACAGACCATACGTCTTCCAGATGGTTCGAACACCAGAAGGTAACCCATGTTTATTACCGACTCGAAGTTACCCGTAACCTCGCCCGCGTAACCTCCCTTTCTTTACCGTAGTCGGGAAAAACGTATCCTTTAACTATCTTTCGATGTCGAAAATTGGTTAAAAACTGCCGTCATTGTGGCGAGATGAGTTAGCAAATACATTTTAATCTACAAAATGGTGGCGCTGAGCGTCCAAGCAAAACGTAGGCCATCCTACATCGTGCTATATTTTTCCTGCAAGAATTGATTTCAATACACTCATGTTTAACAATGATTAAACATTTATCTCTGACTCAATACTTATGTTAATTCCAGATACCACTATACCATATGAAGAGGAAGGTAAACTTTACTGTGAAGTAGAGGCCTATCCTGATCCTACAATCACATGGTATTTTAATGAAAAGGAAATAAAATTGTCATCAAATGAAATTGATAATGATGATAAATATGAAATGGAGTATTTTAATGAAGACAATGCATTGATTATCAAGAACATGACGTCAGTATATGCCGGTACTTACAGATGCGATGCCAGAAATGAAGCCAATTACAAAACGTTTTCCGTTGAGGTCAAAATATCTGGCTTAGGTAAGTACACTTTTATAGTACCTAAGCTTCACAATTGGGCTTATAAGGCGGTCGAGGCACGCAACGTGCAATGGAAAGGGCTATGATCGGTGTTTCTCTGCGTGATAGAATTAAATACGAGGATATTCGCAGAAGAACCAAAGTAACGATATAGCTCACAGGATTGCACGGTTGAAGTTGCAAAGGGCGGGCCATATAGCCCGGAGAAAGGAGGGCCATTGGGGCAGCAAAGTCCTGAAGTGGTGACCACGTATAGTAAAGCGCATGCTGCATTAATTGTGACATGATTGGCATAGGTTAAGAAATGTTAATAATATTCCACTTTGTTACTATTTCTAAGACACTAATATGAAAAAGTTTGTAACAAAATGGACATCATCATCATATCAGCCGATAGAAGTCCACTGCTGGACAAAGGCGTCCACCAAAGTGGACAGAATAAACTGAATGAAGTATGAAGTTTTTGACATAAATTAAGCCTTACAACATTTCAATTTCTTATTACAAAATAAAGTAATTAGGTCACAATTAGGTGCATCCCTTCTCACGAAAATGCTCAGCTGAGGCGCCTGTGTGAAGCAATGAGTTGCGAAAAAGTAGTCTATGTAAACTACATATTGTTTACTTTTCAGAATCCCCGGAGCTGGAGATGGATACAGATTTGACATCTAAACTGGGTGAAAGTGTACAAATTCGTTGCAGGTTTGAAAAGTTTATCTCGCTGCTCGCTATGAAAAAAATATTCACTGCTTAGTGGTGTACTCCTGACATTTTCAGTCCGTCTGTAATGATTATGCTTCGCGTTCGTTGCTCGTGGCCAGTGTATAATAACCGCATAACAGACTATTTACCGTTGATAACATAACAAGCTAAACTCATTTACGAAACTTAATGACAGTTATGCAGCCTTTTTATGTATTTATTATAAAACTAGCTGCGCCCCGTTGTGTTACCCGCGCAGTTCTTTTTTTAATAGTCTATACGTCGTGTGTTTATCTAAATTGAATTTTATCAAAATTGGTCTATCCGTTTGAGAGTGAAGAAGTAACAAACATACAAACACACTCACAAGCTTTCGTTTTTATAACATAGGTGTGATTAGCGCCACTATACAACTTTACAACCTAATCACACAAATTTCAGAGTTATCAAAGGAAAGCCGAATCCAAAGGTAACATGGCAATACAAGCCTGTACACGGCTACGATTTTACCGATTTATCAGATGACATCAATGTGGAAGAAGGACAAAATAACAATAAATGAAATAATGTCTAAACATAAAGGCACATATAAATGTGAGGCTACCAATGAGAAAGGGCAAGATTCAAAAGAAATTGGAGTAAAAGTTATTTGTAAGTACATATCAAAATATTAAGATTACTATAATAGAGATGATGAGCGATGTTAAATTCTACAACGTTCTGTAGTTATTTGAATAAATGTAGCTCAAAGAAACGATGACGTCATGGTTTGGACGCCATTTGTAAGGAGCGTCTTGAAAGCTCTGTAGGAATGTCGAACTTTAACAGTAATTTCAGACTGCTAGGGCAGTGTAAGTATAGTTAGTTCTATACCAACATTTGATCCTAATAAAAAATACGGTCGATTGCATCCTAAAAAGAAAAGTGATCTGGCCCATTCAATTCATTTGCCGTCTTTCTAATTCTTAATTGAATTTTCAGACGCCCCGAGGATTGAAAACGCACAAACAGAAACAAAGGAAGTATTACGGGACAGTTTGACTGTTCTGGAATGTAAAGTGGATGCAGAGCCAAAGGCCACGGTGAGATGGGAAAGCCCAGAATCTAGTTTTCCTGACGACAGACACAGTGTTGACGGGGATTCACTCAAGTACGTACCTATAACTAATTAGGGTTCTGCTTATTTTCTAACCCCTACTGCCACCCTTCCCCATCCCACTTTTTGTTCTAGGACAAGAAAAAACGTCGCTGTTTTCTTTTATTCAGGTTTATGAGTCAAACTGGTAAAAAAAATTTTTTTTGTTTTCATTGTATCTTGTATTCAAAACGTATTTAAAAAATATATACCTAAAAAAACGCCTTAAATATGAGCCGGATTTTTTCAAAAATTATCAATTAATTTTTAAATGGATTGATAAAATAATATTACTATACTCCGGATTTTAATTAGGCGAACTAACTTGACAGCTCAAAGTGTTGTCAGGAATAGAAAAAAATAAAATAGTGATTGGTTTATGTCGATACAAATATGTCGATATAACCTTAACAATACACCCATAGACACTTAATTATGTTGTAATAAGGTTTATATTCGTTTAAAATGTACAGTTATCTGTGTATTCGATAGTACTATGGAAGACCCATTCGATTCAATAAGTTATGCTCAGAAATGGCTCGGCCCTCCGTCGAGCTAAGATTACTAAATTTTGTTTGTCCGATATTATCCGAAGTTGACCGAATATTCAAAATCCGATTTCATATTCTGAGTCGGAGGACCCAAAAGCCACCCAATACCGAGTTTCAGCCCCCTCGAACCAATTTGAAATTTTCGAAAAAAAAAAAGTCGCCATTTTGATTTTTTTTTCCACGACTGTACTCGGGTGGGGGTCCCCTATGATATTTGTTTGAGCATCCCCCTACCCATCTCTAGCCGTTTACGAGATACGGGACTCTTAAAAAAAAATCTCCATACAAATCTTGTTTTTTTCGATATTTTCCGACTTTGACCGAATTTTCGGACACCGATTTCAGATTCATATTTGTGAGCCCCAAATGCCCCCCGATACCGAGTTCCAGCTTCCTAGCACCAATTTGAAATCTTGGAAAAAAAGCCATTCCTCATTTTGAATTTAATTTGGTTCGATTTGTATCAACCTGTATGTAATCATTTTGTGACGCACACATAAATATTATCATGTTCTCATTCATTCCATTCGTGCCAGCTTTAGTGAATCAACCTATAGGACTGGTTTTTTTAATTATCGATATTAACAACACTAGCGAAACTGTGGCAACATTCGTGTGCAATGAACTGTCAAGTTAGTTCGCCTAATTAAAATCCGGAGTGTAGGTACCTATATACATATATGTATCTGAGTGTTACTAACAAATGTTTTATTAACATTTATCTCGGATTTTTATGAGCAGTAGCGACCCTTGAAACTTAATTAAAAAAAACGTCAAAATTCGCCACACCCGATGATACGCTGAAATACGTAAGCTCAAATCAATCCAGCCTTTTTGGCAAAATATGGCCACACTTAGGTAACAAATTTTTTTTTATACCTCAAATGTGACGATTTATACACGATGATTTTTAATCGGTGATCAGGAGTAGAAAAATATTAATATTTAGCTAAAATTAAACTTAATAGGCGAGGTCCCGCGCAATTACCTCACTGTTAAATTAATTAAAAGTTAAAACATAATTAAAACTAATAACCACTAGATACATGGTCATCCTACATAAAATTATTGAAGTACGATACCTACGTCAAGTGTCATCGCTTTGGCGGGAAATTTTACGAAATTTTCTACGACTTTGTTTATGTAATGACAATGACAATGACAAGTTATTACTCATAAATTGTCATTTCCATTAAATTATTAAAGAGGTTGTAAGCACACCGATACAGATTAGTTCGGTGACAAGGAATTTAAGACAAAATTGGTTTCAAAATAAAAATTATCATAGAAAAATAATAGTTTGTTTTCATGTAAGTACGACTTCAACGTGACCGCCATCAATTACTGAGTTAGAAAAGTTGGTACCTGATCACCGATTAAAAATCATCGTGTATTATATATTATTTCTACAGTTTTGTAGTAGCTTATACTAATTAAAGTTGTATTACGCGTAACTTTGTACATCGGTGATATTTTATTTTAAGGTTTGTGGCGGGTCTCAACGATTCGGGCTCGTATCGGTGTATCGCTGAAAATGAGGCCGGAACTGCAGAAAAAACTATATATGTTAATGTGCTGGGTAAGTACATCATCTCCACAATATTCTTTGTTCATTCACTCTTTAAATATTCCCGTGAAAGTACTAGAATAAAAAAAAAAAAAATAGAGAAAATTCAGTAAAATTAAAATGTCAGCTAACATCGACGCTTGACATTATTAACACTGATTAAAGTACTGCGCAAGAGTTGCAAATTATATAATGTTACGATTTTGTCCCAAAGAAGTTAGCGTATGCCCCACTGACAACCCCTTATCTGTGTATGTGATCTGTGGTGTGCTCTAAGCAAAGAAGGGATATCTCCTTTAAAATGTCGACTCGTTATTGTTAATATCACTCAATGCAGCTTGAGTACTTAGAATAAATACGCCTAGAAACCTAGTAAGCACTTGATGACGAAGCCAGTTTTGATTAGCCACGGGCCAAGTTTTATCCGTGTGCGCATCCTCCATTCTTAGACACGCACACATGACACCAAAAGCGGCATCATCTTTCGAAAATCTGTTGTATGAAGACTCGTTCTAGGCCTATTTATTCTAAGCTTGAGTAGAAGAAATTGATATATTTGCGATATAAAACCATAACAAAACCGAGCTGTTACTAACTTGAATATTATTACATCGCTATGTCGAATAGGCTATAGTTTTCTAAAAAATATAATTAGTCCGTCAGTTAGATTGTCAAAAAAATTGGACATATATTTTTTATTTCCTCCATTAAACACAAAAAAAAAACAGTCTGTTAAAGTTCCGCATGACGTCACAACGCTACATTATTTAGCATGGCGTGTCGTCAAAAGCTTTGATGTGCTTAATTTTATGTTTGATTGTCAAAAGAAAAAAAAATACGTTTCCAACTTGTTTTGATAATTTATCTGACAAATAAAAAAAAATGTTTTATGCCCACGAAACTACCTTTGTGCCCAGGTTTAATCGTGCTTTAATTTACATTTCAGTACGACCATTTATCACTCCATACATGGAAAGTATTACAGTGAGGACCGGCAGCCTTTTGAAACTGCCTTGCAATGTCGAGGAGGCAAACCCTCCCCCCTCCATCGAGTGGAAGTTTATTCCCAAGGATTCTACCCCCACACGTTTGTTTAGGTAAAACGATATGTTTATCATAGTGCCATAAACTGGCTAAATCCAATTATTTTTACCCATATTATCCACCATGGGTAATGGATAGACTACACATTACAGGTGGTTTCACAACTTTAATTTTCTGTAATATTATGAAAACCATCGTGAGACATCTTTCATAATTATTAAACGCATCAACTGCCAGCAACGCATATATGCGTTCATTTTCATAGAAATTTTTTCCTAGGCCAAAACGCCCCCTGGCAGTGAATTCGACGGTTTAAACTCACGTAAAAAGTGTCCGACATGTATCGGGCCATGTGTGTGTGTGTGTGTGTGTGTGTGTATGTTATGTGGTTTTATAAATATTCCATATACTGAGCTGTAAAATTTTGCAAATGTCACTTTGCCAATTGCCAAAGGATAGGTATATCCTTCCTATAAGTACAAGTTCAATATTATTATTTTTTTGTTTTTATTTTCAACGAATTAACATTGTCGTTCAGCGAGGAAATGCTGCCAGCGTCTTCGGGACCAAGCCAAAGGGACCCGACTTTCTTAGTTTTTTTTTACTAAGTTTCAGCGTGTATTTTAGTTAACAATTGTAATAATTTTTTTAGATAATATCTATTTCTATACGTCCAGATTGCAACTACTTTTTCCAAAAAGTTAGTACGATTAAAAGGTATACATAAGGTAGGTATCGATATACTCGTAGAAATTATCTTTATTATGTAATTAATCATCGATTAATGTTTCAGTGGTGACTCCATCTTTTCAAAGGAACTAGTATTTTCAAGAGTCAAGAAAGCAGATGCTGGGACCTACGTCTGCTTTGTGGAGAACAAAGTTGGGTTGGACAGGATCGAAATCGATGTACGCGTAGAATAAGTTCCTACACAATATATCTTAAGTGTATTATATACCGATAGAAATTAAAAAGTATATACAAATTAAATAACTTTTTTCTACTCCTGTACTTTTTTCTGTCATTTCTATAATCACCTAATCAAACATATCCTAAACATTTACATTATGGAAGCCAAAAACTACTATTAAACGATGTTATAATCATCGGGTTAAGAGGCCTTATTCCTTTAAAAAAAAATTTTTTTCATATTTTGACAAATATATTGATAATTTCAACCAACTTTTTGAAGTGTATAATACTTTTCCCCGAGTTCTAGGTAGTAACATAGCTATTTCATGCTTTAATTGCGTGCAGTGGGAAATAAGTTGAAAAAATTAATTTTCCGCGTGAATTTTGTCAATTTCGAGTAGTTTTTGAAACAAAATTTATCAATGAAAAATTCAAACTGTAGGTTTCAAATATATACCAATAAATCCCAATAGCCCTGTTCTAGGTAGTAACGTCAATAATATGTTAAGAAACATGTTTGATCATAGAGAAAAATGTCTAAAACGATCAGCATTTTAAAAGGAATAAGGCCTCTTAAGTTACACCTGGTATGTATGGCACCGCATACATATGAGGTACAAAGTTAACGCAACCGATCACGTTTGTTGTATGGGAGCCCCACTTAATTTTTTTATTTTATTTTGTTGTTAGTATTTGTTGTCATAGCAGCAACAGAAATACATCAGCTGGGAAAATTTCAACTGGTTAGCTACCACGGTTCAAATACATCAACTGTGAAAATTTCAACGGTTTAGCTACCCCGGTTCATGAGATACAGCCTGGTGACCGACAGACAGACAGACTCATGGACGGACGATCTGACGGACGGACAGTGGAGTCTTAGTACTAGGAGGTCCCGTTTTTACCCTTTGGATACGGAACCCTATAATGAATTTAATTTTCCTGGCTGATATAATATAATTTTTTTTCAAGTCAATCAAAATCAGGCACACGCTCTAGCTAAGTAGCAAACATTGAAAAACGCCTATCTTTTTATTTAAGGCAATACAACGAATGGTCACTAATGCGATTGAATTTCCTTCTTTCCTCGTGACGGGCTCACTATTAATTTAATTACATATAAATATGGGTGATTCTACAAAAAATGGGTAACTCGATGTCATCAGCTAAAAAAACGATGTTTTATTACATTTTGTTTATATTTTAAATTTTATTTTAAAACAATTTAAAGCATTTTATTTGGTCACCCAATTTCAGCTATTCATTTTAAATACAAATATGTAAAACTTGACAATATAGTCTTCAAACGTCAGTACTTTGGCATGTCACAATCGCAAAAGCGCGCAATCAAATGGCTGTGTCTTAAATATTACCTTCAATATATGACAACTTGCTATTCTACTATAATCTGTGACATATTTAATTATATATATCATAACTTTCATAATATAATACTCTCACGGTAGTTACAGAAATAAGAAGAAACTTTGTCATCAGTTTTATTCGTCAGTCCGTTGGCTGTTGTTCGAATTTGAATTTCGCGCTAAATATCGGCGACTCAAATTCAAATCCGTGTTACATTTCAAGGTCGATAGTAAAGTTAGCTGCAGGTCGTGGCATTTTACGGCCGCCATTACTGTGCCAGTACGAGAGTTGTGGTTGTCATGTGAACACGTGCTGATCCAGTCAACATTTCAGTCCTATGGTAAGTCGTTATTTTCTTGTAAATCTGTGTTATATTTTAATTTATACATAGTTAACTTTGATTTGTTAAAATGTTACTTCTTGATCTTCGAAAATAACAAAATAAAGGTTGATTCTAAGGATAACCTCAAATTCATGTCTTTTTCGTCAGTCCGTTGGCGTCAGTCCGTTGTCTGATATTGCGCCAAAGGACTGACGGGTTTCCAGGGTACTGACTTTTCTAGCGTGTTTAAGCATTTTTCTACTTATTTCAGTTTAAAACATCATGCCGCCTCCTAAAAAAAAACAAAATATGTCTAAGGATAGAGAAGATATATTAAAAAAGAAAAGAGAAGCCGAAAAGGCACGCTTAGCTCGAATTAAAAGTGACCCCGTGAAATTAGCTGAATACAAAGAAAAACAAAGGTTGCAATACATAAAAAAGAAGGAAAAGGGGCAAAGAAAAAATGTTAAAGAAATGACACCTCGAGAGCAGAGATTAAGTAGAAAAAAATGGAAAAAATATTCATCAGAGTACAGGCAAAAAAAACAAGTATTGAAACATATTACTGACAATTTTGTTCGCCAGAATACTCCGACACTTACTGACGATGAAGCACAACCAATAGTTGGTGAACAAATAAGACCTATTATGAACGAAGACCATAGAGCAGATGAAGCAAAAAAGAGAAGCGAAAGACAGAGAAAGTCAAGAAGCAGGCAATTAAAAAAAATGGAAGCAATGGTTTCAAAACTGAAAATTAAACTTAATACTCAGCGTCAAAAATATAAAAGAGTCAAAAAACAGTTAAAAAAAGTTGTAAAATCTGTGGAAAAAACTCCAAAAACCAGGATAGAAGAAATGAGTGCTGATATTACTAAAAAGAAGGAATTAGTGAAGAAGGCTCTTTTCGGAGAAGTGATTAAAATTCAATTAGAAGAAAACTATACTAAAATAAAGAGTCATGAAGATAAAATAAAGTTCAAACGCGCTATATCCGGAAATGTGGTAGACAAATACAAATTATGGAGAATTCCAAACAAAGCAGTGACTTATAAAAAAACAGGTCATAACCTTCCAAAAAATAAAGAGATTAACGTCAAAATTAAAGTGAAAAGTTTGGTTCATCAATTTTTAGAAGATGATTCTAACAGCCGTCAAGCAGCAGGTAAGAAGGAATTTATTACTCGTAAACAAATTAAAAAACAGAAAAGATATCTACTGGACAGTATGAAAAATCTTCATGAGAAGTTTTTGAAAACCATTCCATTTAAAATGGGTTATTCCCTATTTACCCGACTCCGACCATTTTGGGTGGTTCCACCTACACTATCAAACCGTGATACTTGTGCTTGCACGGTCCACGAAAACATGGACCTTCAACTTGCTGCTCTTAAAAAGGCTAATATTCTCACAGCAGTTAGTAATCATCAAAGTATGTTGAAAACGCTTTGCTGCGATCGATATTCTGAAAGATGTCTTGAGAGAACATGTGATGAGTGTTCCTTAAAAGCTTTGACTTATGCAGAATTCGATAACTCAAAACCGATCTTAATGCAACAGTGGGTGAGTAAAAAAGAGTCCATATATGATCTGAAAACAAAGAAAGAACGATTTGTAATGAAGTGTAAAAAAGAAACACAGGAAATCCTACCTGCAAATCTCATACAAAAACTTGAAAGTGACATGGCAAAATTTTTCCGGCATTCTTTTAACATAGTACACCAGTATAATGTCATTAAGCAACTGAAAGAGTCTTTATCTGAAAACGAAGCCGTGGTGCATATGGATTTCTCGGAAAACTTTTGTACTAAATACAACCAGGAAATACAAAGCTTTCATTTTGGAGGATCGCGCACCCAAATTTCATTGCACACCGTGGTCGTTTACCTAAAAGACTCTACGACTTCGCACTGCACTATGTCTTCCAATTTGTCACATAACGCCGGAGCAATTTGGGCCCATCTAAAACCTGTGCTGGCATCACTGCCATCAGAAATTCAAAACATTCACTTTCTCAGCGACGGTCCTGTAACACAATACAGAAACAAATCTATGTTTTATGTGTTGGGCTGTAAACTGCAAGACATGTACCCTAATATTGTGCAATATTCCTGGAACTTTCATGAAGCTGGACACGGAAAGGGGGCACCCGATGGTGTAGGGGCTACGTGTAAGCGAACAGCTGACCAAGTCATTGCTACAGGAGGTGATATAACTAACTTGACGGAGTTTGCTTCTGTTATACGCGAGAGATGTCCAGGTATAAAAGTGAATGTGGTTGAAGGCTGTGAAATAGAGCAGATGAACACCTTGATTAACGACAAGTCGTCTCAAATGATCGCGTTTAAGGGAACGCTCTTGGTGCACCAGGTGACAGGCTCAGCTTACATTCCCAACCACCTTACAATGAAGTCACTAAGTTGTTTTTGCAACGCTGACTCATGTGATCATTTCAAGCTAGGATCTATTCGTTATCAGACAGAGACGTCGGGTGAACATGGTACACGTATAAATACTTCTACCGTATTCACAGACTCTGAAGATGATGATATACCACTATCCACGTACGTGAAAGACACGAATGATCGTTTAATATTGGATAGCAATATATCAACACCAGGAGTTAGCGGTTATTCACAACAACAAAGTCCTTATAGCAGTGGTGATTATGTATTGGTCAAATATACAACAAGGAATACAGAATACCGTTATGCAGCAATCTGCTCTTCTGTCGATGATGAAGAAGGGGAAGTGAGAGTGACTTTCCTTAAAATTTGTAAACAGGATGGCACTCTGTTCAAATTAAACGAAAGAGATGTGTCAGACGTTCCGATGGATCAAGTAATAAAAAAATTACCTGAACCAAATCTCATTATGAAAGGTAATAGAGTGTTTTACCAATTTAAAGAACAGATTGATGTTTTTGAAAAGTGATTATTGTAGTTTTAAACTATTTAGAAGCATAATTTTTATTTTTTGTTGAGAAAAAGATCTCATTTTTATTATTACTGGCCTATAAGGCACAGATTGTCATAATTTTAGTTCCTATTATTTGTTTTTTTTTTTTTATGTACACATAACGATATTAGACATGTCAAAGACTGTTTTGAAGACTGAGAGAGATAGTTTACTTTCATAGTATTACTTAGGACTTGTTATTAATTCCATGTTGATTTTTGTGTTGATTAAGGCTGAGTCAATTTATGTTTCAATTGTTTGTTGATTACCTTTAAAAATTATACTTTTAAACTACCTCAAAGTAGTAAAGTCAATTAAAGAGCAAATTAAAGATCGAGATAGTTATTTGTCAGGATAATACCATATATGAACAGTTTTTTATTGTTACTTAAGTGAATTAAGAGAGAGTAAGACTTCAAATATGTGCCATTATTAGTTTCTAAGAGATTTCTTCAAGAATTTAATAAATATCATACATATATCTTATGAAGTTGTGTATTCTATCAGTACTTTGTCACCCTCGTCAGTTCTCTGGCAGTCAAATTCAGAAAATACTCATTTTCTCAGCATTTACCTAAAAAAGTGACTGGCCCAATCACGGACAATATATTTATTAGATTACCTATCTGATACACCCGAATTTGTATAATTTTGATTTAAAAACTATCATAAACAAAATATCTCGAAAAGTTACCCAATTTTTGTATATTCGCCCATATACATACATTACATACGTACATAGACTGCTAAACTTATACCCTTTCCATTTGGGTTTACCGTAGTCGAGTAAAAAGAAGGAAATTCAATGGACAGCGTACTATATCTTTTGTCATATTACATGATATTGGAATATTTGCTAGGCAGGATCAAAAGTTAAGAAATTCTCTGCTATTATTATTATTTTATTATTATAGAATTCTAGATTTGTATTGAAAATCAGAGGAGTGATGCCATTCTGGCGCCATCTGTTGATTATTATTTCTTTGTCCTCTCTTCACGCCGAAACGGTTTGACAAATTTTTAAACCAATTTTAATACAGAGTTAGTTAGACATCCAACGGTGTTTATATTATAGGATACTTTTTTCCCCACTAAGGTAAACACATTACGCGGATGAGGTTGAAATAATGTAATTAAAACCTAATATAACATAAACTAGACGGAGATGGCGGGATGACATAGACGCATTCCTCAGCAACTGACTCGGAGGAAGCATCAGCGGCCTTTGCCTAGCAGTGGGACACTCCTATAGGCTAGCTAAGAAAACATAATCTTACCAATAAACGTATCTACGCTACGCAAATAAGATATTGTTAACAGTATTTTTAGTAGTAGGTAGTAGTTTATATTTAGAGTAAAATATTGGCTGACATAAAATTCTTATTCATAATTGTCATTAGTCATACTTTCGATTTTTCTTTGAAACAAATAACTTTTCCGGATTTTTATAATACGAACCTAACCTAATCTTACCTAAACTAATGGGTTTTACTCTCAAACCTCTTGTAAAGTTCATAATTTCACAGTTATGGCTAACTATTTTATGACAAACAAAACGTTATGACAGTCGATGGATAGTCGTCGTGCGAATAAATGCGCTCCCCGTTAATGAGTCATTTTCTAAAAGCATATACATATTTTAAGGGCTTTAATTAAAACAAAACTTAATTGATTCCTTTGTATAACGATAGTTACCGATATCTTTTGTATTAGTAAATTTCGTAACACAAAAGACGCGACCGTTTTTATTAGGTAAGCCTTTAACTATGCACATGCTTTTTGAAAATGACTAATACTTTAAGGTTAATAAAAAGTACAATTGATAAAACGTACAGAAATGAAAATAACACCATGAGAACTCATAAATAACAAAACGATTTCCATGCTCATCAACGCAAGGTCGATATAATCATTACTCGTAAAATGGCAAAGCATTTGTTTAATACATAATGTTTAACTATGAAATTGCCCTCGAATTAGATGTTCTGCGGCATTAACCCTTTATGACGCATTTTAAAACATTGTTCGCGTATAAACAACTGAGAATAGTTTATTGAACCAGAATTATAATAATAGTACATTATTGCACACTCCGGGAAAGAAGGGCTTGCCGGGTGAGTAAGGTATAGGCCGATCGTAGGGAGGCCGGATAGTGATACGAAGCCGGTAAGCCCATTTCACGGCTAGGCATAGGCATGTATAGTGATTTTCCCAAACATATCATGAAATAAAAACATACTCAAACTCGAAAAAAGTATTTTAAAATCAACAGAAATACTGGTAGCGGTTTGAAAGGGAAATGGAAACTTTAAAAATAATCAAAATTTTTGTTTATAGGAATAAAGTTACATATTTTTCAGTACAACTTAGGTAGGTACTATTACATTTGACCACGATGCTTTTTCGCTAATAGCAAAAACAAACTATTTTCAATGGAATGAATATTTGTGGCGCTAAATTACTATCTCTAATAATAAGTATGTTTTTTTTTTAATAAATTAGAAAAACAGAATATAAGAAAAATAAAGACGGGGTGGTAATCACAAAATTAGCACAAAATAATGGCAAAACGTATCACCTTATTTTGTCAACTATGAACTTAATCAATTTTTGTTCGTTAAAATGAAATCAACTATCTACTACTTACTACTTGTAAGATGACTATTTTTAAATGACAATCAGTGCCATCGAAGTTGAGACCTAATTTTGGAAGTCATTAGATTTACGAAAACAAAAAAATATGTTTCAAAAGGTCCAAACATAATCATAACTAATCTTGTAATTATTCCGACATTTGAATCCAAACAATGGATGTTACCTAAATATAGTCAAGGATGTCTTAACACGTTTCTCAAATCGGGTGATTATCGTATCGGAGCAGATCTAAGGTCGGAGGTAATGATAACTTTAAGTCCATTCGTATTCATGATGAGTTAGTATTTCAGCCCAGAATCGTGACGATGGAGAGACCTTGTGTGTAGGTATTCAGAAAGGCTATTAGGTATTTGATTGATATGTACCTAACCCATCGTCTTATAGACTACTAGGAGGAGCATCTTTACTCGACCGGGAAAGAAGTCATAACCTTCCTTTTGTCTGTATCCGGGGCTTTTGGCTTCATAGTCGGGTAAAAAATATACTGAAACACCTGTGTTCAGCTTTAAAAAATCGATGGTGATAGACATACAGAAAGACAATCGAGTGATAAGGGTATTTCACTCGGAACCCTAAAAAGGGTTTATTTAGTCTTCTACGCGCGAACGAAGGTAAATGAAATTAATCATGAAGTATTTTAAAGGCATTTTGACCAATTTTCATTTGATTTTTACCTAAGTATGCGTATTTCGAGTAAACAAGTTAAAATACAGACTATATTTCTGGCGTATAGAAAACGTAGATGAATCTAGTAGCACTTATATGTAAAATAAGATGTCAATGACACGATTTCGACAAATTTCAAAGTAAAATGATGAATTATTGCAGAATATGTCCTCAAATAGTACCAGTGGGTAAATGACGCTACAGCGTAAATGTATAGCAAATGCAGGTGCGAAAATATTCAACCGATTTCGCAATTCGAACTCTGACCGCTCTTGAAATGTTAGCATTTGTAATATTTAAAAGCAACTACTCAGCTATAATTTCACACTAATCATTAGTAACTTAGGAACTATGACTTTTACAACTACTTGCACAATTAGTGTGTAATTCTGTTGTCTTGAAAATCAATCAATCAAATCTTATCAAGCAATTTTTGTATAGCTTACACTGGTGAATCAGCAAGTCGCACCAACGTATCGATCTTTGCCCAACTTATGTTTCGAACTAGACTATCTACAACTGACCTTTGTATAGTACTTTGGTCACATTTCCAGTAAAGATAGTGAAAACCAAATGTTTACATTGAAGTGAATAACCACCCACCTTTATGCCACCCTGAGGCATAATTATAATAAATGAAGTAACTGGTTGAAAAAATCAATGGCTCGAGCATGGTTTCGGTGGTCTAATGGATAAGACGCCCATTTTGGCTCCGAAAACCGTTGGAAACACGGGTTCAAACCATGCCCGGAACACTTGGTTTACGCTAGCAGACGCTACTGCTTTAATAAAAAATAAATAATAGACAGTGCGATCATTGAAAAACTGTTGATCACAAGAAAAGTTAAAGGCAAGAGCCAGGACAACCTAAACCAGGAGGACAACCCAGCCCAACACGCTGGACAGAACAGATTCGCTCGTCATGAGAGAGACTGTTCCGAGGAAATTTCCACGACCCTCAGAAATTGATAGACAAGGAGGTATTGGTGTTGCCAGTAATGTGTTGGAGTGCTTGCGACTCGTTGTGATCGCGTGCTGAAGTGCGCGGACAAAAGCGGAAATCGGAGCAGCACAATCGGAGGAGCGGAGTGCACTGTCAAACTATCGGTTATTATCGTGACAGGCTGTACACAGTGAGTCACTCTTGGTCTTGCTTACTTGAATAAACCTATGTACCTAGGTATATCTTATTAATTTAGTTTGATAGTCCTAGAGGAAAGGAAATGAGTTCGTACGCCGCTATCTCAACCAAAAATAAAATTACCGTGAAACAGATGCTAATGTTGATATTAGCATTTACAACGTCGCCGGTCGTAGGTCAGGGTCGCTCCAATTGATTTGAAGTTTGACTTTAAGATAAAAGAGCACGCTAATTTCATTCGAGTTTACGAGACAATTGATGCATTGTTTGAATATGTCTACATTTATAGCATCAAGGATGTAAGATAAGCACGGCAATGTTGTTTGGCCAATATTATAGTACGTAATAGTAGTTTTTGATACAAGTGTGGAAAGTATGTCATTTTGAACGAGTCCCGAGGAGTCTTGGCCCGAGCCGCAAGGCGAGGGTCAAGACGTATACCAAACAACGTTTGTTAATACATTTGCGAAAAATTGCAATAATATACGTTTAAAGCAGTAATTGAAAGGAGCAATTATATTTATTTCTGTCTGATAAAAATTAAGAGTACAATTTTTAGAGCAATTGTGAAGGGTCGCATTTAAGGCCATTGTTGGTAAGTTTAAAGTTTTATTCAACTTGTTAATAATTCTCGTATTCTCGTTTTCAGCCAATAAAATGTTCATAGACGGCAATTACGGGTGGGCGGGGCACATAGCACGTAGAACTGACGGCCGATGGGGCAGTAAGGTTCTCGAATGGAGGCCACACACCGGCAAGCGCAGCGTAGGACGTCCACCCACAAGGTGGACAGACGACCTGGTAAAGGTTGCAGGAAGCCGCTGGATGCAGGTCGCTTCCAACCGGCCCATCTGGAAGTCACTGGGAGAGGCCTATGTTCAGCAGTGGACGTCCTGTGGCTGAAATGATGATGATGATGAGACGGCAATATAATTTTTCTTTCGATTTTGCGGGTAAAAGACTCTCACTTGCAATTTTATTTTTTCCTTGGCTCGTATATCGGGCGGTGTTAAATCTACTCGTATTCTGATAACATCAGAATCCATCATTTTCTATCAAAAAGTCTTATTACCTGATTTACATTATTATAACAAAACGGGACTTGAGTATTTACTTAGTTACCTCGACGTTTTGAACGTGATGTTCATGATCTCGAAGGACTGTACTTTCCTGACGTAGGTTTATTCCGACCATATGGTGATTTGATTGCCTTTATGACCATATTTAGATGAGCATTTATAGTTAGTAATTTGCTAGTTTAATAGTGTAATAATTGATGCAGTTAGGGATGGTTGGGATTTTTCCCACCGTACATCATCTATTTGTCAGCAGAATGATTTATAGTGCGCTTGACTTCCATAAATAGGCCTCATTAGGTATATTGGTGCCATATGTAGAATTGTAGATTCGAATCGTTTCATTATAGTAACATAAAATAAACATTCGAAAATGTTTCTGTCTTTTGCCGATGACAATTTAATAGTAGGAGTACATTACATACGGCGATGAATTCGTGAATGTCCCAGATCGCAGGTGTTTGTATAAACATGCGATCTGGAGCTTTAAGAATTACCGCCCGTGGTTTGACGTCTTGCCCTGGCCAGGAAAAGATTATAAAATGAGTAGTTTGCACAAATGTATCTTTGACAGAGAAAAATTGTGTTTTCCTCAGTCAACCTTTGACAACAGTAACATGGAAGGTTGTGGAAACATCAGGGGGCTCGAATAATTGATATACGCGATATAATCCGTTTAAATTGCTTTATTTATATATGTGACAGACGCGGAAACCGAAGAGAAAAACCATAAAAGGTCAATAAACGTTATATCAATAGTCCAGCACCCAAAACAAAGTCGTTTCTGGATCTGGACATGTGTCGTTTTCCGATGTTACCGCGAGTTCCGCACAGACATTGACAACTACATTGACATAATATCTTTAAACCGTTCCCATGAAAAGTCGTCATCATCAGATGTGGCTTTATTTTCCAAGGATGCAAAATATTTGCGGCTTCGCAAGCCAAAACGGTAAAGCGGAGAATTTTTAACCAATTTTGGTAACCAAAACCATCTTTATGGGTTCAACATTGGTACCAAAATTGGTTGATTAGGGAATGCAAGCTGGTAATCTTTTCTATGATAATTACCTGTAATTTACCGGTAATCCGTCAATTTTCAGACAAAAATTTACTGCATTCAGGTAATGCAAAGCGGTAATTTTTTCTATGAAAATTACCCGTATTTTACCGGTAATCGGTTAATTTACCCGTTTGCATTCCCTGTATCCGATACTTATTATCCGACTACGGTGAAAATGGGGTTTCTGCAGACAAAGCGAGTACCTCTTATTGTAAATATAAAAACAGGCAGTGCAACATTAACAGTTTTCAAGTTGATTAAACAATGACGTCATAATACTCAAACAAAACGCAATGATTAGATGGGAAATATCGAAGGCCTGTCGAACGTAAAGTTCAAGTTTGCGATAATTTACCAGTGAATAACGAGCACGAAATATGGTAGTTTGTTTTTCTGAGGCAAGAGACACTATCTCGTTAATCAGTTTTAGCTTTATTGTATGTGTCCCGGCTACATATTACACTACGAAGGCTGAAGAGATCGTAGAATATGTAAGGGTGAAGTGTCGTTGTAAAATTGGAGTCTCGCCACGACGTGAGTTTTAATTCCTTCGTACTGAGAGTTCCGACGGACCAACTAGCGAACGAATTAACAAGGCTCAGCAGCCCCTGCCACGTCGAAAAAGTTATCACCCCGGTGGAATTACCGTACGAAATCGTAAAAGGCAAAAACATTTTCATCTTTTTTTCATTCTTTTTAAGCTTCAGAAATTACTTATACTAATTACTATTATTAGTTATTTTCTTATTAATTATATCTTTATTTTTTCTAGGAATGATTTTATTTATAGTTATACCCATAAACAAAAAATCACGTTTTTTTTAATTCGTTCATTCCCCGTTGTTTTAATCTTACCTATAGACTTCGTGCTGAACATTAATTTTTAACATCCTACGTGCACATAAAAAAGGCAATAATGAGTGCAATAATCAATAGTCTGTCACTTCAACTGTCAATAATTGGTAATTAGAATTGTTATGACACCGATAATTTAGGTATATGAAAGACAAAAGACACGCGTCTGGGCACATAGGTCACATTCTATGGGAGTATCAGACTCCTACGCAGATCTGAATGAGTGTAAGTGTAATAGAGATTTAAGTGCACATATGATCTTTTTTGAATGTAGCATTGTGTGGCAACCATCGCCTAAAGCCTAACACGTCTATAGGATCAATAGTGCTAAAGGTCGTGACGTTAAGAGTTTTAAGTCGATAAAAAAATATTGCATTGACCGTAATGTTAAAACATAACTATTTGTAGAGTTTACAGTTATTTATGTACTTAGTTGTAACTCACCGCAGTTATATGATGATTGATGGACCTATTTATCATACTGTAAAGCCTGACCACTTGACCAGAAATATATGAGGATGCGCCATATTGCGGAATTTTACTGGAACTAATTTCTTTCACTGGCAATGATTTTATGATGGTTTGTCAACAATGTCAATGTCATTCTTGGTGGTTGCTTTAAAAGACAAATATTTAAAATTAATCAAAGAAAATGACTAAAATTCGCAGTCGTGAACGTACGATTATAAATAAAGTGTACACGTGGTTACTACACGAAAGACAGTCAAGAAAAGAGTGCATTCCACTAAATGATATGACGGGTTTAACATAGTGGAACTGACAGGTATTTAAACTAATGTCATTATGATGGGTTGCGATTGGCTGCAAAATTGTTGCCGTATAAATCTTATAAATAGCGCCCTCTAGACAATACAAAAAATTGCACTCAAATTGGTCTATCCGTTTGGGAGCTACGATGCCACAGACAGACACACACAAACACACGTTAAACTTATAACACCCCTCGTTTTTTGTCAGGGGTTATAAATTATTGGTAAAACGAGGCGAACAGATATATACTTTTATACAACTATAAAATAATACGAGTAATCGACTCTTGCGCAGTAAGTCTGAATCCTTGTCATATTTAGATTAAGAGGTAGAGAATGCCTCATGAGATGCCATGACATTAATCCGCCTTTTGTACGATAAGTTTTTTTTTGTGCAATAATATTACATTACTTCAGACGCCGAAAAAGAAGGGATTGTCGGCTGAGTAGGAATAGATCACTAGATAGACGGCCGACCTCAGTGAGGCCGGGTAGTGATAAGAAGCCGGCAAGCCCTTTTCACGGCTAAGGCATGTATAATGCTTTTCTCAAACATATGCAATGAAATAAAAAATATATACCAGCAGCAAAATATAATTCAGCTGTTTAGTCTGTTCATGAACGCAGACGCCATGTTAAAAAATATTACTTCCCGGCCTAGGCCTTCAATTTTGTATAAAATTCCTTTACAGTTATCTCGATGTTCCACCCGAAACGTCATACTTCAAAGCCTGTTATAACGCACGTTATGACGACATTTCATTGTATGTTTGAGAAAAGATTATAAATAAATAAATAATATTTCATCACATCACCAACAAAACAACGCATGCAAATCACTTTCGATGGGTTTGGTAACAAAAACCGCCCGAACCGTGTTGTCCATATCGAGACCATATCGACAGGGTCAGGGGTCACTCGAGGTCCGGCCAATTTGTCGTGACGAGACGACTAGCTCAGTCGTGTAGGTTACATGTCCATTTTTAGACCAACCATAGAGCCTGAATGGATTTATTTCGTCGTTGCAAAAACGCCCTTGGCGCAGGTCTGTTGACTGTATACGTAGGTATAACAATACTTAATCATAATTTATATATATATTTTTTATAACGGCATATCATAGTGGCTCCGCTTCGCCTGATGGTAAGCAAAAAGGGAAGTCCAAGTCGCAACCGCAACTGACAAGAAACTAACTGTGCCATGTCAGTTGACACTGCCGTGCTGGCCCGAGAGATGCTTTATCACGCTTCGTTTGAAGGGTCCCAAGTTATTAACACTTTGCACGCCGTAAGTTATAATCGGTACCGCGCTCCAACAGCTGATCACGGGCACCACTCGTGATGCTCTTTTTCCCAAGAACGCCGCGCCTTAGCGCCACCTATGGTTCGCCGGCGATTTTCGGCGATATTGTAAGATTTATAAAATAATAATTAGCGTAGATACAGGAATAATTTCTTTTTTATTTAAGAGGTGTTTTAGTATTTTATAATGATAAAAATAAAACAATGTGATTATTATATTTATTTTATTTTAAAACTGTCGCTGAAAAGAACTCGTTTTATGAAAAAATAAAAACTCTAACATGGATTTGTTAGGTAGCCCGCGCAGCGCACTGACGACTTGACGAGGCAGCGCGGGCGACGCATCGTCATGCCGTTCCCCCAACCCTCACGTTAATAAATTGTATGTGTGCGGGTAGCTTAAACGTTCTTCTACACGTTGCTATTAAGCGGATCACGAACTGTGTTCGATATTTTAATACAATCAGTATGAAATCTGATCACGAGTACTATTCGTTATCCGCGACTCTAAGAAAAAAAGTGTCACGAGTGGTACTCGGCATCGGCGAGCTAGACATGGCAGTTATTAAAATGGCCGGCGAATTAGAGAAAAAATGCGTACCGAGTGGTTCTCGTGATCGGCGTGCAAAGTGTTAAGAAGGAGTAAACTCATGAGCCATGAAAAACATGTTTTCCGCGAGTGGTACAAAAAAAATGCATTTTTGCAGTACAGTTTGTCATGTTTTTTTACTAAATTTTATTTCATAAATCATAAATCATTTATTTGCAAGAATGTAGTACCTAATACATAACATGGTGGTAGATATTGAGGATGTCCGATACATTCTGCTTCACTAAGCATGCAAACATATATTATTCTAATGAGTAAAGTAACACGTGTTTATTAAACATGCATTAATTCTCATAATTTACATCAGCACTGCAATAAAAATACATACCTAATTAAACTTCCAAAATTCTATTAAATGATTTAAAACACTCACGGTTTTATGAGATTCATACAGATAGAAAGTTAATCACTGGCAACACAGAAACGGATTGACAGAACCAACCAACCAACTGTCACTCCGGAGTGTCACCATGAATTCTTGCTAGTAGAGTACTTGGTAATTTACTGATTGTTATACGATTCTTTTTACCCGACTAGCAAATAAGTAAAAAAGATTGTTACTTTTACTTTCTCCGCATACGAATTTTCCTGGTTTTCATACGATATTGTATTTTAATTCTTGTTTTATAAATAGCATTGGAAAGACAAACTTGCTAATTTAATTTGAAACTTAATTTAGCGAATATTTTTAGTTCCTTAATACCAGACTTTATTGTAATCATTAGTCATTATTCAAATTAATCGATTGTTTAAAATCTAGATAATTGACCTTGAACCATTGCATTATATAGTCAGCATCAAAACTAGTTGACAATTGACAACATTTCATATTTCTAACAGGTGGAAACTAATATAGAAGTCGAGAGACCTTTGCGTCGTGTATACTCTAAAAAATATTTGTATTTATTATTCTGTACTAGCTTTTGCCCGCGACTACGTCCGCGTGGAACTTGGAAGTATGGAAGCAACCTCGATACAACACGATAGATATCCACCTTAATTAATAAAAGCGATTATTAAATGCGCCTAAGCAAATGTAAGAGCAATTGTGCTTTTGGTCTAATCATTACATTTCCTACAGGGTCATCAATGTCATCATGAATTACTTACTGACTTTTCAATCTTTTTAGGGATAATTTCCTGGATGAAAACTATCCTATGTCCTTCCTCGGATCTTAAACTATCTCCATGCCAAATTTCATCAAAATCGATTCAGCGGTTTAAGCTTGAAGAGGTAACAGACAGACAGACACACTTTCGCATTTATAATATTAGTATGGATGTAACAAAATATAAGAAAAGACGACAACTATATATAGTTGTAGTCATCGACCTATCCGCGAAAAAATATAAGCTGTCAACAATTTCAAGCTTAACGGCATTTGTTTCTTAATTAGACAACAGACTAAAGTAACCTTTCCATTGTATCATAGTTTTGGAGTTGAATATATAATAAAATAATTAGTAATCTCAGGAAAAATATAAAAACAGTGATTACGCCCTCTTTCAAACCGATAAGAAATAAAATGGTAAGTAGTCTTAAAAATATGAAATGTTGTTAATTGTAGAATGCATTTTGACGTACTCTAGTAGTAAAATTGACCGCCAAATTGGCTGCAAGATTATACTGAAACCAAATTGAAAGTAAAAAATAATACAATGTTACCAAATCTTATTAAATCTTCCGTGAGCCATCTTTAATTATTTTAAAATGCAGTAAGCGGTCATAAAGCCGCGCGACTGTACGGATATCTATCCCTGATAAAGAACGCAATAAGAGTTCGAAAGTTAATTTGATTTTTGATGTTTTTCGTTCCTTTCTTCACGAGCGTGTAAACTGCATATTAAATCCATATATTCTTAACCATACTTTGTAATAAGTTAAACATTAAATGGTGTATTTATCTAGTTTATAACTAAATTCACGAGTTAGATGACACAAAACGACACTCAAACCGAATATCATACATGAAAAGACAATAAAAGATCAAACCATCATTCTTCCGGGATCTATCCTCGGGTCAAAACTATAAATGATTAATTAACAATAGTAATGTACGGCTATAAAACAAATTACAATCTTAATAAAGCCACGAAATTGTGTGATTTGACGTACGTCAATAAATCGTCTGTTGACAACCAAACGTCACTTATGTAACAAATACCTACTATAAGCAAAGCTCGTATTTCAGTATCAATCTACAAACTAGATACGAGGTTTAGAAGACAAGTGACGGAAGTTTTAATGAGTTTTGGATGGCACCAGGCGAAATGTCGACTTAGGCTTAATGCCAAGAGGCAGTTACATCGAATACCAAGTTATCTTTTCTTTCGGTGGTATCGCATTGACAAGCATTATTTATTTATCGTATGGCGAAACATTTACACTGCGTGATTGCTTATAATATAAATTTACAATTTGTGATAAAGTCACAGCTTTGTTTGTTACGTCTTTGAGATCTTCCACTTGGCCTGCGAATCTAGTTTGACTCTATACCCACTTTGTATGGTTTGACAGTTCATTTGCTTGGAAGGGTTAGCGTTGTTTAACTCTATTTAGTGGGGCATTCCATGACAATATGGCGTACAGTCTGCTCTGAGCATCCGCATTCGCAGCTTTCGTTAAGCAGTTAAGCATTGACTTGTCATTCATATGGCATAAGGCTACACGCATATTCCTTACGAATAATTGTGGGTATAACCTTATTGTCCACCATTAGACGACGCGATTGGCTCAGTTTGTAGAGACCTGCCTACTGAGCCGAGGGTCCCGGGTTCGAATCGCGGCCAGGGCAAATATTTGTGTGATGAACTCGAGTATTTGTGCTTGGGTCATGGTTGTTCTGTGTATGTAAGTATATATTTATCTATAGAAGTATGTATATCATCATCTAGTACCCATAACACAAGCCTTCTTGAGCTTAATTTGGGACTAGATCGATTTGTGTGAGGTTGTCTGATATTTATATATTTATTTATTGGTCCGTTTGACTAATCTCCTTGTGAATCTTGGGGTCCTGACGGTTTCCTCTCTCTATATGTTTGAAGTAGGAAAATATGTGCGAAAACATTCAGCAGAGTTCCCTCTAGGCAAAACCTATTCCGCAAGGCGAAAACCAGGACTGCTAGTACCGCCGCACAGGCTACAGAAACTGGCAAGTCCCTGGCGGCAATGGTGCACGTATTTTTAACAAAATACCTGAATCAAACAATTTTAACAAAATACAGAACGCATTTTCATCAGCAAACTTAAAGCTTTTTGCATTATAAAAGCTCAGCCCAGGATTTCCTTGATGAGTGAGTGTGTCGAAATCCCCTTTTCAGTGTTTATATTAAGTAATTGACATGTTCATTTTAATTTGATAACTGCTGCATTGGTTTCTTTGTGTAAAATTTGTTAGGTAATCTATTTTTCTCAAACATCCAAGGAAAAGTCGTTCTTATGATCGTGGTAATAGAACGCGAAATACGTCTTTGTATAGCAATTGTTGAAGATTCGTTCTAATTTCAAATTAGAACGATATAAAGGAATTTCATACAACATTATTGGCCGTAGCCAACAAAGAGATTGTCTTTTGTTTCAGTGGGGTTTATTTCTTTTATTGATAATCTATGGCATACTGCCAATAAAAAAAAAACTTAGTTTGTGCATGTATATTTACGTTTTATTTTTTATATTTAACTAGATTATTCAATTCGATTAAGGCGAAGGGTATAGTGAAACCCCAAAAACATGCTGCGTTTGGTCATGAATTGTGGCTATAACGCATCATTTTGAGTTTCGATACTTATACGTATCGTAACAAGCATATCCTCGAGGTTTTCTTCCAGTTCGAAAAACATTACTTTTTTGTACGGTTTTCCTTCAGATACGTTTTGAAGTAACAGTTTTTATCTTGTTTGGGCTCGTTTTTCTCCGGAAATTCAAAACCGTTTTAAACCAAACTTGGAGTGGGTACTTATATATCTTTTACCTATTTTATCCAGTTCTATTTATCCCAAAGGCTGGTTTATTATAGATTTAACCTTTAACGCCTACTGTTTTAACAATAAATGAATTTGCTCGCAACTTTGACCAGGCAATTGATCGTAAACAGAAATGTTTTTTTTTGTGAAATTGAAAACTACGAATTATAAAAAATAAAGAAGTATTGGAAGATAGTAGAAAAAACCGAAAACATTACAAAAAGCACTTTTGAAGGGGATTTAAAATACATAAAATATTAATTTGAAAAATTTTGAACCCACGAATTCTGTGAGCGAATGAATGAATCTATTCCTTGGTCTGGTGTCAGTCAGGCTGTTTTGATTTGAAGTTTGTTTCAAGTGTTTCCATGACTACTACTACTCCTCGTATCGTAGCTATTATGTTTCAGCCTGCTTCGATATACATAGATTTCATCAACATGGTACGATTGAAGTTATTTCATTCTATCGAGTAATTTTCAAAGTATATTGTAAATAGACAGTTGCTGTAAATAGACACATTGAAAGCCAACGAAAAATTCGTTGGCAATCAATGCCGAGCCGTCACAGCGACATCTAGACCGTCAAGTGTGCAACAGGTCAATGAATGATTAAGCGTATTCGCTCATCAACTAAACTTGGTCCCGCCTAGATGGCGCGCGGGAGGATCTCAATCGAGCAATGTCATTCAGCCATCCCTTCGCCTTAAATCAGATATTCAATAAAATAAACAAGGAATCACGTTTATTGTTAAAAAATATAACAATATCTAATTAATAAGGTGTTGTCATTTTTTAATAAATAGAATCATCTTAACATTTGGTGGCAAAAACATTGACCCGAACAGCTTACAAAAATAAATTTGTTTTTTTTTATTAAATTTGAAATAAATTTGTTTTTATATGAATATATAAGTTGAACATTTGTATTATTTCCTTGGATTTATTTGAGAAAAGCACTATACAAGCCTCGGCGCGAACAGGGATTATCGGCCTCGTATCTCTAGATGGCCTCGTTATCACTCGGCCATCTATTACTACTCGGCCAATAATTCCCTATTTCGCGGCCTCTGCAGTAATGTACTATTATTTTCTTTCGTATTAATATTTTTATTTTTTAAGAATGGAAATGTATTAATTGAATGATTGACAATGTAAGCTTATTACAAAAAAAAAAAAAAATATTCTATTCTAAATAATTTTGTATTAGCACATCAATCACTGCCTGACAAATGGCACATATTCAAATGTTAAGAACAGCGTAAGCGCCATCGATCACTGAGTTCCTTTGTCTTTAACAAATAAATGAACTCTGGTATTAGTGAGCAGTGTCCGCAAATATAAGCTTGTGTCTTTGTTCAAGTGAAGCATTATCCTTCAATCTAGTGTTATGACATTCGTGTTGCGCTCGCGCATCAATAGGTTATTAACACATTTTGTTTCGGTAATAGTGACGTGCGTTGCGTTGTCGACGTTACATAAAATATGCAAATTGTGGTGACGCGGGCTTCGAATATTTTATTATTATGTTATAATCGTGGGAGCGAATTTTGGCTTATCAAGTAACGAAAGGTATATTGCCTTTTCTGTTGTTTTGTTTTGTGGTGGTATGTGAAATGAGAACTCTTTATTTTTACAAATTACAATTTTTTTGATAATATCATATTATAGATAATTATTACAGATATACATATTAAAGATTGTAGATAATCATACATTTGATAATCTACCGTTTTATTGAGAAATGCATAAAGCTGCATAATTATCAAACCTGGGGTATAAAATGTGTACTGAATACGAATTAAACTCAAACGTCTATTTTTAATTAAACCTTTTAATTTATTGATCGGACAAATAGTTTCACTAAACCTCTTTTTTTCGCAAATTCACATTCATTCGAGTCTCATGTACCTGCCAAAGGTTAAATACCTAAAAGAAAAAGAAAAATCTACAGACTTTCGAGAAAAACATTTTTTTTATCGGTTCACAGGTTGAGCTTTTGCAAGGGGTTCTTTTTATAATCCTTTTATTTCTCCTATAGTAGTTTAATTATTATTTATTTGACTTTTATTTAATTTAATAATGTATTTTTTTTGTTCATTTGAAATAAACTGTTTTTTATATTCACATAAACTTGTAAAATATCGGTTCATAAATAAAATCTTAAATAATTTCTTAATGCCCACATTTAGACACTGCAAGCAGAATTACAATTAGACGTAGATCTATATCCTTCATCGCTTAAAGCCAGCTAGTTAATCAAGGATAACACCACATTAATTTCACAAACACTACCTATTACAACATCCCATTCACACGAGTCGACATTAAGTATCGAATAACATCGATGTTATCGTGTGGCATCACTAGCTGGCGGATGCGGTCAACCGGCCTTCACTCGTGCCCTTTCAACTCGGTGTGGGAAAAAATAGCGCATCCTATTACACCTGTTATTGAGTTTAGAGGATAAAGGAATTCATTCGATTGGGAATATTTTTTTTTTTAAATCTTGAATTTTTGTTTATAGATCATCATCATCATCTCAGCCATAGGACGTCCACTGCTGAGCATAGGCCTCCCCTTTGGACTTCCATATATACCGGTTGGAAGCGACCTGCATCCAGCGCCTTCCGGCGACCTTTATAAGGTCATCTGTCCATCTTGTAGGTGGACGTCCTACGCTGCGCTTGCTGGTCCGAGGTTTACGTTAGTATATATATTCTTTGGTATGGGTGCAGCCTAGATACCTTATTAGCTTAGTAATTGCAATTTATATTAGCTACCTACGTATAAACGAAATATAAATGTTATTTTTTAAATTTCATCCCTAAAATTTACCGATTTCAATTGGGAACAAATTTCAAAATTATAATTAATCAAATTAGAATCATCGTCAATACATCATCAAAAACCCACTACCTTAATCCCCAGCAATCAATCACGTACCTACCGAAGAAAACGTGATTTTGTGTAAAAAGTGTTTTTTTTTCACGCGATCAGGTCCGTTCCTGTGTTTAAATATCACGAGTTTGTTTTAATGATCAGCTAATCAGATGAATCTGTAAAAAGTGACAGAAGCACGATACAATGAGGTCATAGTCATATTTTTTAATTAGCTTCACTTTTAACTAGGTTTGTTGTTTGGGCGGCCAACCGGCCTTCGGCCTTCCCATTACTTACTTACTCCGCTCGCGCAGCGACCCGAAGTGGATCTTGGCCTCCGATACGAAATAACGCCAGCGCGCTCTGTCTTGAGCAATCTCCTCCCAGTTTCCTGCTTGTAGAGCGCGTAGGTCTTTCATAACTTCATCCTTCCATCCGTACCTCGGTCGGCGACCTACAGGCTGTCCAACATACGCCCTTTTTACCGCCCTATCGTCCGGCATTATCTCTAGGTACCCCAGCCACCGGAGTCTTGCTGCCTTTATCTCCTCAATAATATTTGGCTCAGACACTAAGTCTTCCAGTTCTTGGTTCTTACGGATCCTCCAGCTACCATTTCGGCCTTCCCATTGGTCGTCCCAAATATTTATACATTAAATGAGCCCACACACGATGGTTTGAACTTGTGCTGTTTCAGGATTTGTAGAAGGGAAGTCTCCATCATCAGATCAGCTCCAAGTAACCAAATTTTTGTATTGTCACCTAAACAAGTTGAATAGGTTAAAATTTACTTCCGAGATTTGATTATATTGTTTGATACAAACTATTAATAATAATTATAAAAGCTTTCTCTTACAAAATGCATCAATATTTTGTTTATGGACTGTTTTTTTTGTTAACAGTTTTAGTATTTTCCTCATAGTATGTTAGAATTTTTATTTTATTGTATTTATAACTTTTTTGTTGTAAAAGCCGTTATGTATTAGTAGTTAATAAAGCTATTAATTACAAATCAATAAAGCCGCCATGCCATAATAAGCTATTGCTACTATATCGAGTACAATGAGCCTATTAAGGCATACCCTTCATACATACACATATCATAGCACAAATGTACGAACACATAAACTACGAATAAATCTCTAATAAAAATTAAAAATTAAATAATAAAGGACAATCTTTAACAAATCGACCTAGTCTCAAACTAAGCAAAGCTTGTACTATGGGTGCTAGATGATATACAGGGTGATGAAGGCTGAGCCGGCGGTCCCGGGTTCGAGTCCCGGCCACGGCAAATATTTGTGTGATGAACTCGAATATTTGTGCTTGGGTCATGGTTGTTCTATGTATTTAAGACACCGTGTATTATATAAAATCTCCTATAATAATTGTTTAACATTATCATACTATGTAGTAAAACAAATGTATTGCGTAAATAAATACGGGCATATATTGAAATCACGAGTAGTATCGGACCCAGGGATCCTATTTACATATTATATTTATTAAAAAAAACATGCGGATTAAGTGGTAAAACAATTTAAAAACCTAAAACCTACACTAACCTAACTCTAGCCAAGGTCGCTCATTGGCGGAAATGATCCCAAGATGCTGGCGGCGTTTCCCCGCTGCACAGCAATACTGAGCCTTTGGCCGTGAAACGCGCCAGCTCTGGGATCACAGGTAGTTTGTATTAGCTTTTTTTTAAGGGAAAAAGTTTTTTTTTAAGTATATATTTATCTATTTAAGTACGTATATCGTCGTCTAGTACCCATAACACAAGCCTTCTTGAGCTTAATTTGGGACTAGATCGATTTGTGTGAGGTGGTCCAATATTTATTTATTATTTATTTATTTATTTATCAATCCAAATGGGTCAGTAGGGGGAAAACGAAAACTATAAGAGATAGGGAAATCTGTTCTACACTCTTTAGAGCGGTTTTGAGCGGGTTATGTATGAGATTTATAAAAAAAGAATAATGGAGTTTTCATTAAATCTAAAATCGATGCCATGGTTCCTAAGAACAGATTTCCCTACCTCTTAATATTTTTTTATTTCTCCCTACTGACCCATTTTGATTGATCACCCGGTATATGTACATAATATATAAATACATAAATAGATAACATGGCCCAGGAACAAATATTTGAGTTCACACAAATATTTGCCCAGGCCGGGATTCGAACTCTGGACCGCCGGCTCAGTAGGCAGGAACACTACAAACTGCTCCTACACATTATTTGCCTTATTTTTTGCATCAACTTTCAGAGACAGGTAATTATCTCGCGCGAGTAATAGCCGCTTATGACAGAGGTGCTGGAAGAGATCGCTATTTAGCGACAAGACCACCTGATGTTTACCTCTGTTTATTTTTTACTGTATATCTCTCATGTTTTGTATCCATGTATATTTGAGGTGTACTTACAATAAAGTGGATTTGTATAGCGGAACAACCAAACATTCGTCATAATACCGAAAGCACTATCACGCCAAACGATGATGTTTGCTGTGGGTGGTATGCGACACAATTTAATTAGGTTAGGTTAGGGTTATATGTTATCCGAAAAAAAGTCTAAATATTCACTAGAACATGGTTTTCGGAATTATGAAAATTCGGAATAGTCATGCATTCGTACAAATAAAATGTCGGAGCTTTGTAGTGTAGCCTTCGTATTGTATTGTCTCTCGAAAAAATTGTGCCATTTTTTTAATATATTTATCGTCATACACCACGGTCCATAGTTTACGTGATCACAATATTAGTAACGCAGAGGAATCCACCTTTGTTTTGTTCACAAAAGGACATTAGATGTGTATCGGTCAGGAATTCCATTTTTATAAGCACAACCTGCTTCGGCACTCGATCGGAACGGTTTTTTTTGTCCAGCTCACTTTTCAAACGACTTTAAAGAGGTTATCAAGTCGACGTGAACTTTTTGTCAGGTCTCCGATATTGAAAATTATTTTTTGAAAGATTGAGGCACTGAATGGTTAGGATGATTCCAGCCAGTCGATTTTTTTGTTATTTTTTAGGGTTCCGAACCTAAAGGGGTCACTGTCCGTCTGTCTGTCCGTCACCAAGCTGGATCTCATGAACCGTGATAGTTGAAATTTTCACAGATGATATATTTCTATTGCCGCTTTAACAGTAAAACGATTTAATTCCACCATCCCAGTTTCATCATCGGACAACCAGGCGAGGGGAGCGATTTCACCCTTATGTTGTCAGTTTACCACTCATTCGCACGAAGCGATTTGCTTCATCATTTCTAATGCGAACCGCTAAGGAATGGAACTCGCTCCCATTGTGTGTATTTCCAAAAAAACTATAATTTAGGTGTCTTCAAGGTAAGAGTGAATAGGCTATTACTGAACCAGCGAGCTACATCCTCGATCCCGTAGTCACTTTCCATCAGGTGATACTGAGGTCTATCGCCGGTCAGTCTGTGAATAAAAAAAAAAACTAAAAACAGAATAAAATATATATTTTAGTAAGAGGTTGTTGGGTATGGGAATACACCAAACGTGATCGGTTGCGTTAACTTTGCACATCATTTATATCCGGTGCCATACATACCAGGTGCAAACAACTGAGTGTCATACCTTATTTTCTTATACCATGAAAGCTATTGTACAGTCGCCATCAGATATATCGCAGCATATAAGGCGTTCATAAATATCTGAACACGACTCTTATTGACTGGGCGTTACAGTACATGTTCATATATTTATGAACGCCTTATATGCTGCGATATATCTGATGGCGACTGTACTCACAAAACTTACCAAAAGTCATGATATACTTCCCGCAAAGAAATTGTGAAGTCTAAAAAAAAGTAAGCAAACGAGGATTTAACCTTAACACAGATTTGATCGCAATAAAATATGCGACACACCTCGATGACTGGGTCATCATATAATGACCGCATTTTTATGACATAATATAATTATACTAAGTATTCGTTTGAACTGCCGACACTTGCTTTCCAATGACTAACTCATTTACATGATTAATAGATATAGTAAAATGCAAATATTTACATAATTCATACATATTACTAAACTAGAAGGTTGCGGTGCGGATGCAACTCCGTCAGCGTAGACGGGTAAAAACCGGCCAAGTGCGAGTCTGACTCGCGCACTGAGGGTTCCGCACAAATACTTATCCCATCTTAACTGACCGGGTTAATAAGTTGGCACCTCTGGTATGTATGGCGCCGGATATAAATATGAGGTACAAATACGAAGTAAACGCAACCGATCACGTTTGCTGTATGGGAGCCCCCTTAAATATTTCATTTATTCTGATTAGTAGGTATGTGTTGTTAAAGCGACAATAGCAATACCTACATCATCTGTGAAAATTTCAACTTTGGAGCTGTCACGGTTCATGAGATACAGCCTGGTGACAGACGGACAGACAGACAGACAGACGGACAGCGGAGTCTTAGTAATAGGGTCCCGTTTTTACCCTTTGAGTACGGAATTCTAAAAAGTGTCTATTACCGTCTTTGGTTGTCCAGCTATCTCTGTATCGGAATCGGTTAAAATCCTTCCAGACGTATCGGCGTGATGATACCCCGGAGTTTTAGGTGCAAAGAATGATTTGACGCTTACTGTTGGCTCAGTGTAGAACTTTTGTGCACCGAAATCGCCAGGGTATGAATGAGGGGAAAAAGTAAAGGACGCTACCGCGCGTTCTTAAGAATCCTGCATAGTAGCCCAGTTTTTTTTTAAATAATGACCCAGAGGTCCATAGAACTCTGATATTCAATGCCAAATTTAACTTACACACACATACACACTCAACGTTTATTTTTAATTTTTCATTACTTTTTGCTCTTTAAAAAATCGTTAAATAAAAACAAAAATTAAGTGACATTTTATTATAGAATGTATAAAACTTAATGTCCATAGCAAATCTACTTTAATTGTAGGTATTGCAACTCCAGATGGGAGGAGCGGAGCCTCCTAACACAAGTCTTATTATACTTCCCAGGAGGGTCCGCGGCCACGATATTATGGAATGAATGAATGATTGAATGAATGATATTTATTCACCAGAACATACGGTACATATAAGGTAGTAACTTGGTTCCATAATATATTCTACCGTTAGGCATGTGAAAAATGTGGAACAATTAAGTATATATAAGTATACATAGCCTATGTTCAGCAGTGGACGTCCTATGGCTGAGATGATGAAGTATACATAGGTACCAATAAATATTTTTGACATTGATTTTTATTTTTGAACTTTAGAAATTTAAAAGCATAGAGTACAATCGCACAGATTCACTATATTATTTTTGTACTATAAAATATCGTTTGTAAATTTTAGAAAGTGGGATGGCATTATCCAATGAAGAGTCAGATTTTGAACGGAAATGATTCAATCTCAAGCTATGTGGGAAGGCGCGCCACGACCTGTGAATTCTTGCGTACAAACGTATTGAATTAATTCATCAGGGAGAAAATAGCAATACACATCATTATATCATCACATACCAGGGGTCCTATGATGGTAGCGTTTATCACGTCATAAATAAGTGACAAATCGGGGAAATAATTTACCTTCATTTTATAAAAAAAAAAACTGAGATATATTTAATCTCACGTGAAATTGTCAGGAACGGCTCGACATGTTTCGGACTCGTATGGAGCACCTTCATCAGGGACTGCTACCCGTACACAGCCGCGGCAACTTTGTCACAAAGAAGAGTGTTGTTTGAGTGACAAAGTTGCCGCGGCGGTGTAAGGGTAGCAGTCCCTGATGAAGTGCTCCATACGAGTTCAAATCGAGCCGTTTCTGACAATTTCACGTGAGTGTAAACCGATTAATACAATAACAATTTACCTTTCAATCGTTATGAATGAATTCACAACATGGTGTTTCAGTTCTTTTTCTTCTCCCGTGCCTTATGCTTCTTATTATTTGGGGTCAGCCCTCCTCGTTTTAAGGCGCCATGTTATTCTATCTTGGTTTGTCTCTTCTTTGATTTGTGCCCGTTCCATGTCCGGTTGTTCCAGTGGTGTTCTAGTTACTGCGTATAAAATAAACTGGGTCTCATAAAAGCTGGAATATCCAAGAGAATGTCTGACTTAAAACAAAGGCTAAACAAATTGAAGGGTGTATGTTATTCAATTGGCGTTGCAGCTTATTTCGAAAGCGAGTCTGTTTTCGTTGGCATTGTTTAGAAACGCTAGAGTTAGCGCGTCGATGTTAATTGAAAACGCATTGACTGTCCGAGATGTTATCTTTGCCGCAGAGTAAAACAGCTAGAACACTCAGATACAGTTGAATTGCTTTTGGGTGATGTTCTCATCGCGGTGTGGTGTCAAAGATCTCCTTGAGCAAACCGGAGCGGGATTATTAGATAGAGAAAAGTGTTATTAACGTTCTTAAATGGGCAAAACGATGGAAATCGGGTTCTATGAAAGCCACTCTTCTGTACTATATATATATATACAGTTATCTATTAGTAACGTTTTGTATTATTTGAGCAATTCAAACAATCCATACTAATATTATAAATGCGAAAGTGTGTCTGTCTGTCTGTTACCTCTTCACGCTTAAACCGCTGAACCGACTTAGATGAAATTTGGTATGGAGATAGTTTGAGACCCGGGCAAGGACATAGGATACTTTTCATCCCGGATAAATTTAGTGTTCCCGTGGGATGAGCGGGTAACACCGCGGGGCACAGCTAGTACAAAATAAGGCGGCCATTGGCAAATAGGTATGTATAAGGAATTAGATTACCCACATTCTGTTCTCTACCGATGTAGGTACTTATCTCTTGTTCGCGGCTGTATATTTCAGTAACTTTATTCACTAAAAATTGCTAATAATTTCGTTCTCGTATAACATAATAAGTTTTTAAGTTGTTTTACCACTTAATTCGAATGTTTTTTTTAATAAATTTTTACATAATATAATATATTTCGAATTTCACAAATCGAAACAAGAGAAGAGATTTTTTTTAACACATGAATTTAATGTATCAGGGCTATTTAGCCCTCACTAACAGTGAGTCGGACTTTGTGTGGGAGTATAACCCGCTAATGGGACTATCTCCGCGTAACAGGAATAATTTGGGGAGGGGTAACGCGGGCGCACTGGGCGCATAGACTGCGTCGTGAATAGACTGAAACGGGTCAGCGTGACTTAGGAAGAGAAGAGAACGATCTTTACTAAATATAAGCTATGCCATGCCCGGTGGCCCGAATCTTACCCAACTCCGGGGATCTATTATGTGTTACTAATTTTATTGTTTCCTTGCAATTTAACGAGCGCTCCTAAACGCGTAATTGTTGTAATTATTTACAGATTAAAGCCAATGCTCTATGAAGATTGATTTACTTCCGATCTTCATTATTCTGGTATCTGTGCCGTTATGCTTCGTTTTGATATTGGTTTTAGTGCTTTAATTGTGGTTCCGATTTTTCTAAATAGACATTTTAACTTTCGATCATAAAACATGTTGGTTTGAAACAAAGTCGGTATTTAATAAGTTAGAAAATGGTTATGGCTGTAGATCGTTTCAATTGCCCTTTCCGTCCGCCACCAAACATTCCTCAACACGATAAAATACGTAACCTGGCGGAAAGGACCGCGAATCGAACCTGGTACCTCTGGATTACTGGTCCAACGTATTAACTTCTCCTTCACGCAATCGCAGATAACCTTACGATTTTTTCCTTATGTTTTGTGTATCAAAAAAATAGTGTATCTATATACAATAATATCCATATTCCTCAAAAAACTATGCATATTTCTATAGTATTCATGAAATTTTGGCAGCGTCCGGGAAAGGGCTCACTAAGCTAATTTAAAATTACTGAAATCCAAATAGTTTTTTAGTTCATAATCAATAATAGCTGGATTCTTAAAAGGATATTATGTCTTAGTCTAATTGCTACAAACATCAGACTAGTGTCAAGTATGTGATGTTAAAATAATGTAATGCACTAAAAGTTTAATTTAAATTTGGATATTTCCTTCTTGTTTTACTCTAAGCAGCTTCTATTTAAAGTGCGTGTTCTAAGGTTAATTAGGTAGACAAGTAATTTATTCATACAATATGATATTCTATAATACACGGACGTAGCAATATTAAACCTTGAACCGTGTCGGATGAAGCGTATATATGCAATACGTCATGCGCGATTGTTGGCAATAATTAAATAATTACCACCTCGAGCTACGAGGAGAGGTACAGAAGCAATTCATTATATCAACCATCGTACACCCAATAGGATTTTCATACAAATTTTACCCTATAACTGTGTCATTAACAAGACTGAGCTCTTAAATGTAAAAAGTGAGGTTGAGGTTCAGACAACCTAACACAAATCAATCTAGCCCCATCCAATACGGCTTGTGTTATGGGTACTAAGAGACGATATACATGCTGATATAGATAAATTTAAAGCACGTGATGGAGTGGTAGCTTACAATAGGCCTTATAAGATGGCTCAAAGTTACTCGAAGAACAATTGAGGGAGCTGTGCTCGGAATTGCCCTGCGTGATCGAATCAGAAATAAAAATAACATTCAAAGGAGAACCAAGATCGTACATAGACATAGCCCAGAGAATTATCTGCTTAACTCGCAGTGGTCAGGACAAACTACTCGTAGAACAGATGGCACTTACGGCAGAAAGGTTCTTAAGTGGCGTGGAAGGCCCTAAAAAGGGAGACCAACGATCTGGTTAGGATGGGGAAGCTGAGAAGGCGCGCAACTGGTCATTGTGGAGAATCTTAGGATGGGGCTTTGTCCAGCATAATGTCTTTGGTTTATATGATGATGACGATGATTTTTCATTGGTTAAGTCATCAATCAAATGCCGCAATAATAAAATCTGTTTTATATTACTGAACTAACCGTAGAATGTAAGGAAGCTGAAGGCAAATTGGCAATCTAATCTTAAGTTAACATAACTATAATATAATTTTAATAACATATCGTACAATAAGTTTATTTACAGAATAAACTATAGCTATTTAAATGTCAATTGCTATTATTAAATCATCAACACATAACGAACTTGTTTTCAATCGACAGATCCATCACATAATGAGCCATAGCTCATCCTTTATCTCCTCGGGCGATAAATAAGTATTGATGACTTTTTTGATGTTATGCGCTCATCAAAGCTAGATATCCGCGTTTCAATGTCTATTATTAGCCAAATTTCTGCAATTGCTTCATTCAAATATGAAATACGGTGCAAACCCTTACCCCTTGAGTTTACAGTGACTGTACTCGATAGCGACTGCGTAAAGGATTTGTATGGGGAATTGCAGTTCTACAAAGAATTCGCTAGGGGCCAGATACAAATCGTTTACAGTGACCGCGTTGTTGCTAGCCACTACGCAAACGATTAGTATGGACAATTGTAGTTCTACAAAGTAACCGCTAGGCTGTAGGTACTATTCTCCATACAAATCGTTAACGCTGTCGCTAGCGAGCACGGTCACGTCAACTCATGGTAAGGGTATTGTATCTTCAATAACTGCGACGTTGACAGGATATTTACGTTCGCAGACAAAATTCTGGGCATAAAGAATGCCCATCTATATCTCACCTGTTGACAGCTAAAACTCATTACAATTTCTGCTCTTCAAAACCTCGTATCTAGTAAGTCGATTAACACGAAGATACGAGTTTTGTTTTAAATAGGTACCTATTTGTTACTTACTGAGTTTTAGTTGTCAACAGACGGTCTAAACTATTACAAAATTTATAAACCATACATGGTTATCTATCAATCGGTACCCTTACCATGAGTTTAACGTGACCGTACTCGGTATCGACAGCATAAGCGATTTGTATGGGGAATAGTACAGTGCCATGGCATCATCAGTCAAAACCAAATAGACGGATTTTAACCAAATCGTACTAAAATAACTTAAGCCATTCAGAGACTGTTATATTATAGCATACGTTTTACCCGACTTAAAAAAACTAAGGTTTACGTGGACGAAGTTGAGAGCTTCGGTAGTATGTAAATAATTAAGCTTTTCGGGCATATTTGTAACTACCATCGATAGCGGTCTGGACACTAATTCGAGTCTATTTTGAGATATCACCGAATAAGCGACGCCTCAGGCATATCAGCCGCATAAAGTGACATTTCACGTTATTATCCGGTCAAATTAAATTCGCACCGGCTGATATCGTTGCATATAAATGAGGCGCAAACTTAACGCGACCTAAACTCAAACTTATACTAGGTATGGTATATCCCCCCCTTCCAGGGAAGGGACAGCTTCGGCTGTCAGCGACAGGGGGGTGTTCGCGGTGGCATGTTCGCGATCCCATGCTATCCCTACCATTGCCGCGAGTATGGTATGCCCAATTGCCCATGCCCACCATGGAGGTTTAGTCGGTGGGTCACTACTTCTCAATGGAGTCCGATATACCCACGCGCTTCCCCGTTGAAATGGGACGAGGATTACTCCATGTTAAAAAAAGATATCGACGCGATTATTTCAGCGTTTTAATCGTCTCATTCATATGTCTACAATTTTGGCCAATCCATAAAAGCAATCAACATACCTAATTTGGATAACAATTGTAAAAATCCGCGACTTCTACAAGACCGAAAATGGCATCTCAGTTCATACCGGCGGAGGTCGTCGATATTGCCATATTAATGATGCGGCTAAAACGCTCGAATCATCGCCACTCGGAGATCTCTTCGAAATATTTACATGGGATTAGGGTCCCAGTCTCATGACTTAAGTATGTACTTAGATTAGATCAGATCGGGCGCCCGCGCTTGCGCGGAAATCACGATGCCACGCCACAGTCATACAAACGCAGTATGAAGACGTTCGAGCTAAACTATGAATGAAGTGCAACACATTCCGCGATTAACCTTTCCAACGCCACAATCAGCTGTGGCGTCTTAAAGTCGTGCCATTGATGCCACGTTGCCAAAAAAATCGTAAAATCAATAAATTTTATAAACGATATAGACAAACGCTATGTCGTCATTTGGTAGTATACATGATTTGTTGCTGGTGTCTGAGACAGTTTCCTGCCAGTGGGCAAGGCATTCAAAAGGTTTAGACTTCAATCGGAGGCCGCTGAATCACAGAAAACGGACCTAAGCCCGCCTAGAAAAACTCTCAACAACTTGACTCTCCGGCGCTCTCTCACATTACTGCACAGAAAGAGACAGGTAACTATCTCACGCAAAAAATTGTCGCGTATGACAATGTGGAATTCTGAAGAGAGAGCCAACCAGTGTGGGTTCGCATCAATCCATAATTGATGCGAGCCCACACTGATGACCCTTGCGCGTAGATGAAGTTATTTATAATTAAACTAGAGTTTCTATGAGAGTTCAGCTGAACCGACTTAAAAAAAACTCAAAAGCCAAAAATAACCCGTTCATGTACAGTAGGTACATTACATTTGAATCACCTGCCGGCACCGGCAAGCCAGAGGTACTGGGTTCGATTCCCGGTCTCTTCCACCAGGTTACGCATTTCAATTTTTCTTTGAGCTTTGATCTCTGTATCAATGGTTTAATATAAAAATTGGGACGTGTATCTACGTTAAAAAAAAATGAGACTTTACATGTTTCATAAATTCATAAATAACAGCGCCCTCTCTCGCTTGCTCGTTCACTGCTGTTAGTGCGGTAAGATGTGAATATTACGTATTCACATAGAGGTCGCTAAGGTGCGAAGCCTTTCAAATAAACAATACGAATCGATACACAAAGCATAAGGAAAAATTCGATTGGTTGCTTGGGAGTTGAGGGTGTCGAAATGGTTAAGACTGCACCGAGCAAAATGTGAAAAATAGGCAGTTGCCGTTAAGTAGCCAACGCGCAACGTCAACATTAGTTGTTTAATCCATTTCTAAACTATATATTTAGCACTTCGAAGAATGTGTTAACAACTTCTCTGTGGAAAAATTAAAAGATTATTAATATTTTACCCTAGCTAAGTAAAGTAAACTAAGTAAAGTTGGACGAAAATTGTAAAATCGTAAGCAGGCGTTAAATGTTTTTTTTTATATTTTAACAATGGAAATTTAATCTGATTTTCAGTTCAAAAAAAAGATGAATATTTACATTACAATTTGTTCGCATCAAATATTTCAATTATTGTTTGGTATTAAAGGTCCAGATTTATCAAAAAGTGCTTTTAATTCTCCATACATTTTTACTATGGCGGCCGCGCGCCGATCTCAATACGCATTCCCCGCGCTCTATGGTTATAGGCGCGTTAGCGGCTAACGCTCGGCGCAGTCTTAACGCGCTGGGCCGGCAATCCAGAGGTACTAGGTTCGATTCCCGCTATGTTCCACCAGGTTAAACGCATTTTAAAGTTTCTTTGAGCTTTGATCTTTGTATCAATGGTTTAATTATTGAGTTGAGTAATAAGTTAGCTTGAAGGTCTGTCATGGAAGGGTCATGAAGTATTTAGCCTCGCGTTGCACGGAGATAGGTACTTTTAATTGATTGTCCTCGGCATTTCCACGTAATTATTAGTATCTAGTATTTAGTACCGAAACAAATTGGCAAGGTTAATTATGGTATATTAAGAAATACTACTAGCTTTGCCCGCGGCTTCGCTCGCGTTGAAATTTTCTTTCATACGAACACCATGCGTTTTTCAGGATTAGAATCAGCTATGTGTTATGTTACGTTATAAACTATCTATAATACAAATTTCATGAAAATCCATAGAGCCGACGCTAAGAAGTTACAAACATACAGACCTACAATGTTCTGTTTGTATAATATTAGTGGGGTAAAGACACCTGCCACTCCACGTTCAAATTTTTTCTTAAATGTAAAAGGGTAAAAAATATACTACAAATAAAAAAAAAACATTTTTTTTTAATATCAATTTGTGACACAAAATGGTGGTGTTTTTTTATTTCTATTTCATCACATAGGTACTTTAAAGTATTGTGCTTATAAGATTAGAGAGCTTACAACTTATATCTACTCGGCCGGCGATCCCATTTTTCCGGCCTCTGTAGTGTGCTATTAATATACATCATCTAATTATACCGTAAGAGGGTATATACTGTGAAGTGTATCCGGAAGTTGTATGCGCACGCGCATACGATGGTCAAGTATAAACGTGTCATGACTGCTAGCGTAAACAACGTTGTAACATTATTATAACAAAATGGGACTCAATCGCGTTCAAAAAGTGTTTATTTAATTACCTCGACGTTCCGAACGTGATGTTACGTTCATAGTCAGTCCCATCAAGACCATGAACGTTACATCACGGTCGAAACGTCGAGGTTATTAAATAAACCTGGTAACATCCGTACACAGTCATACTATACAATACTCGTATCACAACAACTAATTTTGAAATTTTCGCCCGGCACATCATTGCATTTCCAGCGGTCGAAGAGAAGTAAACTTTGACAAATACTCGCCAATGACCCGGCTCCACACTATCCCGAAGTTGGCCGAGTATGAGTCATAACAATTCAGTACGGACTCTAGCTAGTCATCAATCCACCTTGAGGGGTATGCTTAAGAGGAAATATCACGCCTAATTTTTCCATACTAATCGAGGTCTCATTCCAATCTTTCTATGGAGATGGAGTCTAGACACATTTCCATATTCCATATACCTGTGCTAACTCGGGGCACGTTCTAGGGACTTTATATCGATAAAAAATATGTCGATATATACAAATAAATGACGACGCGTTTGGCTCGGTTTGTAGACACCTGCCTACGCGGTCCCGGGTTCGAATCCCGGCCGGGGCAAATATTTGTGCAAAATATTTGTTCTTGGGTCATCGATGTTATCTATATATGTATTTATATATTATGTATATCGTCGTCTAGTACCCATAGTACAAGCTTTGCTTAGTTTGGGACTAGGTCGATTTGTGTATGATTGTCCCTTAATATTTATTTACTTATTATTTATTAAATGTGCTTATTGAAAATTCTCGATTACTATAAAAATGCTCGATATCATGCCTGATAGTGGATATTTTCATCTAGAAGGCAATCTTTAAAACCGAATATAAATATTATGGTAAGTATAGTATTTTAAAACAAATAAATAAATACAGGTTCTGATTTGATAATTGGTTTTATTTTTCAAATTAAGTGAAAATAAATAATATTAATTTATGTTACATATCATACAAATATTGACAGTAACATCGATATATTTTTTTTCGATAAAATATTTTGCTACATCACTTTAGTGTCTGTGTTCCGAGTTAGCACAGGTAAGATTATAAATTGCCAATCATTTTAAATTTTTTGTACTAAACGTTTATTTTTAACCAAAATTTCGCCGTAAACGGACGCCTAGTACACAAATTCCGTAATAACTTACGCAAAAATCGAAACGGTCCCACACAGAACATTTACTTTCCATTCAGTTCCTGAAATTTCGTAAAGATTGGTTAAGTTTAAGAGGAGGAAACAGACGAGAGCGAAACGTCGATTTGTATAACTCGGTTACGTTAAATTTGCACCTCATTGGCATCCGACGTCATAGTTGCTTTCAGTGACGTAAAAAGGGCTGCAAAGCGGCAGCCCTTACAAGTATTTGTTCAGCAATTTATTATACACCGTTATAATATATACCGCGTGGGCCCTGTAACAGGAGCAATAGATTAAAACATAGATTCGTCCCTTGAAACTAAACAACATTTGTTAAGCAACTTGTGAAAATAACGTGTATTAAATGACATTTTGTAGAATAAAGTTTAGACAAAGAAGCAATGTTTTGTGAAATGTCCGATATTAGTAGAGTGACAGCTATGTCAATGCTCAGGGAATGTCCACGTTGGACGACATACATTGAAAATACTATTTAATTTGTTTGAAATAATAAAATTTTCAAAACTGTCTGTTTTTTAACACGTTCACTGTCCGTGTCCCATATGTGGGGCCACGGCAAGCCTCTATTACTGAGACATAAGGTTCACGTGTCAAACTGGGACAGTGAATGTGTTAAAGTCGCTGAACAAATGTTGTTCAGTTCAACGAGTAAAATCTATGTTTATTTTTTTTGCTTATGTTACATTACAGGACCCACATTGTATACAGAATTATGTACAATTGCGATTAACTCGTAACACCATATGAGCAATATCAATATCAAATTTACTTTTTAAATATATAATATCAGCCATCAAGGTCCAGCACGGCTAGCATAACTTTGACACGCGACTCTTTCTCGCGCGGGATACACTACCTGTCTCTATCTGTACAGACCTGTCTGTATCTGTGAGATAGTGACGGATGATCCTATCTCGCGCGACATGCGTCGCGTGTCAAAGTTACGCTAGACGTGCAGTTCGTTCAGGCGCAAGTCCAAGCGTGTCTGAGAAAAAAGACAAAAGACGTACGTCGAACGCCTATCGTTTCGAATGGCGTCTGTAAGTGGCCAGTCCTGTACCATGGAGGTTTGCCGCGTTACAACTTAAATACATAGAACATCCATGACCGAGGCACAAATATTCGAGTTCATCACACAAATATTTGCTCATGCTGGGATTCAAACCCGGGACCGTTGGCTTAGTGTGCAGCTGTTCTACCACTGCGCCAGCTGTGTCGTTAATTGTCATGTCATATATATCCTCTAGTAATGTAGTAGCCGCTCTAGTAGTAAGTAGCCGTCAAAACCCATCCCGCTGTCGTTTACCCTTCTCTATCCTCGCATTGACACTTTCAAATGTCATTGTAAATATTGCACATACATGAAGTCTAAGCGGTATTTCACGTCGAATACACTCAAATTTTATAGTTACTGCGGTTTAAAAGTCTAAAACGACGCTAATTCGTGTTTTTCATTAGCTTTATAGCCAAAATATTGGTTTGCCATTTAAAGTTATGGCATCGCACAACATTAACCTGAAAACTTAGACATCATGGGAGCCAAATTCGAAGTTTATTATGAGTTATGACATCTGTCCAAAATAACACCGCTCAATGTATTTTGCAGTATCAAATAAATAATAATAAATAAATATCAAGGGACAATCTTAGACAAATCGACCTAGTCCCAAACTAAGCAAAGTTTGTACTATGAGTACTAGACGATGATATAAATACAAATATAGATAACAACCATGACCCAAAAACAAATATTCGAGTTCTTCACACAAATCTTTGCTCCTACTGGGATTCGAACCCAGGACCGCCGGCTCCTGCTACACTACAAACTGCCCCAACCACGTCGTCAACTATACTATAAAAAAAATTGTTAACAGTAGCCCAAACGTTAGCTGCTAGTTACATAAACCGGAGGACTGACAAATTCAGGGCTACTAGTAACCAAAATAAGTTATGTAAAATTGCATAATTTTGGTTACTACAGTCTGACCAAAAAGAGTTGAAATTAAAAAGTGGCAATACTGTAGTGCCGTCCCGGTTTTCTTAGATTGATTTGAAAGGGACGACACTACCTACAGTATTGCCACTTTTTAATTTCAACTCTTTTTGGTCAGACTGTACTAAGCAGAATTTATTTTTTCTATCTTTTTTTTTCTTTTTTTATCATAAATTAACAAATAATTTGGCTATTTATCAAGTAGTTAAACTAGCTGAGATATTTTTTTTGTGTATACTTATATAATGACTCCCCGTAGTTTTGCAGAAAGCGACCAGAGATTTTATTGTAGTGCAAAAAACTACCAAAGGGTATAGCCGTGTTTGTATGGGGCATCGGCCCCAGAAGCCAAATCGATTGCCGTTTTGCTAATATATTAGCCCAAATGTAAGATGCTATTTTACAAAAAAAGGACCCCGAAATACTTCAGGTTTTTGAGAAAATAAAAAAAAACGAAAATTGGTTTTTATTTTATTTTATCTAAACTACTCAATATTTTTTTTTGTAACTTATACACATTATGAAGGTAATAAAGATGTATTATTTAAAAAAAAATGGATTTCCAAATATCGTTATAAGTAGTGAAATTTTCACTTTAAACTTTTCAATATTTTTTTTTTATATTTTTGAGATAGGGACCCACCAATTTTGGCTATATTATTTATAAACTAATATTCTTTAATATATATTTTTTTCAAAAACATTCACTTGGATCAACATATCTAAAATGAAACAAACTTATCGCCTGGTGACAATTTTTCAGACAGCTCTTTTCAAAACCTCGTATCTAGTTTGTTGATTGATACTGAGATACGAGCTTTATTTTAAGTAGGTATTTGTTACTTAGTTCTGGTTGTCAACTGACGTTATGGTATACCATACATTTGTTGGACTTAATATGCCTAACTACTCGTACAATAATCGAATAAAAATAACATAAGAGCATCATCGAAATAAAATGTCTATATGTAGTACAAACAGAAACGCATCTAACTGACCATCGGTAGACCGTATGAACATTGACATAAGGCCTACTGATGGCCAGTTACAGTCTGATTTAATCATCCATTTGACACTTCTCTGTTGATGTTCGTAGTGATCTAACGATTGATCGAATCGATTTTATCGACAAACTTTTTTTTAGAATCTGCATGTGTTTTGTGTAAATCAATATTTTTTGAGCTTTCTATGTAAAGACATTTTATTTTGACTATGCTCTTATATGTTATTTTTATTCTATTCTTGTACGAGTAGTTAGGCATATTAAGTCCAACAAATGTATGGTATACCATAACGTCAGTTGACAACCAAAACTAAGTAACAAATACCTACTTAAAATAAAGCTCGTATCTCAGTATCAATCAACAAACTAGATACGAGGTTTTGAAAAGAACTGTCTGAAAAATTGTCACCAGGCGATAAGTTCGTTTCATTCTGGATATGTTGATCCAAGTGAATGTTTTTGAAAAAAATATACATTATAGAATATTAGTTTATACATAATATAGCCAAAATTGGTGGGTGTCCCTATCTCGAAAATATAAAAAAAAATATATTGAAAAATTTAAAGTGAAAATTTCACTACTTATAACGATATTTGGAAATCCATTTTTTTTTAAATAATACATCTTTATTACCTACATAATGTGTATAAGTTACAAAAAAATCTATTGAGTAGTTTAGATAAAATATAATAAAAAGTAATTTTCGTTTTTTTTAATTTTCTCAAAATCCTGAAGTATTTCAGGGTCCTTTTTTTGTAAAATAGCATCTTACATCTGGGCTAATATATTAGCAAAACGGCAATCGATTTGGCTTCTGGGGCCGATGCCCCATACAAACACGGCTATACCCTTTATATTAATTAAGACTTAGTCTTAATTTGAGAAGTGCGAGTTTGATTCCGTACCAACACTTATCCCATCATAGCTGACGGTGTCAAGTTAAGATTGCACCTAGTATGTATGGCGCCGGATTCAAATGAGGTGCAAAGTTAACGCAACCGATCACATTTGTTGTATGGGAGCCCCACTTAAATATTGGTTTTATTCTATTTTTAGTATTTTGTTGTTATAGCGGCAACAGAAATACATCATCTGTGATAATTTCAGCTATCTCGGTTCATGATATACAGCCTTGTGACAGACAGACAGACGGACAGTGGAGCCTTAGTAATAGGGTCCCGTTTTAATTTTACCCTTCGAGTACGGAACCCTAAAAATGTGCACTGGCCGCTTTCTGCATAACTAAGGTCCCATACCTAATTGTCAGTGCCTCGATTCCGCGCTGATGCGGTGAAGTGACTCACTGACGTCTGACCCACTGCTGACGGATTCGCATTAAACATGATTTTGTTTCGCAAACGATGGAAAAGACTATGTTCCTTCTAGTACCTTGGTTGGCTGCAAAGCGTTTCAACCATTCTTTACCGTACGTTTATCAAATATTTAAACTTTGATAGCAAATAGGTACTTACAATTTAAATGAGAATAGGAAGTTTCATTAATATTTCGTTTAGTTTCAATATGCATTTTATCATAATTATATTAGTGAATGTATACTATTTTATATACATACTGTTAAAAAAAAATAACAACCACATACTTTACAAATTCTACGTCATTTCATATCCCAAATAAATATTTATTTCTTTTTTTAAAGCTTAATGTCGGCATCAATAAATATGTCCTTATATTATTTTTGAGTATTACAAGTAGGTAGTAGTTTAAGTATTACAAGTAGTAGTAGTATTTTATTAATGGAAAAACATTGTCAAAGGTACATTGTAACTAAAGGTAGGTGTGGGAAATAACCCTAATTTATGTATAATATCACGTATGTCGATCTCTTAGTTATAATACATAGTACGTAAGTGTTGTTTTCTACCGTTTAATTGCTATTATTTGATTTATTGTTTACGTGTTACTTATTGCCTGATTTATGTCGTTTGTGTTAGTTTTAAGATAAATATTTTATTCCCTTTGTTTTTTACTTACCTATTTTAATGTGTACTATGTCTGTGAATAAAATATTGTAATGTTTACTTAATTCAATAAACAAACCCAAGAGGCAATTCGGAGGCGTGGCCTAGTTTTAAGCGCGTTGATGCGCACTCACGCCGAGCGCTAGTGGCGCGGGCACAAATACCCCCGCGCCCCCAGCAACAGCTCACTTACCTCTCTACACTCCGAAGCGACCACATCTCACGGTCTCCCGCTTGCCTGGCGGGAATTATTATACTTCATGGGAGTTTTATTTTAATCATACAGTCCAAACTCAACAGTAGGTAAATAGGTATGTTAATGGAGCATAGTGAAGCCGACCTAAATGAGTTAACCTTACTCGTCTCTACGCATCCAACCTACTGAGAGTGAATACATTTATACAAAATGAGAACTTAAGGATAATCGTAATAATATAAGTAGTCTTTAAATTTTGAAGCACTGTTATTATAGACTATTAGTTTCATCAGACTTGTTAGGAGCTCCTTCTCACCTGAAAAGGAGGGTGGAATTTGCTATGGATTTTGTGTTAATCTCTGCGTTTTTGTATAATAAGACAAGATGAGATGAGATTTTATATTTATTTATGTGCTATTCAATTTTATATTGGCATTAATCCCTAATGGCAATTAACTATTTAATTTTACGCAGACGAAGTCATAGGCAGAAGCTAGTCGCAATACCCAGGGGCTTATGATGGTTGCGTTTATCACGTGATAAATAAGTGGTAAAGCATCTGTCACACACCCGCATTTTGTCAAAATTGCGTGATAAAAGAAACCATATTGGCCCGCAGGGAACATAGAATGGCATAGAATGGAAATTCCCGAAAATTTTCGGTAGGACTTAGTATTTATATATTATGATTCAAATAACGATACTATAACACCCGCTGCCTAACTAGTTTTGAAAACTAGATATTATAAGACCAATATTCAAATAGCCATTTGTTTACACCCACGTTACATAACGTAACAATACTATGGATGACCGATTACAACACATCTCATCTTCCGGTGACATTAACAAGCCAACAATGCATTATGCCGATCAATAGTTGGTTACTTTGCTATATGACCCTTGCTTCTTAGGGTTCTGTGGGCGAAGTGTGGACATTTATGGTGTTACTATGTTGGTATTTCTATTTGACTACAGTTTTGGGTCTTGTAAACGCATGATTTGTCTAATAACGCTGATACTTTACGTAAATAGGGTTCTTATATAGGGGAGACCGAGTCACGCGATCTTCTACCGCAGATGTCTGCACGTAGTTGCCCTCTCTCCCCCGCCCCTGACTCAGTTGGAGGCATCTGTCTGTCGTATTTCGTTAGAAGGTCACGACCCGATAACGATTGCGTCAGTCTACCTGTCTCCCTCTAACAAACTCTTACCGACAGACTTAAACCTACTTGCTCAATCAGATCCCAATGGAGTCGTCTTCGCAGCAGGCGACTTCAATTCTAAGCACACCGCGTGGAAGTGCGTAGCATCTAACCCAAACGGCGTTCAGCTTTTCAACTTCTTAGCCAGAGAAACAACCGAATTCTCAATTATCCCCCCTAGGGAACCGACTCATTTTCCAACTATTGTCGAACACCGACCCGACATATTAGATGTGGCCCTTATACAGAACGTAACCTTACAGTTGCGTTCTGTAGAAGTGGTTACTGCGTTAGATTCCGACCATTTGCCGGTCATTTATAAATTCGGACCAAACCCCGGTAACCTTCCACCTAGGACCAAGACGATCGTGGATTGGCCCAAGGTGGAAACAGGTCTCCTAAAGACAACAACCCCCCACTTAGATTCAATCTCTTTTCCTAACGTAATAACTACGACTGACGAGACAGACAAAGCTATTGCCGCTTTTACAAAGCACCTTATCACCATTCAAGGTGAGGCCTCGAGGGAGGTCGAGGCGGACGACATCGACCGCCGACCCCTCCCTCCGGACCTGGTTGATTTGTTAAAGCGGAAAAATAGAGCCCTTAAGGACAAAATAGCTTTCCCTTCTCCCGAAAACCGGTCCTTGCTGTGGTCTTTGCAAAGCGAATTCCGCAAGAAGGCTACCGAGTTTCGGGCGAACTCATTCTGTGATCATTTGGAAGAGATAAAGCCTAGTCATCTGGCTTACTGGAAACTGGCTAGATCTCTTAAATCTGACACAGTCTATTCTATTCCCCCTTTGGATCGTCCGGATCACCCAACCCCCGCGGTACAAAACGATGAAAAAGCTGAATGCCTTGCGGGCAGTTTAGAGTCACAATGTACCCCGAGTCTACTTCACGCCGATGACACTCATATCGCATGGATTGATTCGGAAGTGGAGCGGAAGTCTCAAGCCCCCCCGTTAGCCCCCCCACTAGAACCCGTAACAGTACGGGAGGTCAGTGATCTGGTCAAGGGACTACGCGTCAGAAAATCCCCGGGATCGGATGGCATCTCCAACCGTATCCTCAAGCTTCTTCCCGAAGCTTTGCTCCTCGTTCTTGTCAGCATCTTCAATGCTGCCCTCACCAATGCTCACTTTCCAACCGCGTGGAAATCTGCAACGGTGATCGGGATTCACAAGCCGGGAAAACCCCGCACCTCCCCCACTAGTTATAGGCCGATCAGCTTGCTTAGCTCCCTCGGGAAGCTATACGAGCGGATCATTCTTAGGCGAATACTCAACTTTTCATATGAGAATTCGATCCTCATAGACGAGCAGTTCGGCTTTAGATCTGGACACTCGTGTGTCCATCAGGTGCACCGTATCGCGGAGCACGTGTTGGACGGTTTCTCTAAGTTCAAAGGGTTAAAAACCGGTGCGATTTTTCTCGACGTAGCGAAAGCCTTCGATAAGGTTTGGCATAACGGTCTAGTATACAAGTTATACGAGATGGGTATGCCAGACAGACTCGTACTCATAATACGAGATTTCCTAAGGGATCGAAGCTTCCGCTACCGCATTGAGGGAACGTACTCGGACCCCCACCCCATCCGCGCTGGCGTCCCGCAAGGCTCAGTGCTGTCCCCCACTCTCTACTCTCTGTTCACGAATGACATTCCCAGGCACCCCAAAGTGCATCTGGGGTTATTCGCTGACGATACCTGTCTCTATACGACTCATTGTAAGCCTGCTCTTATTCGGCGATATCTCCAGGAGGCAATCAGCGGCCTAGGCCAATGGTTCTCTCGTTGGCGTATCGAGGTCAATCCCGAAAAGAGCGCTGCAATTATCTTCCATCCTACGAACACAACATGTGCTCGTAGGTTGGAGCCAGTTAGGTTATTTGACCGACCCATCCCCTGGGTGGATCAGGTCAAATATCTTGGCGTTACCCTCGATCAGAAACTGACCTTCCGTCCCCATATCAAGCGTGTTCGCGGTCACGCTATTCACATTATGAGTAGGCTTAGTCCGATGACAAACAAGCGGAGTAAAATGTCTCTTAGAAATAAGTTGACGCTTTACAAAACTTGTATTCGTCCCATCATGACTTACGCTAGTGTAGCTTTTGCTCACGTGCCTAAGTCTCATCTCAAGCCCCTTCAGGTCGTTCAGAATAAGTTCTTGCGCAGGATGACAGATACCCCATGGTATGTGACCAACCTGAGCCTTCACCAAGACATGGAACTTCCCACCATGTTTGGTTTTTTCAAAAAAGCGTCAAAGCGCTTCTTCGATATAGCTCCCAACCACGGGAACCCCCTCATAAGGAAGGCAGCCGACTACCTTCCTCGAGCTCCCGATCCCTCTGTGGATCCACCTCACAGATTGTTAATGCAAAGAGGTCGGTTTACCCGACGTCCGAAGCATGTACTATCTGACCCGGACGATGAGATCACGGAAACCATCCAAGCGATGGTCGCCGCGAACTCTCCGAACGGCACCTCAGCGTAATCCCCGCCGGCGGGGAACTACCGCTACTTAGTTCGCGTTTCTTCTCTTTCTTCTCTTTTCATAACCCGATTCTCTTTTCACTCTCCTCCCGCCCTAAGTCAGACTGATTCGGTTCAGTCTATTCACGACGCAGTCCATGCGCCCAGTGCGCCCGCGTCACCCCAACCCAAATTACCCCTGTGGCGCGGAGATAATCCCATTAGCGGGTTATACTCCCACACAAAGTCCGACTACTGGTAGTGAGGGCTAACCAGCCCTGATACAGTTCAAGTCATGTCTAAAAAAAAAAAAAAAAAAAAAAAAAAAAAAAAAGCAACAGCTCACTTACCTCTCTACACTCCGAAGCGACCACATCTCACGGTCTCCCGCTTGCCTGGCGGGAATTATTATACTTCATGGGAGTTTTATTTTAATCATACAGTCCAAACTCAACAATGGTACTTCGAGATCCGGATCAATAAAGAAGAAGCAGCATCATACGTCTAAAGAAGCCTCAAGAAAGAAGTCTCAAGATTGCAGTCTAATATAGAAGAGATTCCTGTCTATTATGAAGAGATTCCTGTGAAGAAAGAAGTCTCAAGAAAGAAATCTCAAGATTGTAGTCCAATAAGAAGAGACTCCTCCAAGTACGAAGCCTCAAGATTCCTGTTTACGAAGAGCTCCTGCCCATTTAGAAGATCACCTCAAGAGCCTGCGCGTCGTGCACCTTACTGCGAGCTACGGTTCCCCGTGCGGCGTGCATCATACTGTCTCTTGTGGCCTTAGGGCAACTGTCTCACTAGGGAAGAGCTTGCTCGACCCCGGGAACTTTTGAGAGGCTTCGGCTTCGGTTCCTAAAACTTTCGGCGACTTTAGTCGTATGGTCTGGCTTGGTCCAGTTCCGCCAGCTTTAGCTGGGGCTTGCATTTCTGCACCTAACGGTGACAAACGCAGACTTGTTTGAGCAACCTTTGCGTGGAGGTGATCACGTGAAGAAAGAAGAAAAGAAGAAAGAAAAAAGAAGAAAACGTAGGGAATTAGGTTCTCGAGCGTTACAGTGACGTCAATCTCCAGTAACGCTCGCGTAGGTGTTAAATTCAGTGCTTCCCCCCCCGCGTCCCGCGCACCGTTATCATGTCGACCAATGAAGAGGTTGTGCGCGTCCTCCGTTCGCGAAGTGTTCGTACGGACGAAGCGACACCGTCTCCCGGGTTGACAACAAGTGATAGTACAAATACGTGGAGCAAAGGCACCAGCGGTGGTGGTATAGGTAGCAGTGGCACAGTGAACGCACCGGCACATCCCGCGAACGTTATTCAGTTAGAAGGCGCCGCGCCGCCAGCAGGCCCCCCAGTGAATTACGATTCAGATCCGAATCTGGACGTTCCGTTACATGAACGTCCCCCTCAGCACGATCTACCTAGGCATAGTAGGAGTGCATCGGGCACTGTGGTAGGCGCGCCCTTAGGCAGTGTTAATCCTCAGTTATCCGTTTTAATGGCCGAATTAGAATTACATAACGCAGAATTAGAGCAGGCGAAACGAGCGTCAATGGCGGCGAAGAATCGCTTGGAAATTGCACGTATTGAGGCATCCAACAATTCACATGTGCCATTGACAATCGAACCGACTGCTAGGGACACGCGTGTGTTAGGTTGGGTACAGCAACAACAGCGTTTAGACTGTCCAATGCCGGCAATAGGGCCCAGTTTCGCGCCGCGCGAAGCCCCAGTAGAACGCGAACGTACTGTTTTCGCGAATAGGGACTTCGAGTTGTTATCCAACAATTTAGTTAGCGCCGTCAATCGTAGTAAAAGCACGCCGGTCATTCAACGACACGTGCCCGAGTTGACGCCGTTCGACGGCAACATAGCCGAATGGATAGCATTTCGGTCAGAATTCGACGATAGTTCGCCTCTATTCTCAGACGTAAGCAACATAGGCAGGCTACGTAGAGCATTGCGCGGAGAAGCCCGGCTGGCTGTAAAATCCATTATGTACACCGTGTCGAACCCGTACGAAATAATAGAGGCATTAGAACGGCATTTTGGCGATCCCGAGGAGATCGTATTGGCGGAAATGCATAACGTAAAACGCATGCCGCGTTTAGCTGAAGATAATAGCAACATTACCGCATTCGCGGGAACTGTCGCTAACGTAGTATCCACTATTAAAGCACTCCGCCAAAACGAGTTCCTTTACGCGCCGGAATTAGTAAATAAAATCATTGACAAGATGAATCTGATAGTTCGATATGAATGGAATAAATATAGAATCAATAATAAATCCGTGCCGGGTCTTGTGGCTATGTCACAGTTCTTGAATGACATAAGTGTTGCCACGAGAAAAACCCATAGTAGACAGCGAGTAAGGCAGCCGGTTAATCTCGTGAACGAGATCTCTCACGGCCCCGCCCCGCGCATGCGCGGTGAGGGAGCGAGAGAGCGCCGCCCGTCCCACTCGCACGTATCGAATTTTAATTACGACTCATCAGATTCAGATTGCGATGATTATCTCCCACATACCGTGGCGCAGGTTAACACTAGGCCGAATAATAATAAAAATAACTTCTCTAATAACAAAAAAAAACCCCAACGGCCGCGTATGATGGAATCCCAGCGCAATACACAGACGAATTCCCCACCTATGAATGGCATTAAATGCGTATTGTGCAACGGTGAGCACTCAATAAGTAAATGCGCAGATTTTGTGAAAATGTCAGTAGAAAAAAGATGGGAAGCCGTCAAAACACATAAGTTGTGTTTTCGTTGCTTGGATTCCAATCATAAGCGCCCCGTTAAATGCAAGTACACACCTTGCGGTTTTAATCAATGCGAATCAGGGCATCATAAAATGTTACACGGATTGATACTTAACTCGACTCCTTCGCGCAGTACTAACGGGATAGTTAACCATTTGCGTAGCGAAAATACCTACCTGAAAATCATCCCAGTAGAGCTGTCGGGCCCATTAGGCACCATACAAACGACCGCCCTCCTGGATGACGGTAGCTCCATATCTCTAATAGAGAGACATGTTGCTGACGCCATAGCACCGCGAGAGAAAACTGAAATCCTCGCGATTGAAAGCATAGGCGGAAATTCAATATCGGATAAGGAGTCCTGCAAAATAAGTTTTTCCATCCGTGGCGCATGCAATAGGCATTTAGAAAAAATGTCTGCATACACAATAAATAGGCTCAATCTCGCGACACAAGAGGTATCGCGTGATATAGTAAATAAATGCGAACATTTACGCGAAATTGAAGACGAAATATGTTACGACAAGGCGGCTCCTACCATGATTATAGGGCAAGATCACTGGCATTTACTGGTCTCTCGTCGCATTTTAAGCGGGGACATAGGCCTCCCAGTGGCTTCCCTAACCCAAATTGGATGGGTACTCCATGGTAGCCATGACGTCCCCCGTAACCGCGCATTCGTAGTAAACCACTTGCGTCCCGCGAAAGTGAGCGAAAATGAGATAGCTGACGTGATTAAAGAACATGTCAGTATCGAGTCACTAGGTGTAGAAAACCGTCCGCCCAAGTCCGACCCTGAGCAACGCGCGTTAGAATTATCAGATGCGACTTGCAAACCGTTGATAAACGAAAGTAGGTATCAGGCCGGCCTATTATGGAAGTGCGATGACGAGTCCTTACCTAGTAACAAGTCACAGGCGTTGAAGCGATTACACTCTCTCGAAAATAAATTGAGTAAAGACGCGAATTTAAAGTCTGAGTACGAAAAGCAAGCAGATAAATTGCTTATTAAAGGCTACGCAGAGAGAATGGAATCGCCACCGCCGGAGGACGCTAGGAAGTCATTCGAAAGATGTTTAAATGACGCGCTCCTCCCAAATCCGGACCTGTTGCAATCGCTATTCGGCGTACTGCCGCGTTTCCGCGAAGGAAAAATTGCAATAATTCCGGATATTAGGGAAATGTCCCTTCACATCGACGTGTTTGAGCGAGATAGGGATAGTCTACTTTTCCTATGGAGGGAGGGAGACGGGCAGAGTAAGCTTTCAAAATTCAAAATGAAACAATTAGTTTTCGGCTCAAACTCTAGCCCGGCAACCGCCCCACATGTTGAGAATAGGAACGCAGACTATGAAAAGGATAGATACCCTAAAGCCGCCGAATATACGATAAAGAGCGAATCCGATTGGCAAATAGACAAGACAGAACGCAGCACGCTGCCCGCGACCGGGGAAGAGCGTCCCATTAAAAAGGTCGTAACCGCCATTAGCGATAGGTCACTTACGTCGTTTCCATCCTTACCGCTAGTAGAGCGTTTTTCGAAATACTCGCGGTTAATTAGGGCCACTGCTACCGTACTGCTAGCCGCCGAGGCATTTAAAGCCAAATTGCTCAAAATGAACACAGAAACGGATATAAAAAATGATCACTTGAAAATCGCTGAATTATTGAATATTCAACGAAGTCAACGGGCGTCATTCAGCGAGGAGATAAAGCACTTGGAGGCTGGGCGAAATTTGCCGAAAAAGTCGGCGCTCAGCAAGTTAGCCGTGAAGATGGACAGCCACGGAACCCTGCTGCTAGATGGGCGAATTGATCGAGATACTGCCACGCCGATTCTCCACGCGAAAGAAGACCTCACCCGATTACTGACACGACACTATCACGTGACTTTCAACCACGGTAACCACTTCGCCGTGATGAATGAAATTACTCAAAGATATCACGTGATAGGGCTGAGAGATGAAGAAGCACTTACCCCTAACCATTTTCTCCTGGGCCGCTCCAACGCTATGTCGCCCTTTGGCGCTTTCTCGGACGTCGTATTGACCTCGAACTCCTGGAAGACAGCGCAGCGCTTAGCCGACCATTTTTGGCAGCGTTGGATCAAAGAATACCGCCCTACTCTGAGAGCTAGACCAAGCCAATCCGCACACGCAAACGTAAAAGAAGGCGATATCGTGCTCATAGTCGATAGCACAATGCCACGCGGAACTTGGCCTAGAGGCGAGGTGATAAAGACATATCCAGGACCCGACGGCAACGTGAGAGTAACAGAAGTACGCACAGCCGCAGGATCCATACGTCGCCCAGCCTCCAGACTCATCGTTATTTCCTAAAAAACTCGGAGACGGTGTTCGCACACGGGGGGAAGACTGTGGGAAATAACCCTAATTTATGTATAATATCACGTATGTCGATCTCTTAGTTATAATACATAGTACGTAAGTGTTGTTTTCTACCGTTTAATTGCTATTATTTGATTTATTGTTTACGTGTTACTTATTGCCTGATTTATGTCGTTTGTGTTAGTTTTAAGATAAATATTTTATTCCCTTTGTTTTTTACTTACCTATTTTAATGTGTACTATGTCTGTGAATAAAATATTGTAATGTTTACTTAATTCAATAAACAAACCCAAGAGGCAATTCGGAGGCGTGGCCTAGTTTTAAGCGCGTTGATGCGCACTCACGCCGAGCGCTAGTGGCGCGGGCACAAATACCCCCGCGCCCCCAGCAACAGCTCACTTACCTCTCTACACTCCGAAGCGACCACATCTCACGGTCTCCCGCTTGCCTGGCGGGAATTATTATACTTCATGGGAGTTTTATTTTAATCATACAGTCCAAACTCAACAGTAGGTAAATAGGTATGTTAATGGAGCATAGTGAAGCCGACCTAAATGAGTTAACCTTACTCGTCTCTACGCATCCAACCTACTGAGAGTGAATACATTTATACAAAATGAGAACTTAAGGATAATCGTAATAATATAAGTAGTCTTTAAATTTTGAAGCACTGTTATTATAGACTATTAGTTTCATCAGACTTGTTAGGAGCTCCTTCTCACCTGAAAAGGAGGGTGGAATTTGCTATGGATTTTGTGTTAATCTCTGCGTTTTTGTATAATAAGACAAGATGAGATGAGATTTTATATTTATTTATGTGCTATTCAATTTTATATTGGCATTAATCCCTAATGGCAATTAACTATTTAATTTTACGCAGACGAAGTCATAGGCAGAAGCTAGTCGCAATACCCAGGGGCTTATGATGGTTGCGTTTATCACGTGATAAATAAGTGGTAAAGCATCTGTCACACACCCGCATTTTGTCAAAATTGCGTGATAAAAGAAACCATATTGGCCCGCAGGGAACATAGAATGGCATAGAATGGAAATTCCCGAAAATTTTCGGTAGGACTTAGTATTTATATATTATGATTCAAATAACGATACTATAACACCCGCTGCCTAACTAGTTTTGAAAACTAGATATTATAAGACCAATATTCAAATAGCCATTTGTTTACACCCACGTTACATAACGTAACAATACTATGGATGACCGATTACAACACATCTCATCTTCCGGTGACATTAACAAGCCAACAATGCATTATGCCGATCAATAGTTGGTTACTTTGCTATATGACCCTTGCTTCTTAGGGTTCTGTGGGCGAAGTGTGGACATTTATGGTGTTACTATGTTGGTATTTCTATTTGACTACAGTTTTGGGTCTTGTAAACGCATGATTTGTCTAATAACGCTGATACTTTACGTAAATAGGGTTCTTATATAGGGGAGACCGAGCGGTTTTGAAACGACGTTAATGTCTTAATCCGTTAGCAAGCCAACAAAAGCTTAAACGCACCAACCGCCCTAAGTGTGCGTTTGCTTTTATATCAAAACTTTAAGAAATGTTCAACTGTAGACGAAGTGGGATTTTTTCGAAAAAAATCGCCGTCTACAGATGAAGGTGGTATAACGAGGCTCCTAATGGCGCGCTGGCACAAAATAGTTCACGAAAAAGTTATTCAGAGAAGCCACGACCCTCATCATAAAGGATATCGACTAAAGGAGGAGGACGGAACCATATATCATGCGTGGTCCGACGCACTGTATTCATGTCTTTGTATTATAAATCTTCTTAAAATATGCATGGCGCTGCATAGCAGGTCTGTGTTGCAAAATGATCTTATAAAGCTGGCGTTAACTGTATTCTGCAGATATTAAAATGCAAAGAGTTAAAAAGGTATTGAAATTTAACTGTCAATATGTTTTTGTAGCACTGATTGCTTATTGTTATAATAAATCTGGCATTTCGAAAAAGTTTTCGGTATAATGATGAAAATTGAATCCATACATCTGAAAGGTTGTGCGCAATCGTATGCGAGTAACGAAACTCGTAAAAATACAGTCTATATTATATTCAAAAAATTTAAACTGAGTTAAAAATTAAAAAAAAAATTGGTTTCGAAGAAAAAATATAATATTTCCGATAACAAGTGAAAATAAAAAACCGGCCAAGTGGGAAAGTAATAGGGTCCCTGAAAAACAACAGTTATATTCTACAAAACAGTATCTATAGATCGATCGGTACGAAATTTCACAATTACATAAAATTATAATTGAAAAGCACAGACAATAATAGATCAAGTGGCTAAAATAAGTTATTGTGACACGAATTTGGACGAGCGAGCGCAGTGAGCGAGGACTAATATATCTGAGTGTCATAATGAGTTTTAGCCACGCGTAAACACTCTGCTTTTCACTTCGACTGCGAGAAAATAATAAATAATTAAATATGAAAATGGTAACCCTTGCGCAAAACTATGACAAGCGAGCATAGACAATTTTATATGATCAGCAAAACGCCCAAGAACGTTATCAGATCGTCAGCATATGTCTAAATACGTCCAATATTTTCTTCGAGGTTTTCTTTTTTTACATTAAGGGCTGTCAAGCAAAAAAATTGAGTATACATGTATGTAGCAGCTCGCTAAAAAGTTATTTTTGAAGTTTAAGAGAATGTATCATATGGTTTCCATTTTAGGCCCTAGGGGCTGAAACGACCACTTTAGGCCCGCTACGGGAAGCTAAAATATCATACGTTTCGAACAGAAGAAGTGAAAAGATTTTTTTATTTCCTAGCCTCAGACACTCACGTCTAAATCAATAATGTCTTCATCAGGTGACTGCACGAATGTAATAAAAACTATGTTACGAGTACAAAATATAGAGTTATACATTTTATTGTACACAAATAGTCTGAGTTTAAAAACTAACCTTCCTTTACCACGCTTGTAAACCAATTTAAATCTTATTAAAAAACAATGTCATCTTTTAATTAATTCACGTAACATGCCCATAAAATTCGGATACCTGCGAAACGAAGACAAATGACCAATTCTTTCATTCGGCAACCTATTGTCTACCAGTTAATCAACACGGCGGGCGCCTATTCTCAACTGCAATGGATGAACAAATCTTCTTCTGTCATTGTTAGACATTGGATGAGGAAATAGCTTCCGCGTACGCAATTTTGATCCCCTGGGGTTTCTGGTACCGTTCACAAACGTGCGATATGATATTTGGGTAACGCACTTGTCATCCTTTGGTATTGCAGGTGACGGGCGACGGTAATTGCTTTCCAACAGGCGATCCCTTTGCTCGTTTGCCCCTTATAACATAAAAAAATCGCGCTGTACATGACACTGAAAGGGTCACCCCCGTGACCCCCTTTAGGCTGCCTTTCCACAAAAGCGGAGCGGAGCAGAACTGTGTAAAATAGTCCAATCACATTCCTCAGATTTTAATGCACTTCTCTTGGGCTTCACAAAGATGCAGCCTGATTGGTACATTGTCCCCGCTTCGCTTGTGTAGACAGGCATTCTTATACTTGTACGTCTAGCATAACTGCGATACGCGACTTGATCGCGCGACACATACTACCTATCACTTCCCTTTCAGTACCTTGCGAGCCAGACAAATGGAGCCGAGTCGCGCGACAAGCGAAGTCGCCGCAATAAATGCTAGGTTTGCTGTTGCGGTGTAGCCTCACTAGAAGTTGCCCGCAACTTCGTCCGCATAAAACTCTCTTTACAGTAGATGTATAAAAATTATTCTATATCCATCTTTGTAAGACCAGTTTTTTACCAACAGATTGCGCTGTACGCCTGGCACCGCTCACCCATAAATCCTGCATCACGCTGTTAATATTTTTGCTGAAATAACGACCGCTCTCCATTGAAAACTGATAATCAATACAAGTTTAGAATTTTATAGTAGTGTTAGAAGGTCCCCGCAATCATTTTATACCATAATCGGATAAAAAGTATTCTATAACCATCTTTGGATGTCCAGCTATCCCTGTACCAAAATTGGTTAAAATCCATCTAGCCGTTTCAGCGTGATGAAAGGACAAAGGAAATTATGTCCAACAGATGGCGCCTGACTTATATGGCACCGCGTGCCCACGCAAAACAATAGACGATCTTTTCTTCTTCATTAAGATTTTTCCTGAAATCATGACCCATGGGGAGGCCCATAGAAAATTGAATACGAATCTAGAATTTTATAATAGTATAGATAATATAGGGTGCCCACGGATATATATATATATATATATATATATACACATAGAAGCCAATTGAATGAGGACGGCGCGCGACTGATCGTTGTAGAGAACTTTGGCGGAGGCCTTTGTCCAGCAGTAGACGTCTAACGGCCTCAGGAATTTGGAGATCCGATGACGCTAGAGTAGTTTAAGAATGCATCTAGTGTCGCTGAAATTATTTACTTATTTTCTGGGCCCTATTAGCAAACATTCGAGCATGTCACGCTAATATTTGTGCTTGAGTTTTAGTCGTACAATGTAAATAAATAAATGAATAAATATTATGGGACAATCATACACAAATCGACCTAGTCCCAAACTAAGCAAAGCTTGTACTATGGGTACTAGACGACGATATACATAATATATAAATACATGTATAGATAACATCCATGACTCAAAAATAAATATTCCAGTTAATCACACAGATATTTGCCACGGCCGGGATTCGAACTCGGGACCGCCGGCTCAGTAGGCAGGTAATAAATCTCTATTTATATTATCATGTTGTACAATAAGATGTTACTTTAATAAGATTGTCTATAATATGAACCCTGTCAGGGCACACAAGGATCCATCCTTTACGCAGCATCTCCGGACACCCGAATTCCCTAGCCCATTACGAGGCTATATAAACACCCACTGAACATGCGCGTGAGTCGCGTAAAGTAGAACAACTGAAAAAAAAGGAGGAGTGTTTCCTATCCTGCGCATATTTAATATTGGCATGTATTTAAATCAATATCTGTATATTCCCTTTTTTCGATCAAAATATTTGAAAGTTTTACCAAAAATACTGACTTGCACACTAATTATGCACACTAAATAATGCGAATTCAATATACTATTTAAAGGTATTTGCAAAACTGTTTTACTGGATATATAAAAAACTAACCTAACCTAACCCGAGTCGGATCTTAGTGTGCAGTGCGAGGATAATTAGTGTGCAAGTCAGTATTTTTGGTGAAACTTTCAAATATATCCGATGTACGAACCATATTTTTGGTGTGAATTCGGTTAAAAAGGTCATCTCGTTTTGTATGATGTTTAAGTTTTTTTTGTAGGACATGTTCAGTTAATCAATTGTTTTTTTTCCACAGCATTCGTTTTTCTGGTATGCATTCAGTTAATTAGTGTGCTGAAAAATTCAGATATGCATTTAATAATATCCCTTTAATATTGAACGACATACGATTTACGCAGGCAAGATTTCAGATAGGATATCTACTTATCATGATATCCCCACGTTCATTGGCAAGACGCCAGATATTTATTTAGATTTATTTTAGAATTACAAAATTAAACAACAATGAGTCATAATCATAATATCCTTTTTCTCAAACATGCAAAGAAATATCGTTATGACAGGCTTTGAAGTATCACGTTTCGGGCAGAACAACTTGAGAGAACTGTAAAGGAATTCACACAAAATTGAAGGCTTAAGCCGGGAAGTATTTTTTTTAAACATGGTGACTGCATTCATGAACAGGCTTAACAGCTGAATTATATCTATATTTTGAGTGGTGTATTTTTTTTTTTTTTTTTTTTTTTTTTTTTTTTAATTTAATTTATTTCATAAATTTATTTCATATTTAATTGCATATACCTACTCACCCGGCAAGCCCTTCTTTCCCGGCGTCTACAGTAATGTACTATTTCTTCTTATCGCCTGCATTTATTTTCTGTGGTCATCTCAAAGTTAAAGCACATTAAATTTGAATTTACTTGCTGAGCCAAAATTTCAAAGTATTAAATTCGACTTTTGGGGATGGCCGCAGAAGATGCCCAAATCGTCAAGCGCCGCAAATATGCCTTCTTAAATAAAAATTACGAATTTGCGGCACTGGCAGTGGAAACATTTGGCCCGTGGTCTTCGGATGCAAAGAAAATTGTAAAAGAAATTTCACAAAAATTAATCGGAGTATCGGGTAATATCAGAGCGGGCTCCTTTTTCGGTCAAAGACTGAGCCTCGCCATTCAAAGGGGAAACGCGGCGAGCGTGCTGGGGACGATGCCTCAGACGGCTTCAATACTGGGGGATTCTTTTTAATTTTAAGTTTTAGTATGTATATTTTTAATTTATTTTCCATTGTAATAAATATTCTACCGAAAAAAAAAGTGATATTATAGTGTTAATATATGAGTTAGTGTTAGAGCAGCCTAAGGATGCATCCTTTACGCAGCATCTCCGGACACCCGAATTCCCGAGCCCATCACGAGGCTATATAAACACTTTCACTGAACATGCGCGTGAGTCGCGTAAAGTCGCTCGCGTGTGCCGTACGACGCAAGCGTAGGAACTTTAGTGTGCAGTGCTGTGTTTTTTTTCTTTTGTGCATAAGGTGAGTTTTTCAGTGGATGAGAAAAAATATGTATATTTTTTTATTATTGATTCGGAGTTGTGTTTGTTTACTGATCAAATTATAGATATTTTGTGACAATTGCAAATTATCGAAATTAATTTTAAGCTAAATTTTAAAATAAATTATATGACTATTAATTTACTTGATTCAAATTTTGTAATATAACATATAAAACTACAATTAAAAAAAAACATTCAAGTGTATTTATCTTTCCATTCATAATAATTATGCTAATTACTTTAATATATTCATACTTTTTTTAATAAAATATAACGCTATAAATAATAATATTTTGTATGTGCGAAAAACGCATAAAAGTTCGTGTGAAACTTTAAACGCAAGATCGTAATGGTGCGCCGGCGCATCAAATAGACATCAACGTGTCATCAAGTGTCGGGCGTTATTATTTGTTACTTTGGTAGTCGTAATATTTCCTTATAGAATCGTTATATTTACATAAAAAATCACGATTTATTATTAAAAAAGTTTGATAACAGTTAACACCGAAGTCTACTGTTAAAACGAGTAATTCAGACTCCTTATCCGTTCAAAAATGCTGATTGTTTTAGACATTTTTCTCTATGATTAAACATGTTTCTTAACATATTATCAATGTTACTACTTAGAACAGGACTGTTGCAATTTATTGATAAATATTTTAAACCTACAGTGTGAATTTTTCATTGATAATTTTGGATTCATAAGCTACTCGACTCTGACAAGATTCACGCAGCTGTTTTTTTTAAACTTATTTTCGACTACACGCAATGAAAGCATGACATAGCTATTTTATTATATATAGAACTCAGGAAATGGTATCAGTCACTTTAAAAAGTTGATTGTAATCATCAACACATTTGTCATAATATGAAAAAAACACATTTTAAAATAAACACGGAGAGTTTAAAATAGGTTAAATGAATTTTCGCAGCTTAAAGAACTTCTTCACCAACTAGTAGGTACTGTTAACAGTTGACACTGAAAGTCAGTTCTATTCTATTTCGAATAACGTATTATTCAATAAAAAATAATTTTATTCAAAAAGAATCGTCATAATTATGCAATTTATGCAAATAAATCCCATTGGTTACGAAACCAATTGTTAAACTACGGTTACTTGGCCGCAAACGAAAATAATTGATCATGTAAATGCCTAATAATTATCGTTTATTATGCAGCATTCTTACATCCTTACTGTTTGTTTACTAGAATAATGTTCAATTTAAAATTCCACCTAAAATGAAATGCGAAAACTGCATAGATTGTGAGAGTATTGCTGAGAAAATTATGCGAAATTAAAGCAATTTTAATATTAACGTACTTTGCAATCTTGGTCAGTTTACACGAGTTTAGGAATGATGGGTTAATTTCTTAGTTTAACAACTAATTACTTGTAGACAGTAGAAATTTAATTTTAATTTGTTAGGTATGTGTAATATTTTAACAAATAATATATTGTAGGGTCGCAAATATTAATAACATGACTGATTTTGTAAATAAATCATCATTGATTGGGATTATTTGTGTTATTTTATTGTGTATATTTACATTAATTATACATAACAATTAACAAACAAATTTATTTAACATCGCATACAGACAAATATTATGACTGACGAAAATATGTTACCTTTCCTTATGATTTTTGAATGGATATTGCTTCTTTCAAGTTTAGCACTAAGCGACAAGTACTATACTCATGTAAATTAGGCATCATTTTGCAAATTCCTAGTAACTATTCAAAATTGTGCAACTTCTTTGTTTCAATAAGAACAATACCCATTTTACTACAATATCCTTTAATGAGCTTTATTACTCTTCAGTAATACGTAGTAATTCATTACGGTGTGCAGCTTTCCTAAATGTGTATAATACTAAGATTATTTATTTAAATGTTAATTGTATCGCATGTGAGTAGAGCTTATATCCTTAATAGAAGCATCATTATAATAAGAAGTCGCTAAAATTATCCATTTGATGCATTAGAATTGGTAACCTTAGCATGATCGTACCTAAAATAAAAGCTGGTTGAAAATTAAAGTTTATCATAAGTCTTAAGGGTTTATATTTGTAGTTTAATAATACAATAGATATGACTCTGTGTGTATTATTGCATGCGCGTGAGCAACCTTTAACCGGGGACGTTGTGATGAATGTTAAACAGAGTACATCTCTGACAATAAAGTGATATTAAACTCTGACATATTAATTTATGCTGACATATTATGTACCTATTCAATATTTATTACACGAATAATTTATCGTAAATGCACAATGAGGTTGAGGTAAATTTGCTACAAGGAAAGGAAATAATTTCCAAAACATTAAGCAAAAATGCCCGCGAAATTCGCCTAGTTCGGTGAATATAGACTGAAGTACTGGGGTGACCTTACAAACGGCCCGGTAGTTTTGAGTTTTTGATATGTTGTCTAAGATGGTTAGTGAGTGTTTAAAATGCAAAATGCACAATTCCACTCCTTCCGCGCCCGCCGCCATATTGAAAAAACCGCCACTTTCTTCAGATTTTTGCTTATACCTTCGTTTAGGAGAATTTAAAAATGAATAAAAAGAGCTTAGACAATGTTGTAGACGATTAAATTTACTGTAACTTACATTTTAAATTTTGTTTCAAAGACAGATAGTTACGGAGCCATGCACATTAAAAAAAATGTGAAAATTCGCAAATTTCAGTAACGTATCAAACTTCTGGCTTATATCTTTGTTTAGGAGCATTTTAGCTAGAAAAGAGCTTCAGAGCACTACTCCAGATAAGTAGAGGTCGTGACACTCCAGATAAGTAGAGGCCGTGACTTTGATCCCCGTCTGCAATGCAGTGGCTCGTCTAAAATTTTGTAGTTATATTTAACCTCTGTATCAATACAATATAATAGTAATATTCTTTATTGTACACCTGAACGGAAAATAAATACAAACAAATTCAGTTTACACGTTACATTCAATGGAGTTAAACTAACAGGTATCAATATTTATAAAAAAATAAAGTGTCTTCTATCAATAAATATTCGTATATAAGAGATATTTCAAACATAATTCTTTTGACTAAATAAGAACATGCTTAGCTATTTAGAATACCCTTAATTATGTATTAAATTAATATTCATATGCACATCACGCATAGTATAATAATTTTACTAAACTTAAAGTTGTTCGCTTTTTAATCCTTTAAAGTTCAAATTTTAGCCTTAATTTGTATATATAACGCTTCAATGTTTTAAGCAAACTATTAGCAATGTATTAATTGGTTTCACTATACCAAAGATATATGTATAGTGCCAGTGAGGATAAAAGTAATAATTCAAATAATGAACCATTGATACAAAACATAAATATTTAGATTAAAAATAATGAGACATTAAATGTTTTCATATATAATTTCAAATTATCAACAAAAACTTATAACAAATGAAATATAGATTCCACCTACTTGTCATATGCCCATTCAAATTTAAATCCCCTCCATGTTAGAGCGATAATGTAACAAAAAAATATATTAATATTATTATTATAATCGTATAGCTTTATTTCAGTGAAGTATGTACAGTCGAGCTCATTTACATTTACACACTTACGAGAACAAAAATATCTGAACACGATTTTATGCTCCTGACAGTCATTTTTGTTCTCGTAAGTGTGTAGATGTAAATGAACTCGACTGTACAAGTAAATATAAACACAAAACAAAGAAAGCGTGCTCTGTACAGTTGAATGTCTAGGTTTGATAGCCGTTTCATGGCATCTTCTGCCAGCGCTTGCAAGTCGTCTAGCTCCCCAGACAAGGGTCTCCCATGTATTCCTCCACTTTTATATTATACTTGCTGCGCGGGTGTTACCGGCTCATCCGACGGGAACTGTACATTTTCGGGATAAGATGTAGACTATGTGTTGATCCAGGGTGTCAGCTACCTTCATACTAAAATTTATCAAAATTGCTCCAGTCGTTTGAGCGTGAAGAAGAAATAGAAACAAACTTTCGCTTTCATAATGTTAGTGTGATTTCATTTGATTTTGACTGGTCTACTTTTACACCTTAAAGTGGAAAAACGCGTAAAGGTCTTCGCACATTATAACAACTCAACAGCGACTCAATTCTTTGCCGAATATTGAAATTTAAGCTCTATGTCATATTAACTAGGTTTAATTTCGACGATGCACCGACGCGTCGTCCACTCGTCGTCCACTACTAATATCATTTTTTGTAATTAAACCTAGTTAATATGACATAGGTCTTAAATTTCAATATTTGGCATAGAATCGAGTCACCGTTGAGTTGTTATAATGTGCGAAGACCTTAAAGGTTACACTTTATTTTCAGTAGCAAATTAAATTGCTATCGCAACTTAGTGATACTGAGAGGGAGCGCGAAGGTCGACAAACCGGTAGTTAGTGTCAAGGGTCGAGAAAGTAAAAGCAGGTTCGTCTTCACCTATTCCTTACTAATATCCAAAGTCAGATGCAGGCTTTTTGAAGTTAAAATGTGACGTGTATACACCATACTCTTTATTGCACTTAAACGTAAGAAAGAAATTAATTGTAATTATCATCGTAATGCAAGAAAAATGAATAATTTTTTGTACGACTGGCGGCAAAAAAAAACCAAATTAGAGCAGGTTCTCAGTTCGCTCGGGGGTTTTTTATTATGTCCGTATGTTCCTCGATTACTCAAAAACGACTGAATCGATTTTGTAAATTTTTTTTTTTCAATAGTATACTTTCTAGTTGATCACATTGTCATACAAGTGTTTATTTTGTGTTTATAGCTAGTTTACTGTTTAACAAATGCTATTTTTGTGAGACTTTTAATGTCAATTAAAACTAGCTAAAGTGTAGTATTCAATCTTTGCGAAGCATTTACAGTACGATCTCATTAAACCAAGACTAGTAGCTGTAACATTAGCATAAGGATGTGCAGATGAGAGATACGCCTGACAATAGGACGGCCATACATCACTTCTGTAGAACACCAAAAAGTCTGAACACGGTGAAGTAATGAACTCACTTACGCCCTTATAGCTTGAAGGCCATGCATCACTAACGAATAACGGAATGTCTAAGTATGTTGAAGTTTAGAACGTACTTACGTCCTTTTGGTCTAATGATGTGTAGATCAAGAGTGATGTATTACTATATGTTTAGATGAACTGTCTGTCACTAGGTTAGGAGTTGGTTGCAATAAACAAAGACTAAGAATACATTTTAAGCTAATAATGTTAACATGAATACAGTGCTCACGCTGTCAGAATGTGATTCGCTTTTTATAGCTGTCTCGCTCGCTCTCACGCGATCCAGATAAGACTGAGAGCTCACGAACTGTCTCTCTCTTTCTGGAGTCGGTCCCTCATGTCTGAGGATCGTGGTCAGCTTCAGGGTTGCATCTGGCGCGGATGATCTGCCTCCACCGGTTTCTGTCCAGCGCGTCTCTTACAACCGAGTAGAATTTAGAGGTCGATGAGTCTTTTACTTGATCGGTCCATCTTGTTGGCGAACGACCGCGCGATCTTTTGCCTTCGGCGTTCCCAACCACGATCAGTTTTTCGAGATTTTCGTCGTCTGCGCATTGTGTGGCCGAAATAGGAAAGAAAGAAGTTCACGGCAACAGTTACACAATTCGAAGACACTCTTATCGGATTATGCAGCTTAGTTGGTCAGAGCGTATCGTCCCGGCATGGCAGAAGATGCCAGTTCAAATCTGGTCAGAGTCAAAAAAAATCCTGCTATCTTTGTATTGGTGACATATTTTTATATTCAAAATTAAATAACTGTTACATTAAACAGGAAGTAGGTCATCATCTCAATTTTTGTATACACTAATAGATTTCGCACTATGCTAATAAGATGTCATAATCTAACATATTTTAATCAAACTGTCATTTTGAAAATGTCTGCGATTTACATAAATAACCGTGGGAAAATAATAATTATAAATCTAGGTCACGCAAATTATAGCCGACTAATATCTATCTATCAGACGTCCACTGCTGAACATACACCTCCCCTATGGCTCGCCATTAAGTGCGAACCTTTTTCTTCTATATATCTATTAAAAATGTTAATAAATCACCAAAAGGTCATTTCATTATAACAGTAAGGATCTTTCTACAGACAGAATAACTTAAGTATACAACTTTAATATTCTAAACATACTAAGTACTAAAGGATTTAAATATTTTAGTGTTATCAAATAGCATGTCTACTTCATTTAAATATTTTTAAAGAATATTAACATAATTTATGTTAAAAGGTCTTAATTACACAACAGCCTTGTAACCGAATTAAAAATGTAATTTATAATTTACCTGTTTTAGGTAATATTGGCAACAAATCAATAGTTCACGCAAATAGATAATTTATTGCAAAAACAATTATTAGTCAAACTCTCAATGTCATAATTAGACATAAATATAAATCATTGACATCATTAAGCCACATTGACATGTTATTTAAAAAAACATACGTCAAATCTGTCATAATTTCCTATCTCTTACCTAGGTATAAATATTATTTCAAAATAAGTAAATCATTCTTTTTTAACGGCAAACATAGTGGCTCCACTTCCCCTGATGGTAAGCAAAAAGGAGAGCCCAAGTCGCAATGGCAACTGACAAGAAACCAACGGTGCCATGGCAGACATTAATAGAAACATTAAAATAATTTGTAAAACATTTTATGTCTCATTATTTTTCATGTGGATACACCAAATATTTTTTTGTTTTTTTTTTATCAGTGGTTCAATATCAAAATAATCCCACAAAAAAATGTAAACATACCAATATTTGAAATACAGCCGCAAAATCTAACATCTCTTACGATCCCTTAGCTAAAATAGTCATTACAAAAAAGTAATACAATTAGTATACGCCATATAAAGAGCTTAAATGTCACGCGGTCACCTCCCACTAAGATTACCTTAATGGCTTCCAACTCAATACAAATCTGACCTGAGTCGTCTTAGCGAAGCAGTTTTAAGCGTGACAACGGCATTGTAGAAAATTTCAAAGTAATGTTTAAATACTTATACATGAAAATTAATACATTCTCTTTAATTGTCACTCTATATGTAATTTGTTACGATTGGCATCTTCCAATTCAATGGGTACTTATATAAATAAGTTATACCATAATTACCCAAGTAAAGGAAACGGAAACGCCTGCCTTTTTACCCGTTTTGTTTTATTTTTATATGTACTTGTACTTTACTTCAACACATTACAAACGTACAATACATGAATAACATGTGGCAAGGTGATATGAAAAAAAAAACTTTTTAATAAAATCACTTGCCCAACCCAAAGAACTAGACCAAGGAATCAGACGATATTGATTTAATTAACATTAAAACAGTAAAGGAATAGAAATCACATTTCAAACACAAACTCCGATAGGCGATAGCCATAATTAAAAGTAAAAAGTAATACAGCAAATCAAATATAGAGTAGAATAATGTCAGGGGCGGAGCCAAATAATTAAAATGAATAAAGAAAATAACACAAGTATACTAAAAAAAATATGTCAAATAATTAAAAGTAAATAGTGAAACAGCGCAAGAAATATAGAACATATCATACATAACTATATACACAATATAGTGTAGCTACACAATCCAAACGAGATAAAAGCATGGTATGTCTAAAATGTCACTTGGTCATTCCAAAGACACCTATACCGTTAATTAACAACAAAAGACTAGAAACGATCACATGTCAAACACAGCCATAATTAAAAGTAAAACAGCGATACAAGTATAGATCGCATAGAGTAATGTCAGGGGTCGAGCGAAAGTGAAGAGGTTACGTGCAGTTACGTAACTGTCGCGTGGTTACATTGATTAGTGGACGGAGGTGGGTCAGTGGGTAAGGCTCTTTACACCTACCGATTGTATTTGCTTTGATTCTTGGAAAACAACTGTTTGTATGTTATGAGAAGAGTAGATGAAAATAAAAAGATGTGTACTGAACAACTTTCAAATATACTTAGAACAATCCTAATAAAGTTTATTTGTAATTTTAAGTATTTTTTTTACCTACAGTAAAACTGTTTATTATCATACTCTCTCGTGGTTTTGTTAATCGTTTTATTAACATATATTACTAATTACGACATATATTAAAAAAAAGTACGAGTCACGACATTTAGTGAAAAAGAGAGAACTAATTTTTGATCTTTTTATTTTTTATAATGAATTCTATATAAAAATGTAGGTTGTTGAGATTATATTTAGATAAATAAATAAAGGTGCAGTGTCCCGGGGCCCTCAAGTGCCTAGCCCCTGTCCAAGGTCATCTGAAACAAGCCCCGATCGATCGATAGAACTCCATTTTTTTTCAGGACCCACGTCTTAGATACGCCATTGGTGCAGTGCACGGCCCCAAAAAAGAAAGTCGTATCGTAGTCGTGAGGTATAAAGGTGAATGGGTGCGGATGCTTTACTTGGATTCGCGTTAGCTCTTGTTGCGGAATTTAAAAGTTTATTTAGGATTTTATGCGTCATTAGTTTTTATTAGTTGGATTGAGATATTATCCGGTCGTCCTACTTTTTTCTTTCTTTATTATTTGCTTGTATGTTTTAATTCTTTTTGGTGACAGATCCGCCGGAGAAATATAAAAAGTTACAAGACTGTCGTATTGTAAATTGTATGTTCCGCGGAATAAGTAATGAAAATGTGTTGAATGGTTCGAGGAAAGGTAGGTCCCGCGCCTCTTTTTTGTTCATCTTGGTCCCCACCAACGGTAGACATAGATTTTTTTATAGAAATCACTGTTTTATTAAAAAGTCTAAAATACCTATTAGTCATATTAGACGCTTAAATTAATAAAAGGTAGGAAGCATAAAGTAACACAAAAGTCATCTCATTACAATTCAATATGCGTAAACTCAGAGACCAATAATCCAAAACCATTCACAGTTTTAAGTGACTAGTTCTGACTTGTCCATCTCGAAAGTCTCTCATTCAATACTTTTAATACCATTATTCACAGGCTGAGGCTATATACGACGTTGCTAATAACAGATATCTGCGATATCAGCACTAAGTATTGCTACTTCAGTAATGTGCTGTGGTGTATCTGAATAAACCATTATGACTTTTCATTCATTAAGAATAATTTTATAAGCGCTCAATTTAAAATTAGTCTAGGCAATGTATGTTATTTTGATGGATCCCTATCGCCTGGCATAAAATTGACAGTCATAATCGCCATTTAGCATAATTTTCGTCGTGATTGTCGTAATTTGTACGTTTATTTGAAACAAATAACTTTCCAGAATTGTTATAAAACAAACCTAACCTAATCTAATCCAATTAATTCTACTTTCAAAATTCTCGTAAAGAAAATAATTTAAGAATTATAACTAACGATTTTATGACAAACAATACGTTATGAGAGTTCGTAAAATGCGAGCAAAATTCATTTGGTTGTCATACGTCATTTCAATCGATCATTTTCATCGCATTTTCTATCATCCAGGGATCGTAAAATGCGTATGCATGCGTGACATAAACATTGAAAGTCATACCTATTATATTTCTATATGTATATAAAAAGAAGTAGTTCAATATTGTTAGTACGTATTGAGTTGAGCCATCTCCTTTAAAATATCAACTTGTCAATGTAATACAGCTCGAATAGTATCGATGTGTAACGTTATATTTTTAGAAACTTGATAAAGCTTAGATACCTATAGCTAAACTTGGCTCGTATTGCCTCGTTGAATTTGGACCCAGTTATTCAATAATACCATCAATCACAGCCAGACATAGCTAATATTTGACACAACATCCGAACTCCTGACATTTGGCATTGTGGCTTCATACTGTAAAGCTGACACGTCCGTAATGGCGAAACTTTATGTTTAGGTCATTAAAACGCTTATTACGTGCTTGTTAAAGGTATTACCTTGTGTTAGAAATGTTAGATAATATCAAACAAAGAGCATCAGTAGACTAATGTTAGCTAAGGGGTCAGATAGCTATAATACGATAAAAAGAGATCCGAAGGGGCCAAATTCGATTGACAATGTGCCAACCATTTGAACGAAGAATTAATTATATCACAAACATGTAATTGTGATCATTAAGTTTACATTAATAACTTTTTATTTAAATATATAATATATGATGCTCGGAGTTTCCTTGGGAGATTAGAATCCGAAATACGCCAAATTGTAGATATAGCTCAAACAGTCGCTAAACTTAAGTGGCAGTGGGCGGAGCACATTACTCGTAGAACCAATGGCCGGTGGGGCAGAAAGGTTCTTGAGCGGCGACCGCTGACCGGAAGACGCGGTGTAGGAAGGCCCCCAACTAGGTGGACCGACGACCTAGGTAGGATCAGGGGCAGAAATTGGAAGAGGACAGCGCAAGACGATCGTTGTGGAGAACTTTGGGGCAGGCCTTTGTCCGGCAGCGGACGTTTATAGGCATAGGCTGATTTATGATGATGATTTGAAGATAAATGAGACATTACTAAAGCAGGCAGGCATATGATCTATAGTGTTGATTTCCCGGACATATATCATGGTAAACATGAGAATACTGCAATTTTCAATTAATTAGTAATTAAAGATATGAGGGTTGAAACCGTACAAAAATTCATATTTCAGCCATTTTAATAAATGATCGTGAATTCCATTTAATACGTATTAACAAATGGACAATAAAAAGTAAGAGCGAATATGTTAAACAGTACATGCAAGATGGTGAATAAATGTGTAACTGTGCCGCGCATCTTCCGTGAGAGCGGGGAACAATGGGACCTGCGCAGACGCAGGGTCGGCGCCGACAGTGAGAGATGAGATATAGATTTGATCCAGTTAGCGATATTAGAAAAGCTGGAACGATTCAAGATAGTACATCTTAATCCTATTAGCGGTATCAGAGAAGCTCTAATGATACAGATAATATCCTAACATCAGTCCTAGAGACATATAAATAAATAACTTTAGATTTCTAATTCTATTAATAAATATATTATATTTTGGAAGCCAGCTGTCTAATATCACGTACTACCCGGTCAAGTTAAGTATGCGCCAGATATCTATGCCGTCACATACAAAGGAGACGCACACTTATTCGACCGGGTTGGCGAAGTTGCGGTCTAAGGACATCGCCACATCTGTCAAAAGTTACAGATGGCGATATAACGGAGATACTTATTTAAACTATGAATACAAATACTTACGAGTATGTCAAACATTATCGAAAGAGCTTAAAAAGGTTCTAGATCAATTAGAAATATAAATAATCTATTTATATGTCTCTAGGACTGATGTTAAAATTTTAACGTCATATTCCAAATCATAGTTGATTTGATTCCGATTATTCGGAATAATACAATCAATATTGTTACCTATGTGTAACCATAAGTATACGGGTCAAAATCAGAGAGGTGAGCATTTCAGGTTTTCAAATATCTGAGAAATTAAGTTTTCTTTTGAAGAAAACTAACAAGTGGAGTCTGTTGTGTCATTTGTCATGAACCTTTCCTGTGAAGAGGCACGCACAAAAATATATATTTTAGAAATTCTACCAGTTAATAAAAATAATGCCAGACACAAAAGTCATTTCGAGAACACTTTTAAATATTTTTTTTAATAATAATATAACCAACGCATTTAAGAATCACCTTCAAGAAATTGTAATTAACCAGTTCCTAAATCGTATAAATGTTGTTATTTTGTATATTTTTATATCGAAAACATTTATTTTTCAAAGTACTCTCCATAAATTTTCAATTGGTGTAAATTTCGCTCCGAAATTTTAATTTATTGTATAAATTTTTGCACTACGTTACATTTTTATAAATACAAAAGTGTAAAGGTCATTTCATATTGTACATGCAAGATTTAACTATAGTATTACTTATTAGTGATTTATTTGCCGTTTTTGTGATGTTCCCGAAAATGATGGGAGTGTTCCCAAAATGACAAGTTCCGCTGACAACGAAGAAAGCTGACTTTTATTTCTCCATCTTCATTAACTGAGGTGTCAGCGACTGCAACGTATCTGTATTGTATCGTTTTTATTTTCAGTTGGTACATTTACTAACAAAAATGTCTTTGGAAGACGTATCACGTTTGGGCGGAAGTTCTCATTATCATTTCCGTACGATGTACCAGCACAAATATCGTCATTTTTTTCCATGAAGTCAAACTGAAACCTTTTGGAATTTCTCATCATCTGAACTGTCTGATCCGTATACGGCGTCATAAATACTTTTTCTGTTGATGTGAAGAGAATTCAGAAACTCTTCATTCTTTTCTATGTCTAAGTCTATCATTTCTAATGGTACTGGACTTTCTTTATCTCTCTCTTCGACTGAAAATGCCTGCAGTTTAATTTCTCGCAATAATTTTGACTATTGATACAGTTGTATGGTAATATTCCCTATCTTTCAGTCTCTTCATCTCTCTTTGTTCAGGTGTCATTTTATTTAAAAACTTGCGCTTCCTTGCATTAGCCTTTTCACGATATTTTTTATAAGCTATACTGTCCTCTTTTAATCCTTTTTTTGACTTCCTTTTATTTTTATTTTTATAGTTTTCCATGTTGCTCGTACTAAATGAATACCTAAAACCAAAATTTTGAATAGTTATGCTTTTTAAAAGCATTAGAGCATCATTAAGCCCAAAAATTGTCATCTCGGGAACGCCCGTGTCATTTCGGGAACGCCCGGCATATAAGTAAAGGTTCCCGAAATGACAGTTCCCGAAATGACTATTTGATGAATATTTTCATGTCGCGCTTGACGCCGCCATGTTAGCTATTGGTTTTTGAGGTTATGAACAAGTGAGCTGTAATATTTATTAGAATTTTGCAAAAAATCATGCAAATTTTCGAAAAACTAATATTCAAACAGCGTTCCCGTAGTGACAGGGAATTAAAGTACGCTTCACACATATCAATTTAAAAGGTACTTACCAAAAAAATCAATTATTTTTTTCCGAAAACACGAAACACGCCTGTTGCTTTGACTAGTGAACTTCACGCTGTTGCTCGCTAACGCCACCTAGCGTGTGTTCTTGAATTTACATAGATCGATATCCACCGCGTTCACGGAATGATTTAATAAACGTCAGACAGCATTTGAATAGTCAAAATATGAAGAAATTAAACTGCTATTAATGTATTTTATACTTATATTCTTAATGTGATGATTTTCAAAGCTAATATTAGGATATGACAGTTTTAAGTCTTAATTATAAACATTTTGGACGTGTTTGAACTATGAAACATGGTATAAGGACGCATTCCCGGAATGACTATTTAGACCTTTTTTGTTTAAAATCAAATAAAATATTAGTAAAGAAAGACAAATAAGCTAAGTGCCGTGTAATTATGGACAAAAACTTTATTTTGAAATAAATTTTTTAGTAATATCATGTTATTTTATTTACAAAAACTTTCTCAGAACCATAATGCTCACCTCTCTGATTTTGACCCATACAATTATTGTAATGTTTTCAATTACGTTTAAATAACATTGCTGTTTACAAACTTCAATTACTCATGAATATGTCAGATGTTGAAATTTAAAGTTCACCTGCGGAACATCCTAATTGCTAAAATGATATTCTTTTAACATTTAGAATGGCAAAAACTTGCAGTTATATGAAGTGTTTATTTTGTGCTCATAACATTATTATTTCAACACCTATACATGATTAAATTGAGCAACACACCAATCTGACCCATCATGGACAACTTAGACTGAAAATAGTATAAAGCTATCATAGCGATAGCACCAAATTATACTTACCCTCTAGTAACTATAATATATCATTGACATTTTTCTATTACAAAACAAGGAATTGATTTGGAAATGTATTATGATTAGTTTTATTATTGACGTTTGGGTTTTATAATGTCGTTTTTTCCAAAGCACTATGAAACAGTCTCATTTATATAGTTATTGGTGAAAATTATCATTTGGATGTTGAGATCCGAAATAAGTTCAAACCCGTTTAGCCGTTATGGCGTGATGAGTTGATGACACTGCAAATTTTTTTTTTTTCAAGACCATAGATAAAATATGACTTTGCAAGCAATGCAACGAAATATTAATCGCGCTGTCGGTTTTTCTTCAAATCAAGACCTCTCTCCATAGAAAATAGTTGTTCAATATCTAAATCCCCGGATATCCCCAATATCTAAAAGCCCGGCCATTGCAACTGGTCAGATGACGTTTAAGTAGGGATGTGCGCCGTGTTGAATGAGGCACCAGAGGAATCATAGCTTAGCCCTGGACAAACCTTTAACATAGATTTTTTTTTTTTAAATTACGATACACACAACAACCATATTTTTTCTTCTAAATAAATAACTTATATTCTAATAATTTAACTCAATTCTATACATTATTTCAATTCACAACATGTAGGTACTTTTTGGGGTAGTTTGTTCAAAAAATGGCGAATGGACGCACCAAGGGAATAAAGTTTTATGTGTTTAATATTTTTTTACAGTTAATTATACTTAACTTAAACAAAAAATAAATCGTGCTCCAGTTAGATTAGGTCCTAATGTAATATATAAAAAATACTATGGTCAATTATTTCAATTGTGCGGGTACTTTATCCTTCTGGACGCTGTAAATTTAGACTTTCAAGAATCACCCTTTTGTGTTATGCTGGGTTATAATATTTTATATTCAGTTGTTTTGTATACATTTTGGAATTAGTATATAATTTAATGAATTATTTATATTACATGTAAGTCCCTAGTTGTAAGAATCCCGCACTGTCGCATTAGGTTAACCTGTTATGATAGTTGTGTGATGTAATAAATAAATAAATAAATAAACTTTTATAATGTATTATAGCTTAACAGGGTGTTTTTCAACCCACGCCATATTGTGGATTTTCAGTGGTACTAATTTATTTTACTAGCAACGACAAATTTTGGGTAATTGACGTTAAAAGTCAGTGAATGTCGCTAATGTAAACAAAGAGGAAACAGGACTAAATATTAAAAAATTGCATAATAAAGCCAAAAATATCTACAGTGATAAAAGTCAAGTTCTTTTTCAATGGGACTCAGTATTTGTTTCGCAAGAAGAACGAAGGTTTCATGCATTCCGGTAAACAATGCTTTGAATTTAGTTAATGATAAATCCTTGACTAATCGCTACTGACGTTTAATAACGCAAATATATTATGACGTATGCACATTATCGCCATATGAAAGCTGTTTGTAGCGCCACTATCCCAGCATATCTTGCCGCGCGAATCAGCATCTCCTCTCTTGCTCGCACGGGATTGAAAGAAAAGTGACAGCTAGTATTGTGGCGCGACAAAGAGTCGCGTGTCAGAGTTATGCCAGACGCACTGGCTGGACCTTTGTTAGGCTAAACCAATCGTTTCTTTAATGATCATGCGAAACATTGAATACAGTCACCGGAGCTATTTTTCACTTTTAAATTAATGAAGCAAGCGACGCAAGATCATTAAAGAATTAACTTTTTTTTCCCACGGATTCGTTCCGAATAAATAGCTTATTATTGTTTATGTTCATTTTGTCTTACATTTTGACGGGTCAGCGGTTTGTATGGGTGTTTAAAGCTGAGAGTTTGGTAGTTAATTAGATTACATACACACATTAAGATTATGACAGATATTACTGTTTGATAAAATCTTAACGGCTGGATTGTAATGCCTAAGTTAAGTCACTAGGTCCCAAAAAATTGATACGTGTTTTGTTTATGTTAACTCGGCGGTGCTTAAAACTTAGCGGCTAACAGTAGCGGGTACGATAGAGTATAGAGTACAGAATTTTGGTACAGGTTTAAAAAGTGCGTCGTTGTGATTTTGTTCGTGAAATTATAATCGACAGGTTGCAGTACGCGAGTATAAAACATAAATTTTTGATTGTTATCAAAGTTTTTTGTTTCTCGGTGACACGCGCATTTATTTTATTTTTAAACGTGTAACAAACATAATTCATATATAGCATCACATATCGAGTTCGCATAAACGTAAATTACCCCCTAAAGGACCTATACCTACTTAAAATTGCAAACATTTGAGGATTGTTAACGCTTCATCTTATTAAACCCAATAAATCAAAGGTTCTAATGTAAGTTTGCATTAACATAAAAAAAATAGTTAAACGCATTTTTGATAACGTTATTTGAGACAAATCGCGATCGACACTAGAGGCTCTATTATTAAGCTATTTTTAAGTTTGATTGTATACTAATGTATATCTAACCAACAACGAATAACTTAAATTCACAACAAAGCCAAAGCCGCAAGTCTTTTCATGCGACAGTACAATAGCATTACTGAACACTTGACATTCAAGTAATCGTTTATTTTGCAATCCAAACATTGATTGAAATGATGAACAAAATGATTAATGCGTATGCAACAACTATCATAATAATTACGTTTTAATACTTTTAATCGCGTTAAGCTTCATAAAAAGGCAATTCTGTAAACGTTTGAGTCGATTACTAAACGAATGTCCACATCGATTGCTTCTTTCGATTATTTAAGAGACGTAGATTTTTTTCTTAATGTTCTTTTCGTAATTCGATTAACCAAATATAGCTTAACAAGTCCAGGCATAGTGGCGCTAGAAACAGCTTGCTTAAGGCAATAATGTGCATACGTCATACATTTTGAAACATAAAAATAACTTTACAAATAATTATCGTACCTACTCACAAAATTTCACGAGAATCGGTCTAGATATGCTACCTATAGGCGAGAATAGCGCATCCAAACATATAGACATACGAAATAATTTTAAACTGGGGCACTTCGCTTGTTGTGGTGATAACCTTCTTTTTTGAAGTCGGTCGAAAATAATGATACACAGATAAACTTTTACTACTATCTTTTAGCTACAAAATTATTCAGACAATAACAATAATGCTAATTGGTCATACGTGTAGTATGATTGTAAACAATTGTAATCGTTTCTTAGTACACTCTCACTCACAATAGGTCATTGCAGATAGTACAGTGAACATCAAAAGTAACTGTCAATTTTACTACCGCCATATGGCAAATAGCATACTTACTAAAATTGTCAGCAATTTTTGATGCTGGCTGTACTAGTATTAGGGTTGATAGAAACTTTTATTTGTTTAAAATAAATCGAAGGTCTTTAAAGAAAAGAGATCCGAGCGCGGCGGACATACGGTGAGTGAGACACACGTACCGCGCACCTCTGAGTGTCCTGAACATGTGATATTAAAATGGGCGCGGTAGCTCGTGAGGTCTCGAAGAAATATCAACTTCGGTTTTGATAAAAATATCATCGTCTAGGGTTGATACTTTTCGGTCAATAATATTTGACTGAATAGTAATAATGTTATTAATTATTTGAATCTTACAAATGATTACCTTTGTGTATAAATCAGTATTTTAAACTTGACATCAAATAAACAAATAAATATTAAGGGACAATCATACAGAAATCGACCTAGTCCCAAACTAAGTAAAGCTTGTACCATGGGTACTAGGCGACGATATGCATAATGTGTAAGTACATATATAGATCTATTATAAATCTTATATTAATATGTGTCTGCAAATTCCTTTTCGTAAAATGATGGCCTGTATACATTTTGCCATTATTTCGTATGATGGGTTCTTTTAATTTTGACAGTGTTTCTTATCTGACAGATTGCTGCAAAAATACGATTGAAATATAAAAAAGTATACAGTTATACATGTGCCAGAAGGGCATTAATTTTTTTATTTCAAAATATCTACCAGCGGTTCGCTATAAGGCTTACTGAGAAGAAAGAACTGCCGGGATATACTTTTAAACAAATTCTCTACATATACTTCCTTAAACACTAATTTAATTTACACCGTTCGAGGCCCAGGGTTTCCACTCTTGTGTCTTGCTTGACCCTTGATAAGATGTAAAACCAGCTCCCGAGCCGGTAGTAAGTGGCAAACCGTCTTCTCTTTTGAAATTAGACATTCTATTAGAATTCAATTTTCGGCTAAGTCTGCCGAGTTTATTCATAGGGAAGGTTTTTAAAAAACAGGTGGTAATCTTAATGAATATGATGCGTAGTTTTAAAGGCTTTGTTTTAGGCTTATTATTTTCGCGGCGACAGAAAAATTAAAGAGCAGTAAACTATTTGCAACTAAAATAATAACTTGTCAGCGATTAAATATTTTGGCAATCATTTATATTAAATGAGCTTTAAACTAAGGATATTTTAAAATTCAAATAATGGCAGCTACTTTAAGGTAGCAGAAATAATAAACAAGATTACTGAAATCATAGGTGAGGTACTATAAATAATGACTTGGCGACTAATATTAGCAGAAGGATAACAAACTTTATATTAGTGGCAACTACAGGTCTCCATCTAAAAAAGCATTTTGGGCTTTGATTTGCTGGCAGCTTAAATATTAAAATGGGTACTATATAAAAGTAATGGGGAGTTATTTTTTTAGTTTTCGAAACCATAATTTAATGGAAACGGCGATAAGCGTTTTTTAGGTAAAAATGTTTTGCCCATACAAAACACGCTTATTTTAGTCCGAATCTAGCTAAAACACGCTACGCTAAAATAAGCATTGCATTATCATAAGACTTGCCTCAGAACCGAAGCTGTCAACCCCGATTCCACGTGGTCTTGTCTGCCCTACCCCTAGAGTGTATATAAAAAGCCGGAGGCGCGGAGGGAGAGCAGCCCTCGCCCGCCGTGACAAAGCTCGGGAGCCGTGCGGAGCGGAGCGGCTGAGGCTGGTCGCCGAAGGCGACCAACAAGCCGAAGCTGCGGAACGGAGTACGGGCGACCGTGCTTTGCCACGCAAGGGCGGAAGGGCTGCACTTCCCGCAGCGCCGGAGCTAAGGCAGAGTCTGACACAATATCCAAAAAAATATTGTCGGTTTTAGGAGTCCATATCTCGGTAATTATTAAGTTTAGAAAAAAGTTGTCCATACAAAACACGTTTATTTTAACGTATTCTATACGATAGAATCATAAAAAATAGGTGTCAATATGACATCACACCTGACGAAAAATTTACCAAAATCAGAGCCACTAAATAAAACTATAGACCAAAATTATTATTATTTATTTATACATGCAATTTTCAACTTTGATTAAAGCTCTTAAATTGTCGCACAAAGTATTTTTTTTATGACCTTGATTTATTTTATATGTAATCTCCATTGAACAATTAGAGTAGGCCATTTTCAACTTTTTATCCGCTGTCATGTTTCCGCTTAATTAGTTAATTCAGTCGCCAAAACAATAACTCGATGCTAGTTTATATTGAAACAAAGCCGAAAATTGATTACTTTGCTGCTACTTTTTACTTTAATAGTCTCCGCAATTAGTCGCCAACTTATTATTTTTGCTATCCCCTTTAATTGTTTATAAATCCCTAAATCTGATTAATTTGTCGCCGCGTTAAATACATGCCTTTGTTTTATAATATGTAGTGATTGTAGGGAAACATCCTTACCTACATATGTTAGAAATCTGAAAATGTCTTAAATACATTTGTAACATAACATACTACCTATTATGTAGACTCACAAATTTTGCCCTTCTGACCTTCTTTTACTTTTTCATCTCCAATATTCACACCTCAATGATCGCATGTTTATAGAAGTACCTAGTCATCCTGCTGATGGCGTTGTTTATTGTAAATTTGTATCTTACTTTTTGTCCATATGTTTATTGTAAATAACCAGAAAATACATAAGTGACTCATTCATTGATACATGTATTGCCCTTTTAATTTGCTCGCCGCAATGTTCAACTAATGATGTTAGTTAATAATCACTATAATCTTGCGGTCTAGTCGGTGAAGGATAATGTTTAGGCAGCCGTCTTGTTGGTACAGCCGTGGCATGAAAAAGGTTCTTCTCTTTTGAACCTTAACACCAACATTGACTCTAAGTGACTCCAAAAGTGACGAATCTTTTTAATCTTCAACATAGACATATTTGTATACATAATATGTATACTTATAGTATTATTTGTTTTGTTTTTTTTTCTATTATATTCTATTGATGGAAGAGTGGGATTTCCGGCCACCAGCATATGTAAAATTATAGAAGTTGTTTTCGTACCTACATTTTATGAAACCGGAATAATATTTTTTGTTTTTATTATATATTTTTTTAATTAAAATGTTGTGATTATTTGTAAAGTAAGTAGAAAAGAAAGTTCCTATGAATGTTTACATAAAAATTAATTAACCGAAAATTTGATCGAATTATTTTGGCAGCCCTGACAAAAAGTTTTATTGGCATGTATCTTGAAGACCCCACGAGCTACCGCGCCCATTTTAATATCACATGTTCAAGACACTCAGAGGTACTTCCCATATCAAAATTATCAGCCACTACTTGCACGTTTGGTAGAAAAAAAATAAAAACAAAAAAACTAAAATAGTTAATATATTGACTTCTAATGCCTGTAGAAGGTTGTAAATCGTTTCTAAACATAAAGCTACGATCAATATTACGTTTTAAACATTATAATTCAAAATATTTCTTAAAGTTGAAGAGATGGATTACTTTGATTTTCTTTTGCCCGAAAATTACGTCACTTTACCAACATGAATAAGTTGGAAAATAAACACAATAGCTACCTGTTGTAGTATATTCCGAGGTTTCTAATGATAAGTTCTAACCAATTCTGTATCAGGTTGTCCGTGGCGAACAATGTGGCATTATTTGGCACTGTGTGGCTGTACTAGTATTAGGGTTGATAGAAACTTTTATTTGATTAAAATAAATCGAAGGTCTTTAAAAAGAGATCCGAGCGCGGCGGACATATGGTGAGTGAGACACACGTACCGCGCACCGCTGCCGCTTGCAACTAAGAAGTCTGGCGCACCAGTGTGCATCAATATAATCGACCGCCTACAGCTTTTATTCGGCATGCGTTCATACTTCATAGCCCGTAGCGGTGCCATTTTATACCTGAGTACAAACCAATGTACTGATTTATTGTTAAAAAAGGTGTTTATTTAATTACCTCGACGTTTCGGATGTGATTTACTTTCATGCTCTTGAGACTCAACAAATAAAGTGTTTGAACGCGTTTAAGTCCCGTTCTGATATAATAATGAATAAATAACCATTTTCTCTGACAGGTTTTGCGAAAATGAAAGACAGAACCTTTTCCAAAGTTTTACAAGTCTGCAGTAATTCAAATCTATAACAACCTAAAAAAAAAATATATGATTATAATTAGTTTAATTTTAGATTATTTTCAAACGCAGCAACCTTAAATGCAAACGCGATGCATGTTTCGATCATTACACATGTAAATAATACGTGTATGTTTGTCGATGGCGATGTAACGGCGTGTCATTTGACTGAGAGCAATCATCAGCTTTCGAAGCCGGTGGCTATCGGTTGTTCACGCTTCCGACTGGAAACGTATTGATGTTGTTCTGTGACGAATATCAATATCAGGGTGATCAACATAACATAGCCCTATTATATTTATAATCGCAACCCAAAATTGGCCACAAGTTTGGGCGTAGTATTTCCATATAATGTTTCTTAATTCTTGTTTTGCTATTAAAAAATATAAATATATAAATATAAATATTGCTATTACCCGTCCGGGATATGGTGAAACGAAAACTATAAGAGATAGGGAAATCGCTATTCTAAAGAACCATGGCGTCGATTTTAGATTAGTAGCCAATTTATTCACTATTCGGACTTCCAATATATATTGATATTTTGTAACGAATAATTAGTCTATTATAATAATGTTTTTTTTTTTGTTGACAGGTACGTTCAGCTGCAGTAACAAGTAAACTTTATTTGGTGCCAATACGTATGTAAATTATATTAAGTGCGAGTATAAAAATGGTATAAAAATAAGCACAACAACTTCAAACACAACTGTCATTCTCATTATGAGATTTTTAGTCGCACGATGGATATTATCTGTATGTGTACTAATTACATCGTAATTTCGATCAGACATACACAACTCTTTATAATCACTACATACTCGACATAGTATAAAACAAAGTCGAAAGGGTGCTTCCTATGCTGTCTGTCTGTCTGTCCCTATGTATGCTTAGATCTTTAAAACTACGCAACGAATTTTGATGCGTTTTTTAATAGATAAGAGTGATTCAAGAGGAAGGTTTATATGTATAATACATGAATAATTTATCGATATTGCACCCGCGCAAAGCCGTTTGCTAGTTTTACTATATATTCGTAAGACCTTCTTAAGGGATAGTTGCCATTTATTTTGTAGTAGTAATCATATAATATGGGTAATATTATTCTATTCCTTGATCTTATTTATTTATTATTTTCATGTTTTTCTTTTTATCAAAACAGTGTGAATAAAAAAAAACTGAATAGATATACTGAGGTATTTAGGAGGCAACCCTTCTCAAACCTGCAGTAATTTCCCTGTCACAGAAAAATGAAATATCATCAATTAGCTTCATCTGAATATTCTTTCGACATGAATTTGCAGAATGTATGTAATTATGTGCAGATTGCATGTATGTATGTATGTAAATCGACACGGCTCTAGGAAAGATGTTTGCCCACGTCCAATTAGTAAATATAATCAAGTCAATTAAAGTCAGAGAACAAATATCAATGATATTTGGTTTTTGCATATGGATATTGAATGAACACCTGGGAAAATCTGAGACTGACCACTTTTAAGGAGTTGCATTTATGTTGTCAAGGCTCTCGCAATGCTGCATTTTGAACTGATTTCAAAAAAGGAGGGGGTTTTATACAGATATAATATTCACTATTACATATATACATGGGATACACATTATTTGTCATACATGGGATATTCAAAAGTGATGATTAATTGATTATAAACCTGTACAATTACAAATTTTAATAATAAGGTTATGGACAATCGCACCTACTTACTTTTGTCATCTTGTTTAATTTTATTTTATTAGGCAGTTTTCCACATGTTTATTTTTACTTTCATCTTAAACTTACCATTACTTACCCTAGAAATTTATATAGCGTAGGGATTATTATCTCGATGTGGTAACGCATTTGCAGATTTTTTATTCCTCTGTACTAGTCATAATTTTTTCATAATGTTTGATAACAATCCCAAATAGTTTAAGGTTTTAGAGAAAAATGCTTTCTTCGTAATGACAATTCCGCGAATTGAAACATTCAACAATAAATAATTCTGCAAAAAGGCAGAGAACCGTTTTTAACAGTATTGTCTAAATATTTTAAGACTAGTAAGGATGGATACATTTTAAGGAACGAATACTAATGAGAAACAGATATATTTGCTTATATATTAATAAGAAACAGATATATTTGCTTATATAACATTTTAAGGAACGAATACTAATAAGAAACAGATATATTTGCTTATATATGAATGCAGAAGCACAAATCGCAGACAGAATGACCTATAGTCATTGACCCGGCATTGCTGGCATAGCTAACAAGGTATTAATCGCATATTTAGTACGTTTTGAACATGCTTCATGCATTATTATATCATTGATCAAATTCTTCACAGGAAATATTCACTAGCTGACCCAACTATATGGCTTCCAACCCTTTTTTGTATGCAAAATATATAAGTATATATAATATATAAGTATCCCGGGCTTGCCAATACAAAAAATCTTGGGATAGAGCCCTAGGCGACAAATGTCATTCTGTCAAAAGAAATATTGAAAACATTTCAATAAGAACCATTACACAGCGGAGCGTTGATCAAATAATCAGTTGGCAAAGTTACCACGGTAGCAGTCCCTGACTCGAATGAAAAGGTCCATACGAGTTCGGGACATGTCGGGCCGTTCGTGACAATTTCACGTGAGTGTAAACCGCTTAATAAAATAATTAAATGAGTCTCACGAAAGTTTTAATAAGATTAATCCTCGAACTTCAAGGAATATAAAATCTGCAAGCCGCGCGTAGTGTTACCCACTCATCAGACGGGAACACAAAATTTTCTCGGGATAAAAATTAGCCTATATGTTAATCCAGGGTGTGAGCTACCTTCATACCCAAATTCATCAAAATTTGTCCAGCCGTTTGAGCGTGAAGAAGTAACAAACATACATAAACACACTCACAAACTATCGCCTTTATAATTTTTGTGTGATTTCATCGCATGGCGTAAGAAAAACATTAGGTATATACAAACAGTTGTCACGAACTGATATCCAAACTTCTCAGCCATTTATTTATATAGATGGATGGATACTGCTACGTAATCCTCAAGGAATGCATACTGCACAGGTGCACATAACATCAATCTACACATATATATAACTATGACATTTGCAGATCCTCCGACATTACGCATGCTCATATCGATAATGGTTTAATGGCTGCGCTTGCGACATGAAGTGTTAACTGAACGCAAGTTTGCAAGTTAGGTACTGAAAAGGTCGGTTTATGCAAGAAAAGAAATGTTTATTACTTACTTGGTAATCATACTAAAAGAACTGACATTTTGTCTATGCTGTTTCAAAATTTTACATGAAAATCATGACAGCTTGGTCCCTTTTTCTTTTTTTCGCGATTACAACGGTATCGCTTATCAATATTCTTATCAAAATAGTGTACAACCATGCGAAAACGGCTTGACAGATTTTAACCAAATTTGGCTTAGCAGTAATTGAACATTCAAATGTAATAGGAGACTTTTTACCGACTATGCTAAAAAGTAGGTTACGCGGACGAAATTGTTATATTATGAAGTATATAACGTTAATTGACACTTGTTGTTGTTTGTTATTTTCCGAAACATAATTATGCATTTAAAAGGTTGTAACGCAGACAAGTTTTGGTTTTAAACATATAAATAAATATAAAAACATATCAGCCAAATCTTACACAAATCTATCTAGTCCCAAATTAAGTTTAGGCATTAACAGACCTATTGGCAAAGTTTGCGAAACTATTTACTATTCAGCTGAATGATTTGATTAATTATTAACTTTCAATCGTTTAAATACGAATAAACGTTTTATTACGTTCTGATGCATTTTTTTAATAGGTTTCCTGACGCGTGAGGAATCAAAAAAATATATTTTTCTCCAACTTGCTTGGAAATGTTCCCATTAATGTAGTAAAACTGGACCGCGAAATCGTTCGTTATTTTTAGAAGGCGTTAATACAAATTAAAAAAAAATTATATTATTGGCCTTAGCCGGGAAATCAGTATTATTTAAATAAGACGATTAAGTAAAAAACACACCTTCCGTTTATGACGTCTCATACAAATGAGGGTAATCTTAATTTGGCCGGTTACTGCATTTTTACTTTTAATTTTTTCAAAGACTTTGATAATTCACCATACAGCCAATTGTCGACTAAATTTAAAAAATAAAAACTTATAAACTTTTTAATTGTTCTCTGCGTTTAGTTCTTGCACTGAACATTTTTCTGCTCTGCTACTGTCAATGTATTTTAAATGACGACAAATTTCGAATAACGGACAAACAATTTAAATAATAATCTTATATGCGGTTAATTTATTTTCATGATTCTTAGTTATTTATAAGAGATTTCTCAAGAAAGTTTTAATTATAATAATATGATGGTATTCAATGAGTGAGTTGAAAATTAATAAGTGTACCAAACGTAAACAAATTAAAAATATAACAGAAATGATTGTGTCCAAATCAATATAAAAGTTATTTTGAACTTATGATCTTCTCAGAATGATAAATATTGTATGGTTTCTAAAAAAAAACAGTGTGTTTAGAAGTTGTTAATTTAACTAAAATTAATAATTACTACCTATGTGCATATTTTTTTTGTTTTAAATCAAACATATGATTCGGACCCGAATTTTTATTCCTATTCCTAAAAAAAATAAGTACCAAATGAACTTCATGGTACTGATATATTAAATAACAAATGTAGATTGGTGATTATTTCCAAGCATATTTGGAGAAAAGCACTATACAAGCCTCGGCGGGAATGTCAGTTCGCAGATTCGTATTGTTGAAGGACTCGGCTACGCCTCGTCCTTCAAAATCATACTCATCCACGAACTGACTTTTCCCGGCCTCGGCAGTAATATACTATTTCTCAATGACAAATTTATCTAGCTCCTGATTTAAATATCACTTTATTACAGTTTGACTGGTCATAAATGTTACAACTTCAAAAGTAGTTAATTGATAATAGATTATTTGTCATTGCAATATTTTATTTCCTGTACATATAGAACAAGTCAAGGCACTTAAATGGGGAAGGGTACTGAAATAATCAATTCCTTTTGCTGATTTACTAACTTTTCTGTAGTCTACTTTTCTTAGTTTATTATATTTCAAAGTTGCATACAAAGCACTGTATGAAGGTGTAATAATGTTATAACATTAACAAGTTATGATTTAGTACCTACATTTGTACTAAATTGTAACTTATACTATCGTCGAACCCTTTTTTTTTGTTCACTTGAACAGTCTTCGTTATGTTCCAGTCGGACTTTATGTGGGAATACCAACCCACTAACGGGAATAACACATGAGACAGAGACCTATAACGTGTAACAACAATAAGACCACCGTTACAATTTCATTTAGTTCTTTAACAATTTTACTGGTCACCACCATAATAGTGTTAGAACGACAAAGTACTAAAGAACAAGCACGTAAAACTAATCGTTTTCAAACTATGACTCATTAGCAGCAATACAAGTATCGCACATGTAACAATCACTCAAATCCAAAACAACCCAAGTGACGTGGCATTAAAGTCGTATACGGCGTTTTTATCTGGAGTTTACGCGGTTGGCAAACTGTTGGATTCGTCTCGGCGAAGCGAAAGTGACGCGTAATATTTGTGTTTGTCTGTAACACCCCATAGCTACACTGTATAGTTATGTCAGAGAGTATGGAAGTCCGAGAGTAAGAGAGTTCACGTGAAAGAAAGATTGGGCGCCGAAGAAGAAAAAAAAGAACACGTTGGAAAAAATCCCATGAGCCAGGAAATCACAGTAATATAGATATTTGTTCACCTAGACCCCTATTAAAGTTTTGAAGGTCTTGAAGATAGCAGATCTAACGTCTACGATTATTTTTTTTCGTCTAATTCTACTGCAATTTTATGTACATAAGTTAGGTCTACAAGTAGAATTGCACCGTTCGTTCCAGAGAATTGTCGAAAACATTCTAATTTTAGGTATAAGAACTTGATAGAATCAATATACAAAACGAGAGTTGTTATTGAGAACGGCACATTATTATCTACAAATTCATCAATTTTATAGATAAACAGTTGTATGGTATACGGTAAAATGTCCATGGTTGATTGGTAGAGAATGCCCAATGGCATTAATTCCGCCTTTTCATACGATTCCATTTTCATTTTATGCAATAAAGATTAAATCAACAAATATGTAAATGTGCGACAATAACCTAAAAATAAGCAGCAAAGAACTCATACACATTTGTAATGTAAATGACCACTCTGTTATTCATACTCTATGGTTACGCAATAGTTTTGTTTAGGTGGTCATACGGCGATGAATCTTCAATTCGGTGAATGAAAAATAGCTTACGTAAACAGAATGTATACTTGATTCAGCGCGTGATAGACATGTGAACTTAAGGTTGTAAAGTTCAACTAACACCACTCATAGGTTATATCGTAATGTCAATTGATATTTGATATACGCGTTTAAGAATGTTACATTACAAAAGGCTGTATTGCATATTCTAACGAGAATTATATTAATTATTTTTATTAAAGCAGTAACGTCTGCTAACGTAAACCAAATGTTTACAATCAAGCGAAAAATTTAAAAATTTAATTGTTCAGACAGGATTCGAACCTGCGTTTCCAACGGCTTTCCGGGCCAACACGGGCGTCCTACCAACTGGACCACCGAACCAGGTGTCAGAGCCATTGAATCCTTCAACCAGTTGCTTCAACATGCCTAAGGGTGGCATCATAGCGCCATCTATCGTAAAGATTTAGACTTTATAGTCAAACCCGTTGGAAACGCAGGCTCGAATCCTGTCTGAACCATTAAATTTTTGAGAATTATAATTATATAAAACACTGCAAAATCTTAGTAAATATCATTGTCTTGTTTGAATTTTTCCCGTGTTATAAAAAAGATCAAAGCACAAAGAACCATTTAAATGCGTTCGGAAGAGACCGGGAGTCAAACCCGGTACCTCTGGATTACCGGTCTGACGTGGCAAATCGTTAAATCTTTTGAAATAATGAGGCTGCAAAGACACGTATCTAATTATTAGTACATACGCATAACCACAAAAAATCAACATATAGTTTTAGTGACAGCCAAAACGTCTGGACTTGGTATATAATGTAAAATATCTTTAATGTTTAATAATAAATAAAAAAATTTTTTTTAACCAATGTGTGTTGCCAGTGATGACATACGGCACTGAAACGTGGTCGCTTACAATGGGCCTCATAAGAAGGCTCACAGTGACTCAAAGGGCAATGGAGCGAGCTATGCTCGGAATTTCCTTGCGGGATCGAATTCGAAATGATGAGATACGCAAGAGACAGACAGTCGCCAAACTTAAGTGGCAGTGGGCGGGGCACATTGCTCGTAGAATCGATGGCCGTTGGGGCACAAAGGTTCTTGAGTGGCGACCGCGGACCGGAAGACGCAGCGTTGGAAGGCCTCCAACAAGGTGGACCGACGACCTGGTTAAGATCGCGGGTAGAAATTGGATGAGGGCGGCGCAAGATCGATCGTTGTGGAGAACTTTGGGGGAGGCCTTTGTCCAGCAGTGGACGTCTATAGGCTGATATGATGATGATGATGAATAAATAAAATAGGTATGTATATGGAATGTTAATTCCTTCAAATATGGTATTTTCTTGAAAGTTTCAAGGATTTCTAAAGAGTGATTAGTAATTTATATACCATCAAGGATCATACATCTTCCTTGATACCATTCATTTTTTGCTTTGCGCCGGAAATAAACTACCGTACCTACTAATATTTCTCACATTTAAAACATCAATTCAGCCCTGTGGATACGAAATATATGATAAAGGTTAGTTACTTAAATGAATAAATTCGTTATGCACCTGACAAGGGCATGGCTCCGACCAAGAACCATTCAAGTAGGTACTAAATTACGAAGAATATTTGACGCGATCGAAAGAAATTAAGTGATTAATAATAAGTTAATTCAATTGCTCTGCAGGAGTTGACAAGTCGATAAAGATACGTTTAATATTTACTTTAAAATAAACGAAAAGTTATTTTGAGGCCAAGGTACCAATTGATTTATTTCCACGATAGTTATTCTTTTTAGTAATCGTTTCATTGTAGACCAAGTGTAAAAAAAAAATTACCATGTTTGACATTACCACCTTGGCCAAAAAGATCTTTCGTATGTCCGGATGTCCGTTGGTCCGGATTTCCGGTTGTTTTCACCTTCAGGCCGCATCTCTAAACCAATTCTCGTGAAATTTAGAGACTTTTTTTGTTGAGTCAGTTTTCTAAAAGTTTTCAAAATGTCAGCACATTGAAACAGTAAAAAAGTCATGTTTCAGGCATTTCGAAAAATCACCGCAAGGTCTACAACTCGAGGTACCTATAAATATGGTAGACATTTATATTTACTCATTGTGAGTTGCTTTGATTGTTAAGATTCTTATTGAATACTAGAGGGCGCCCGCAACTTCGTATGCGTTTTTTTATACCGTACTAGCTGTGCCCCGCGGTGTTACCCGCTCATCCCACGGGAACACTAAATTTATTCGGGATGAAAAGTATCCTATGTCCTTCCTCGGGACTGAAACTATCTATATACCAAATTTCATCTAAATCGGTTCAGCGGTTTAATAATAATAAATAGTCAAGGCTGCAAAGAGCAGTTGACAATAGACGCCGTTATTTCTAAACAAGCATTGAATAACAAAAGAAATATTTATACCATGTACATTGATTATAAAAAGGCTTTCGACTCAGTACCCCACACATGGTTAATATACATCCTGAAACATTACAAAATTCATCCTACTATCATACAATTCCTACATAACACAATGCAACATTGGTGTACAGTTCTTAAGGTACTAAATAATAATACACAAATAGAAACTCAAGCAATAAGTATACGCAGAGGGATTTTCCAAGGAGATTCTCTCAGTCCTTTATGGTTCTGTCTTGCGCTCAATCCACTTTCGAATTTATTAAATAATAGCAAGGCTGGGTTCAAACTAAATTTTGATAAGACATCTCATACAATAACACATCTGATGTTTATGGATGACATTAAACTTTATAGCAATAGCTTAGTACACATTAACAGACTCGCAGATATTACCCAATCCTTTTCAACAGATATACACATGGAGTTTGGTATAGATAAGTGCAAAATCCAGTCGATCCGGAGAGGTAAACTAGAACACCATACGTACATGCTAGAAAACGGAGAACAAATAGATCCTGTTGATGAAGAATGTGGATACAAGTATCTCGGCTATCAACAAACACGGCAAATCCATCATAAAACCACAAAAACTACCCTAAGACAAAAATTTACAACTAGGCTACACAAGATTCTTAACACTCACCTCAACGCACGCAACACAATAAAGGCAATAAATGCTTATGCAATTCCTATACTGACTTACTCATTCGGTATTATACAGTGGTCACAAACAGACTTAACTAATTTACAAAGAATTATAAACACATTAATGACCAAATACCGTAAACATCACCCACGAAGTTGCAGCCAGAGACTTACTCTACCAAAATCAGAAGGCGGCAGAGGCTTAATAGACATCAAGAATCTTCACAATAAACAGGTAAGCTCTCTTAGAAAATATTTTCACGACCAAACACCCCGTTCTCAACTACATAAGGCCATCGTAGAGTCCGATAAAAAATACACTCCGCTCAATCTCAAAGACCTCAAAAAACAGAAATCTGAAACAATAACCCAACCTCAACAAAAACTACAGGCGTGGATCCAAAAGGCACTTCATGGCAGACACCGACTTGACTTGATCAACCCCAACGTCGACAAAATAGCTTCCAACATGTGGCTTAAGAAAGGTGAGTTATTCCCAGAAACTGAAGGATTTATGCTAGCCATACAAGATCAAATAATAGATACAAGAAACTATAGAAAACATATTATCCGGGACCAAAGCTTATTAACAGATCTATGCCGACACTGCCATGCAGCCTCAGAAACAATACAGCACATAACAGGAGCATGCCGATCCATAGCCCAGACTGACTATAAGCACCGACATGACCAAGTTGCCTCCATTATACACCAATACCTTGCAGTTAAACATCAGCTCATCAAAAACACGACATCTTATTATAAATACGAACCACAAGTTGTCATAGAGTCAGCGGAACACAAACTTTACTGGGACAGAACTATTATCACAGATAAAACCATTCATTACAATAGACCAGACATTACCCTACTTGACAAACTTTCAAAAACCGTGTATCTCATTGACATAGCCATCCCCAATACCCACAACCTTGCATCCACGCATACAGAAAAGATAACCAAATACACTGACCTTTCGATTGAAATTAAATCTCAGTGGCGAGTAAGTACCGTAAAAACAGTGCCAATTATTGTCTCGACTACAGGAGTTATTCCCAACAACCTACACGACAGCCTAAAAATCATAGGTATCCACCCACTCACTTTTATTGCCCTCCAAAAGGCAGCTATTTTAAATACCTGCAGAATCGTGCGTAAATTCCTAGCTTTAGATGAGTAATAACACCAAATATCAACCTCGAAAATGCCATATCCGTTTGGCCAAAAGCCCGCGGATACGGTAATAAAGTTACCTCCAGTTGGAGAGAATAAAACAAAAAGCAAATAAATAATAATAATAATAATCTTTATTTCAGAATAAAATTCCATAATCCAATAACAAATTAAATTTAACTGTCAAATTGACACTTTAAAAAAACATCTCGGAAAAACCATAGTAAAGAATGCGTGAAGATCCTTACAGTAAGCAGTATCGAAATAAAATACAATTTAATGGTCTTCCAATAGGCTAGTTGACCCAGTTTTGAAATATATTTGAAATGGTTAATAATGATCTTACTAGCTCTAAAAAAAATGTCTTGTATTTTTCTGAACGCTAGAAAGCTAAATTTTATCAATTGAAAATTAGAAATTTCATAAACATTCAAAAACGCCGTCCGCCATTTTTCCCTTTCGCTAATCTGTGGCGTGACGTAGAATTACCTGTAAATATTCGAAATTCGACCGCCGTATAATGCCATTCCGCTCACTCCAATATACTTTGACAGGAGATCGAGAGGGACGGCATTATTCGAAGTCGTCAAAGTAGACTTTCAGTTTTGTTTACATGACCGATGACGTCACTGTCATAAGCGAAAATGGCGGACAGCGTTTTAAGCATTTCAAAATACAGATTAAAAACCATATTTTCAAATTCAATTTTCTCAGCCATCTTTCACTTTTATGAATTGAAAAATATATATTTAGGTTTTCGTTGCCAAATACTATACGGAATAAACATTAGTTTATTACAATTTGACATGAGTCAACTAGCCTATTGTCTTGCCATTGCCATCTTGCCAAGCCTATTGTATTTATTTACTGCGTTTAAAAGTCATAATGTTACCATTACAATCCAGTGACGAAAACTGCCATTAACGCACTCGAGACTTGACCCAATGCTCAAATTTTCCACCATATTATACTTGAAATCTAAGAAACTAAGGGCCCATGCACACAGGTAGTGACGCGCGTAAAACGCGATCAGGTCACTCAGAAAACACAAGGCATTCGCAAGAGCTCCGCGTATGTATCACTATCGCGTATGTATCGCTACAAATGCGCAGAAAATAGCCACCATTTCCAGGACCTGAGATCATCGCATTACGCTGGATCTCTTAATAAAACACTTATTAAGAACGCTAGACTTCATACTTGTATTCAAAACACCTCTTTCTCATTGTTTCGGCTGTTTGAACTGCGTTCCTGCGTGTGACAAAGACAGGAAATACTATGTTGCGCGAGAAGCGATGTCACAGCAGCTAGAAGTGCCAGCCCTGTTAATACGCACTAATTACGCACCAATAAAAAACGCGCGTCGTCAGTTCGTTTAAAAGCCTCATGTGCATAGGCCCTAACTTATACTAAGACAATATTAAGGTTCCGACATTACGCGCCGTTTCACAAGATGCGTGGGCGCACAACAAATGACTATCATCATTTAATTGCCACCGGTTGATAGATCGAATGTCGCTACTAATAAATCGACGATACTTTGGATACTTAGGTACCGAAAAATTAAGTAAATGAATAGTTTAAATAACTTATAATATTAGGGAATAGAGGCAATTCTTCATGAGTAGATTGAGGACAGAAATGTTATGAGATTATAGGTACAGTCAGTTTAGGTCGTAACTCTCATATTCTTGCTCTTCTTTATAGTATACTTTTTCATCCTGCAACTCCCCGCTATCTCAAAGAGCGTTTCACTTATCTCACTTCTGCTCGATCTGCCGTCGATTCGTTTAATTTTAAAGCTGTCTGTTTATGGAACTCCTTGCCTGTTAGCTTAAGGCGCGCTAAATCTCTTGTTTCTTTCAAAGCTCAACTGAAAGAACACTATCTATCCCTTTCATAATTCGTATATTATTCAAATGGTCCTATTAGGTATCTGTTGGCTGAATGTATGTATTTATTTATTTATTTATTTAATCTTTATTGCACAAAAGAAAGAACTTATCGTACAAAAGGCGGACTTAATGCCATATGGCATTCTCTACCAGTCAACCATTGGGCTAAGCAGATAATTTGTAATGTATGTATTTATATATTTATTTTTTATTATATTTATGTATTTATTTGATTTTTATGTATATATTATTATTACTACTATCCGATTTTTGCACCGCCTAATAACAAATACTTATTTTTTCAAGTTCTCCACTACCCAAAGGTTGTCTGGAAGAGATCGCTCTTTAGCGATAAGACCGCCTGTTGTTTACCTCTAATTGTAATGTCTTGCATTGAATTTTCCTGTATATTTTATGAGGTGTGCAATAAAGAGTACTTGTAGGTTTACTCATTTATTGTTAGAAATACTCCTGTGAAGTTTCGAATACAAATAGTCCAATCTTGTTTTCCCATACAAACTTTGGATCTTTCTATTTCACCCCCTTTAGAAAAATCGTTTATTAGTGCGCCCTAGACCTTATAAGGAACCTACGTTCCAAATTTGGACTCTTTAGAATTAGCGGTTTTGGGCTGTGCGTTTAAAAACGACACCCATATTTTTATACATTATTTAAACATTTCTACCTATCGCATCGCGCCCTAACATGAGAGATGGTATTACACGTCCGCCACGTTGAATTTTAAAATCATTATTTTTTTAGTAATCAGCGACCCGATAATCCATAGAAACCAACTATTCCCTCTTCCCTGTTCCGTGTTCCCTCTTCCCTCTTCCCTCTTCCCTCTTCCCTCTTCCCTCTTCCCTCTTCCCTCTTCCCTCTTCCCTCTTCCCTCTTCCCTCTTCCCTCTTCCCTCTTCCCTCTTCCCTCTTCCCTCTTCCCTCTTCCCTCTTCCCTCTTCCCTCTTCCCTCTTCCCTCTTCCCTCTTCCCTCTTCCCTCTTCCCTCTTCCCTCTTCCCTCTTCCCTCTTCCCTCTTCCCTCTTCCCTCTTCCCTCTTCCCTCTTCCCTCTTCCCTCTTCCCTCTTCCCTCTTCCCTCTTCCCTCTTCCCTCTTCCCTCTTCCCTCTTCCCTCTTCCCTCTTCCCTCTTCCCTCTTCCCTCTTCCCTCTTCCCTCTTCCCTCTTCCCTCTTCCCTCTTCCCTCTTCCCTCTTCCCTCTTCCCTCTTCCCTCTTCCCTCTTCCCTCTTCCCTCTTCCCTCTTCCCTCTTCCCTCTTCCCTCTTCCCTCTTCCCTCTTCCCTCTTCCCTCTTCCCTCTTCCCTCTTCCCTCTTCCCTCTTCCCTCTTCCCTCTTCCCTCTTCCCTCTTCCCTCTTCCCTCTTCCCTCTTCCCTCTTCCCTCTTCCCTCTTCCCTCTTCCCTCTTCCCTCTTCCCTCTTCCCTCTTCCCTCTTCCCTCTTCCCTCTTCCCTCTTCCGGGACCAAGTTATCTAATCTTGTTTCCCCATACAAACTTCGGACCCCCATTTTACCCCTTTAGGGGGTGAATTTTGAAAAATCCTTAGTGTAAATAATATAAAAATTTCTTAGTGCACCCCTACACCTTATAAGGAACCTACGTGCCAAGTTTGAACTCTCTAGAACCAGCGGTTTAGTATTTAGACGTTTCAACCCCATTTCAACCCAACAGGGGAGATGGTAATTTACGTCCGCCACGTTGAATTTTAAAATCGTTGCGGTTTTCGTTATCAGCGACCCGATAAAATAAACCATAAAAACAATACCCATGTTGATTTTCACTTTGTCACCACATTTCTCCCTTTTAAGGGTAGAATTTTCAAAAAACCTGAGACACGTATTTACCGATTTATCGTTAGAAATACTCCTGTGAAGTTTCAAATAAAATAGTCTAACTAATCTTGTTTCCCCATACAAACTTTGGACCCCCATTTTACCCCTTTAGGGGGTGAATTTTGAAAAATCCTTTCTTAGTGCACCCCTACACCTTATAAGGAACCTACGTGCCAAGTTTGAACTCTCTAGAACCAGCGGTTTAGTATTTAGACGTTTCAACCCCATTTCAACCCAACAGGGGAGATGGTAATTTACGTCCGCCACGTTGAATTTTAAAATCGTTGCGGTTTTCGTTATCAGCGACCCGATAAAATAAACCATAAAAACAATACCCATGTTGATTTTCACTTTGTCACCACATTTCTCCCTTTTAAGGGTAGAATTTTCAAAAAACCTGAGACACGTATTTACCGATTTATCGTTAGAAATACTCCTGTGAAGTTTCAAATAAAATAGTCTAACTAATCTTGTTTCCCCATACAAACTTTGGACCCCCATTTTACCCCTTTAGGGGGTGAATTTTGAAAAATCCTTTCTTAATCCACCCCTACACCTTATAAGGAACCTACGTGCCAAATTTGGACTCTCTAGAACCAGCGGTTTAGTATTTAGACATTTCAACCCCATTTCACCTCAACAGGGGAAATGGTAATTCACGTCCGCCACGTTGAATTTTAAAATCGTTGCGGTTTTCGTAATCAGCGACCCGATAAACCATAAAAACAATACCCATGTTGATTTTCAGACTTTGTCACCACATTTCTCCCTTTTAGGGGTTGAATTTTCAAAAAACCTGAAACATGTGTTTACTCATTTATTGTAAGAAATACTCCTGTGAAGTTTCAAATTAAATAGTCTAACTAATCTTGTTTCCCCATACAAACTTTGGACCCCCATTTCACCCCTTTAGGGGGTGAATTTTGAAAAATCCTTTCTTAGTGCACCCCTACACCTTATAAAAAACCTACGTGCCAAATTTGGACTCTCTAGAACCAGCGGTTTGGGCTGTGCGTTGATATGTCAGTCAGTCAGTCAGTCAGTCAGTCAGTCAGTTTCTTCTTTTATATATTTAGATTATACATATAAACCTCCCTCTTGAATCACTCTATCTATTAAAAAAACCGCATCAAAATCCGTTGCGCAGTTTTAAAGATTTAAGCATACAAAGGGACATAGGGACAGAGAAAGCGACTTTGTTTTGTATTAAGCGGTTTACACTTACGTGAAATTGTCAGGAACGGCCCAACATGTTTCGAACTCGTATGGAGCTCTCGCGGTAACCTCGTCATTGGTCGTCGTCGTGTTAACAACGACAATAATTAAATATGTCTCACGAAAGTTTTAATAAGATTAATATTTATAAACACTATATTTTTCCATACACTGCTCCTCCCAGAATAGCCCTCGTGATTCAATTTGGTTCATCTTTCTTTATAAAGTTTGCAAATTTATTGTGTCCAGTCCAATCCCATTTCAATCAAAATTTAATAAGAATACAGTAAATACGCATAATAGTTTACTTCATTATTGTATACTAGTTGAGCGCGGTGTTACCTGCTCATCCCACGGGAACACTACATTTTTCGGGATAAAAAGTAGCCTATGTGTTAATCCAGGGTGTCAGCTACCTTCATACCAAAATTTATCAAAATTGATCCAGCCGGTTGAGCGTGAAGAAGTAACAAACATACACATAAACACACTCACAAACTTTCCCCTTAATAATATTAGTGTAATTATTAACCGTTTATAAAAAAAAACTAAAAAAAAACATTAGTCTCCAACAAACGATTGACATATTATTTTTCGACATAACCTTTAAATGCCAATTATATATTAATATCTTCCTTCATATTATACACGTGTATCTACACATAATACCCATTAACATAATTAAATGAAGTCGGCAGTGGTGGCTATGACAAAACTAGTCAAAATATCAGATTTCGTCAACATAAACTGTGTAGGTTGATCGTCTTTGAATATTATTTTGTGGGTATTAATAAGGTTGCCAATTAATTAACGGGATATATTTAATTGCACATCTGTATAATTTTTCAGTACACTAGGTAACTCCACTAATTAACTGAATGCATATCAGAAAAACGAATGCTGTGCAAAAAAAAATTTGATTAACTGAACATGTCCTACAAAAAAAACTTAAACATCATTCAAAACGAGATGACCTTTTTAACCGAATTCACACCAAAAATATGGTTCGTACATCGGATATTAAGTTTCACCAAAAATACTGACTTGCACACTAATTATCCTCGCACTGCACACTAAGATCCGACTCGGCCGGGTTAGGTTAGGTTAGTTTTTTTTAATATCCAGTAAAACAGTTTTGCAAATACCTTTAAATAGGATAATATTGAATTCGCATTATTTAGTGTGCATAATTAGTGTGCAAGTCAGTATTGTTAGTGAAACTTTCAAATATTTTGATCGAAAAAAGGGAATATACAGATATCGATTTAAATACATGCCTTAATTAACTACTTATAAATCTCGGGGTTTTCGGGGCACGGATGATTTGACACCTTCTGTCCGCGTAGTGGTATATCATGGGTATGTTAAAAGAAGTCACTTTCTTGATTATAGTGTCTCCTTTATGTAAATGTTTACAAATGAAGCGAAAATTTAAAAATTTAATGATTCGGGCAGGATTCGAACCTGCGTTTCCAACGGCTTTCCGGGCCAACACGGGCGTCGTCCCAATTGGACCACCGAATCAGACGTCAGGGCCATTGAATTTTTCAACCAGTTGCTTCGACATGCTTTAGTAGTGGTGGCATCGTAGCGCCATCTACCGTAAAGATTTAGACTTTATCGTCGGCACCATCGTCTCAAATTTGTTGTCTCCTTTATGCAGTTGATGATTGATAGATATTTAGCTTTAAGCTTTAATTTTACCAAAAATAGGTATCAGTCAAAACACGATTACACGGGACAAAGGTTGGCCTGCGATCATACTCATCGGAACTAGGGTGGTAGTGTTGCATCACTGTTTGACAAACTGTGAGTGTGAGCGACGGATGCTCCATCATCATATGATGGTTGAGTTTATGACACGATAAATAAGTGACAAAGTATCAGTCACTTTTGACAAACTGTGAGTGACTGATGCTTTATCATTCATTTATCACGTGATAAACGCAACCATTACAGGCCCTCTAATCGTCGTTTCTCCTTTTTGGAAACAGTCCTAAAAAATAAGATAAATAAAATATATCTACACTTACACTTATACCTTACTTTATTTTAAACGGTTATCATACATCGCGCTGTTAAAAATTTGCTTAAAATCATTCAGATAACGCAAATGGATTTTATAATTGTATTAAAGATTTAAAATAACTATAAAATAAGGAACTACATTCACCTACCAAGAAACCTAAGCACAGATCTAATCTTTTCATACTAATAACATAGCAAAACTAGGAAGATACATTATAAAGTATCTGAATGATGCGTTATATCGACCTTAAACGAGACTTCCTTATAGACCTGCGCCCGCGCATATGCGCACGAGTGACTTTCTCACGCATTTCCCAAGCTTATGGTTACATCTGCATTCGGTGACAGCCGTAATAGCTTTTGGATCTGCGTTATTGCCACTTTATGACTTTTTCACTGGTCTATTATATTATGCATACATAGATGGGCATTAGTGGATATACCTACTCCTCTTGTGTGCCCTTATGTGGCCTACTAACAGAATAAAGTTTGACGACGCGGTTGGCACAGTTTGCAGACACCTGCCTACTGAGCCGGCGGTCCCGGGTTCAAATCCCGGCCGGGGCAAATATTTGTGTGTGTAACTCGAATATTTGTTCTTGGGTCATGGATGTTATCTATGTATATATGTATTTGTATATATTATGTATATCGTCGTCTAGTACCCACCGTACAAGCTTTGCTTAGTTTGGGACTATGTCGATTTGCTTATAATTGTCCCATAATAAAAAAAAAAGTTAATTATTATTCCAAATAAGGTTTGAAGCGAATAGGGACAATGACTACGTATAATTAATTTTATAGACAAAATGTGTTTAAGTTTTTTTTGTTATTAATTAATTAGACCAAATGTAAATAGTATAGATATAGGTGACATACTAACTACCAAAGGTATTGGTGCATTTTTGAGCGTTGGTTACAAATCAGCTAGCATTCGGAAAAACGGTGACAAAATAAGAGAGAGAGAGAGTATAGAGTCGCCTAACTATTTTCATAAACAAATGAATAACAAATAAAAGAATAATTTCTCATAAAGTTCTGTAATAACCTAAGTTCACTTGCGTTTGTAAAATAAAAATATGAATAATAATACAACACAAAAAAAACGTGTTTTCATTTCACAAACTTATATTTTTGGTTTTTACCTCTAACCTAAGGTTGTCTGGAAGAGATCGCTCTTTAGCCATAAGACCGCTTATTGTCTACCATTGTTTTTATGTTTCAATTGTAATATTTTTCTTTTTGGTGTGCAATAAAGAATTTTAAGAAGCAGTAACGTCTGCTAACGCAAACCAAATGTTTACAATGAAACGAAAAATTTAAAAATGTAATGGTTCAGGCAGGTTTCGAACCTGTGTCTCCAACGGCTTTCCGGGCCAACACGGGCGTCCTACCTATTAGCCCACTGAACCTGATGCGACAGCCATAAGAATAGCCAAAGAATTTGTATATTGTTGTATTGTATTGTAGCAATAAAGAAGGTGTCAAATAGTTCATTGTCGTTTACCGTTTGGCTACCGAATAGGCTCAGTGACATTAGATCTATTTGATTTGAGTCTGTTGCAAAACCCGCGCACATTAATGTATGCTAATATTGTGCAACTGTTGACGGATTCAGATTTAGCACTTCTGCCGGTTCGTAATAGGTTTCTCAGTTTTCAACACATATTTAATAATGTTAGAGGTCAATGGGTATCGGGTACAACTCGCGTCTTTGAAGTTAGCAATTTATCGTATTGTATCGATAAATCATGGCTTAGGGTGAAACCACAAGCGTAATTTGAGTCGCGTATTTTCGGTCGCGCCATACATCATGTCACGTGATCACGTCACGCTAAGTATGTCGCGACTGAAATTACGCTCATCTGGCTTCACCCTTACTCGATAGCCTTACGGCTGTAATGTAACCGACATCGTGCTGCTAGGCTGTAGGCAGCGCACTGCCCCAGCGCCTAGCGTGTGTGCTGGCGTGCACGGGCACTCAAACCAGCTGACGTGTGCCTAGATTGACAACGTTGGCTTGAGGTCAGTCTGTTAGTCTATGTCATCTAGCTGCATTTTAGATCGTGTGGTAAAGAAAGTGTAATCATCGCGGTGGCCGTCTGTATAGAGGTTGTAAACGTATTTAAGTATGTATGTACTTGTCTATATAATGATTTATATCGTTGTCTAGTGTCCATAACACAAGCCTGCTAAAGCTTTCTGTGATTGAAGTTGTCTGATATTTATTAAACTTAACAAGCTTGACCCAACAAAGGACCATGGGCAAATTTGTATGGAGGCTGGACCAAGAAGCAACAAACATGAGAGTTAAGTTATTAGACAGGTATCTGCGTAATTGTTTACTATGGAATCCAGATGGGTGCCCAAAATAATAAAAATAAGTATATTTAAATATCTATAATGAATTAACTGTCATCTCTGTTTGTTTTTAGTCAAATTTGGCACGTGTTCATAACCGTTTATGGCTGTGTCATCAACCTTGTAATATAGCGCAATCAAATTATAAATATTGTTATTAAGTTTTATAATCAGGAAGTATTGACAAATTCTTAAGTTGCCTTGTACGTCTGATCAAGAGCTTTTGCTGATGAGATCTCAAAGGTACTTACACTGTCATATGAAATACTCAATTATTAAGAGTATTTTGTTAACTAATTGTAAAGTTATAGAGTGAAATAGTGCATCTTGTAAGTGTAGCATCGGTTGTATTCTAGTTAATCTTATCCATTCTTACATAAATAAATAATAAATAAAAATCATAAAATGATAATAATAAATAATCATCTGCCAAGCCTGTGTGTTGTTCTCGTATGCATCTCGCCATAAAAAGCGTTGTTTTCCTACATGATATTGTTTTATACATAGTCTGTAAAAAGCTGAAAGACCTTTTGATTGGCTGATTGAATCACATCAGCACTGTGCTCTATTATTTATTGACGTTTAATTACGCTAGTAAAATTATTTATGGCATTAAATAGACAGATGTAACCGTCCGTTAATACTTAATAATGCTCGGTCAAATACGAGCCTTTGCTTGAAAACCAGAATTTGTCCCAGATACTTAGAAAAAAAAATCCATAGCGATATACCTCTGCCATTTGCTTCGAAATAGAGAGATTTATAAACCTTTTAAATTGTCATTTGACATGATGGAATTCATTAACATAATTTTATTTATTTTCACTAATGACCAAGTGGCTCAGTCGAAACCACAAATTTGACACTTGACCTTTTCAATTCGGTTCAAAACATCCGTTAACCTTGAGTTCAAACTTGATGTTACTATGAAAATATCCTTTTGATTTATTTTACCTTCTAGGTGTGTAAGATAGGCGTTTACTCTGCAGTTTCAAGATACATGAATAAATTAAGATTTAAGTGTCAATTTTTTTTACACTCTACGGTCGGGACAATATATTATGTTATCATCTAGTACCCAATTTTACACAAATCGACCTACTCCCAAAGCTGTACTTTTGGGAGTAGGTCGATTTGTGTAAGATTGTCTTTTAATATTTATTTATTTATATATAGGATAGATATCAGGTCAGCGTATTGATAAGCAACTGGAATATTTTATCTAGGCACCCACTTTGTTGTTTATATTTTTTGTTATTCGTAGTTACCTTATGTTGTAATATTTGCGATTCGTACACTTTGAACCTAGTTAAGTATTTAGTTAATGATGTGCATGTATTTCTCTAGTTAAGTGAATTGTATTCTTTTAGAGAAATAAATTCTTAAACCATAAAACCATATATAGAATATATCACAAATCCTCGTCGCATAGTGCATAGTGTTTCTATATGATTCAAGCCAAACCTTTAAGTCTCCGTTAAAACCGTCCAATGCCGAGTTGTAAAATTTCCATTAAGCTCTTCACGCTTTCTGTTGCACCAGCAATTGCATCCATTTATTTAATTTTGCGATTTTGCACAATTTATTGCAACGTTTTGTCTGGGTATTTTATAATTATACCTAGACATTATTTCTGTCTGTCTCGGAGCATCACTAAGCAATTTATACTTAGAGGAGAAAAGGAACACTTTTTCAGTTATTATATTTCAACAGTTTTCTTTGTGATTGACTATAGTCTGTGATAATATTGAAAATTACGGCTTTAAGCAAGGTTGTATCAGGGACAGCTCGCTATGTTTCGAACTCGTATAGAGTCCTTTTTAAGGACCAAAACGCGATCACCTCCACGAACAGTCAGGCCGTTCCTGACACATAAGCTTCAAAGTCATGATTTATGTACAATATTATTAATGATTTCTTAAGATTTCTAGTTCACCCGATAAGGATATAGTAAGTCGCTTGGCAACACCGTCGTCAATTTTAACTAAACTATCAAAATTAGCAATTCAAATCAAAAACGTGAAACAGATCGGCAATTTGAAGAAAACATGTGACTCTGCGTCTGCGCAGACCAAAACCTGATTAAAAATCACTATTTTTAACATATTTTTTTTAAGGCAATATATTAAGAGCACGCTCGCATCTTTAGGCGTTTTTCTCCATTATCACAAAAATATGTTTAAACAAACAATTTTTTCATCATAGAAATTTCTTGTACAAAATGAGGGACTACAAAATGTCTGATCATATTACAAAAGTACCCACGTGGATAATCGGGAATATTTTCAGATAAACACATTATACGGATTTAGTTGTATCATTTCATAATACAATATTTAAAACATTGTCGCTTAGCTCGCTAATTAACTATGCGTCTTAATCACTTGTTCACCGAAATGGGCGGGTCACCGTCCTTGACACGGCTCAAACTGAGGACCATAAAGCGACTATTATGTGACTATTTTATGACTTGATTTATTCCTACGACATCTTACAAGCCGGAATCTATCAGCCTGTGTTTTTAGCACGTTTAGGCGTTAAGCGTCAGATTTATAGCGCTTTTCAAGGATTTTAATTATTTTGATGCTTTCGGTGACCATTTGGATTAATTAAAACCAAGGTTGATATGCTGTTTTTCCGAATACTTGTTTGAGTTACAGCGACAATTTTCTAAGTCAGTTCACTAATAATGGAAATGTGAGAATTTTACCAGATTGATGTAATAATAACGATAGGACTATACTTACTAGGAGATAAGTGCTTAAAGCATCTAATAGCCTATTTTTTTTATGATAAGTATACTTGCTTGGATAACGATTCAATCCAATTCAAAAAGAGTTACGCCAGCGTAACTGATGAGCAGTTGTTATCGTTGCCAATGGATATGTCTATGTGCAACACTAAATGAGCCAGCGCTACATTCCTATTCCTACCTTCAAGTATTTATTTAAACTAAATTGCACAAAATAAAAGTGTACAAATACATATGGTTAACTTAATGCCAAAAGGCTTATTCTCTTCCATCCATCCATCCACCCATAGGGCCAAACAGAGATGGTTCAAGTGAGTGCAGGGTAGAAAATTAATCGGTCTGAGATCCTGGTTTAGCGCTCGCTCATCTTCATCATAATCAGCCTGGGGTGCATCTCCACTAGGGCCTGGCGTTTTACGTGAGTTCAAACCGTTTTTAGGGTTCCGTACCCAAAGGGTAAAAACGGGACCCTATTACTGAGACTTCGCTGTCCGTCCGTCCGTCCGTCCGTCTGTCACCAGGCTGTATCTCAACAACGGTGATAGCTAGACAGTTGAAATTTTCACAGATGATGTATATCTATTGCCGCTATAACAACAAATACTAAAAATAAAATAAAATAAATATTTAAGGGGGGCTCCCATACAACAAACTTGTTATAGATTATATATATGTATAGGTACGGAACCCTTTATGCGCGAGTCGGGCTCGCACTTGCCCAATTTTTATAAATATTAAAGATGTCTCACGATAGTTTTAATAATATTATTGTAATTTCTAGTCTAACTTGTCTTATTCGTACACATGAATGCTCCAACGGGGAAGCATATTTATCGCAAATTCACAATTGGAGCTTCCTCGATGAGTCAGATCGAAAGCGAATCTCGAAGACAATGAGATGAGTGCATCAGATTGGTACAAATCGGTCGATCACGAGGTGAAAGTGCACTTTCGGATGTAATGCAGTTTTTGTGCCTAGGACGTTATATCATACATTCTGGGGCAAGCGGAACAGTTTGAAAATTTAATACAAATATGCAAAATATGTCAGTTTAAATTAAAAATACCTTTAACCTGTTCTAAAATTCTTATATATTTCGTGGAAATTAAGATAAGTGATGTCAGTCACAGACTGGATAACTAGAGTATCAAATATATAAACTGTTTTCGGGACCAGTAAACTCACTGGACGAATTTGGTTTAAAAAGCTTTTTATGTTTAAAGTTAGCAATTGGGGAGACTTAAATGTTGTACCGAAAGTTCATCATCGATGAAAGGTACAACACACGAGTTCTTTAACAAATAGAGAAATGTAAGTAAAGAAAAAAAACCCACATCAATGAAACGCAATAAAGGAGCGCTCTTAATAACAGACGATACTCAGGTTTAACTCATAGACTGATTTCGAAGTTTTAGTACCTATATTGATCGTCAAAAAAATGCGCGCTTACTTTTCCGTCGGTACAACTGTACCCTGTTATACAAAACAGTATCGCATGTACGAAGCCATTACTTAAATCCTGCAGCGCATTATAATAGTGTAATTATGAAGTCGACGTTCGCCATTTTTGGGCATACGAACCATCGCTAATTAACTATGCGTCTTAATCACTTGTTCACCGAAATGGGCGGGTCACCGTCCTTGACACGGCTCAAACTGAGGACCATAAAGCGACTATTATGTGACTATTTTATGACTTGATTTATTCCTACGACATCTTACAAGCCGGAATCTATCAGCCTGTGTTTTTAGCACGTTTAGGCGTTAAGCGTCAGATTTATAGCGCTTTTCAAGGATTTTAATTATTTTGATGCTTTCGGTGACCATTTGGATTAATTAAAACCAAGGTTGATATGCTGTTTTTCCGAATACTTGTTTGAGTTACAGCGACAATTTTCTAAGTCAGTTCACTAATAATGGAAATGTGAGAATTTTACCAGATTGATGTAATAATAACGATAGGACTATACTTACTAGGAGATAAGTGCTTAAAGCATCTAATAGCCTATTTTTTTTATGATAAGTATACTTGCTTGGATAACGATTCAATCCAATTCAAAAAGAGTTACGCCAGCGTAACTGATGAGCAGTTGTTATCGTTGCCAATGGATATGTCTATGTGCAACACTAAATGAGCCAGCGCTACATTCCTATTCCTACCTTCAAGTATTTATTTAAACTAAATTGCACAAAATAAAAGTGTACAAATACATATGGTTAACTTAATGCCAAAAGGCTTATTCTCTTCCATCCATCCATCCACCCATAGGGCCAAACAGAGATGGTTCAAGTGAGTGCAGGGTAGAAAATTAATCGGTCTGAGATCCTGGTTTAGCGCTCGCTCATCTTCATCATAATCAGCCTGGGGTGCATCTCCACTAGGGCCTGGCGTTTTACGTGAGTTCAAACCGTTTTTAGGGTTCCGTACCCAAAGGGTAAAAACGGGACCCTATTACTGAGACTTCGCTGTCCGTCCGTCCGTCCGTCCGTCTGTCACCAGGCTGTATCTCAACAACGGTGATAGCTAGACAGTTGAAATTTTCACAGATGATGTATATCTATTGCCGCTATAACAACAAATACTAAAAATAAAATAAAATAAATATTTAAGGGGGGCTCCCATACAACAAACTTGTTATAGATTATATATATGTATAGATACGGAACCCTTTATGCGCGAGTCGGGCTCGCACTTGCCCAATTTTTATAAATATTAAAGATGTCTCACGATAGTTTTAATAATATTATTGTAATTTCTAGTCTAACTTGTCTTATTCGTACACATGAATGCTCCAACGGGGAAGCATATTTATCGCAAATTCACAATTGGAGCTTCCTCGATGAGTCAGATCGAAAGCGAATCTCGAAGACAATGAGATGAGTGCATCAGATTGGTACAAATCGGTCGATCACGAGGTGAAAGTGCACTTTCGGATGTAATGCAGTTTTTGTGCCTAGGACGTTATATCATACATTCTGGGGCAAGCGGAACAGTTTGAAAATTTAATACAAATATGCAAAATATGTCAGTTTAAATTAAAAAATACCTTTAACCTGTTCTAAAATTCTTATATATTTCGTGGAAATTAAGATAAGTGATGTCAGTCACAGACTGGATAACTAGAGTATCAAATATATAAACTGTTTTCGGGACCAGTAAACTCACTGGACGAATTTGGTTTAAAAAGCTTTTTATGTTTAAAGTTAGCAATTGGGGAGACTTAAATGTTGTACCGAAAGTTCATCATCGATGAAAGGTACAACACACGAGTTCTTTAACAAATAGAGAAATGTAAGTAAAGAAAAAAAACCCACATCAATGAAACGCAATAAAGGAGCGCTCTTAATAACAGACGATACTCAGGTTTAACTCATAGACTGATTTCGAAGTTTTAGTACCTATATTGATCGTCAAAAAAATGCGCGCTTACTTTTCCGTCGGTACAACTGTACCCTGTTATACAAAACAGTATCGCATGTACGAAGCCATTACTTAAATCCTGCAGCGCATTATAATAGTGTAATTATGAAGTCGACGTTCGCCATTTTTGGGCATACGAACCATCTTGGGTGCAGCGGGTCACTCGCCGTTTTGCAGTCAGAGAATAACGATCCAACTTAATATATCTCCGTTTAAAATCGATCGTAAACCGATAGGTATACGGTTGGATGGAAATATCTTGTCTTGTAACTGATCACTGAGAAGTATGCTATAGGATGAGTTGTGATGAAATCAATAGCAGATCGAGTAGAAACCATATATGTCGCTTATCGCGTCACTTTTACTGTTCAAGTATAGTCATTCTGTCAATACTGTATCAAAGTAGTTTCTATATCAACTGACTAGAATTACGAAAAATTCAATGTCATTTGTTTATCATTAGAAGGTGTCCACAACTCTGCTCGTAAATTTATTTTCTACCGTAAAATTGGGTAAAAAGTAAGCTATATACATTTTGTGGATATCCTGTCATCCCTGTACCAAAAATTTTTCAAAATCCTTCAAGCCGTTTTGGATTTGGTTGGTGCTATTACTACGGCTTTTTTCAACAGTTTTACCATATAGATACATAGTAGTAGCCAGACATATATAAAGATCGTCTCAAAAATGTAACCAAAAGCATTCAAGCATCAATTACAAATATGTAGACTTAAACGAAATTGCCAAAATAAGAATAAGAAAGTCCAAAATATAAATGTCAGAGTAATTTACCGATCTAACCGCTGATACCTTTGGATGGGATGGGCTTTATTAAAACTGGATTGTGGAGTCTATGTCTAAGAGTGACGTAATACGAAATCCGGGTATCTTATCGTATTATTTAAAACTATGGCTAATATTAATGATATATTTCAACAATGAACGGATTAAATTTCGTACCGGTTGCTAAGTGGAAATTATAGTGAATTATGAATCTCCGTGGTCATATGCTAGGTAACGTGGTTATACTATGTTAATATTATAAATGTAATATGCTAATCAAGATTTAATGGTTAAAGATAACATTTTCGAATGATTCCGTTTTAATAAGCTTTATTAGGAACTAGCTGTGCCCCGCGATGTTACCCGCTCATCCCACGGGAACACTAAATTTATTCGGGATGAAAAGTATCCTATGTCCTTCCCCGGGACTGACACTATCTAGTATATACCAAATTTCATCTAAATCGGTTCAGCGGTTTAAGCGTGAAGAGGTAACAGACAGACAGACAGACAGACACACTTTCGCATTTATAATATTAGTATGGATTATTTTACCAAAAAAAAATATTATAATTATAAGCCAAAAATAGTAGTATTATGATGATACATAATTAAAGTACACATGTATTCACCATACGTGCACAATAAAACTGTTCTGGTTTAGCGCATTGGTTGACTGATAGAGATGCCTTAGGACATTAAGTTCGCCTTTTGAGCCGTTTGTTTTTGTAAACCATAACAATCCTAATAAATCGTCTATTATCAAACAGTGAAGATTTATATCAAGAATCGATGACAAAATTAATCAAGTTTATCATTGAAATCACATCGTGGGTTGTTGTTTTTCAAATGTCAATATGGAAAGCATGCCAACTATGGCAGTGGCATATTGTTCCATGTTCCATTGATCTAAAGATCCATTGTGCCGATACTTATGCAACGATGATATAATAGCAAGTGATCTATGGCTCTGTAATCGACTTTTTATTGCGCTACTATCAGATTTGATTGTTCTGTGTATCATGGTATGATAATTGGATAGACGAGCTAATTTGTTTTATTAAATGGGTGGGCATATTAAAATTGATTCAATATCAGCAGGTAACCAATTGATGAGTATGTTTATATTTGCTTTACAAATGAGGACCTAACACGCTTCCTAGGGGTACCCCTCCACATCTTTAAGGTTGTCTAGGAAGTACACACTAGGCAACCTTAAAGATGTGTTCTTAGATACTAACTGGACTTTAACGGGTGTAATGTAAAGTGTTTCTCCTGTTTCAAACGTATCGTAACGTAACCAATTAGAAAGAGTTTGTATTACGCCCTGAAATGCCTAAAGAGTACCCACCTTAATAAGTAAGTATGTATATCATTTCTAGTTAAAATATGGGCAAATACCACATCATGTATCATGATTCCTGTAATAACTGCACATTTACGATTTCTGATCATAAATTAGGTATAAAATATAACACATTTGTGTTGCGGTCTAGCAAGCAACCACATTTCAATAACCATAAACATGTCATCCCTAACCATGAACTCGTAACCTTCATAATTAATATCTATAACCTATTGACGCGGTTATACCATTTAGTAATTAATTAATTATACAAGAAAACTTGTCGAAACACGAGTAATCTGACCATTAGCCAGATTAGCGGTTAGTGTAAAACATTGTGTATATGTCAGAACGGTTAAAAAACCATTAAATAAAGCTGTTGAAGAACCTTTGAATAATATAGCTGCGTTATTATCTGTTATTTCATTAAAGTTGCCATTTATTACTTGTATCTTTATAAGTTTTATTAAGATCATTGGCCATTTGTTGTATTAGTACTGGTACGAATTTCTCGTGTACATCGTATAGCTCTCCATTTTAACTGACTTTAAATATGGAGAGGTTTGTGAATTTGTCGGATCTGGATCTGGTTGTGGGATCTTAGAAATATAGAGGGAACTCTTCACAAATCCAACTTGTCATAATTTTAGGACATATGTGTTTTTGTAACTCATGCAGTTCTTCTCGAAAAGCAATATTTCGTTCCTTTGATGTTGATTTTTTTTAAACTGATTATACGATTTCAATTCTTATCTTGTCCTTTCAAGTGCCTTACTGCTTCAAAATGATGAGTATTCTTGCCAGAAACTTCCTTATTCTGAAGCAGCTACTACAGAATAACCCTCAATTTGCTGAAGAGTACTTCACTTTCCGCTGCAGCAAACCTTTAATTTGCTGCAACATTCTACGGCCTTTGCCTCGGCATTTGCAGTTTTTATAGCTCACTGCCGGGGTAATCGACTTTAATATCAAACTGCTTCTAAACTAAAGATAATCTTAGATTACGTATGTCTAATGGTAATTGTGGGAACTGAATTATCGTAAAAGCGTTGAGTTTGGTTAAGTTAGCGTCTATTTTGTAGCAAGTTCATCTTTATGAAGCGTTACTGACATAGTTTTTAACATGTGTATATGTGTATCTGTGTGTCTGTCTGTGGTTTCGTAGCTCCGAAACGTATGGATCAATTTAAGTGCGGTTTTTTAAATTGTCCGTCAAGATGGTTCATAGTTAAGAACCATCTTCCGTCATATTTGGTGCAAATACGACCAGTAGTTACCAAGATATTCAGCTTTAATTGGAACAAGTGACAAGATCTCAGCCGATATTGAAGCTAAGAATTCCAAATTAACCAATCAGGTCTCGTCTTTGTGAAGCCCAACATGTGCATTTAAATCTGAGGAATGTGATTCGTCTATACACAGCTTCGCTTTAGTTCAGCTCCAGACAAGAACCTTTTATACTGGTCGCTGATTTATACGACTTTAAACTTTTTTTATTTATATTTTTTTTGTTACAGGTAAGCGCATGTTCGAGGCAATATTATTATTTATCTCTGGCATCGGAAGATTAATATTAATATTTAAGGTAAAGTTATCTTTGTTTTAATGCAAAATAAGTCTAAAACGTGTTTAGAGCCGAATTTGGAGTCGATAAACTTCTCTGCAGCATGTAATATGAGTAAATCTACAAAAAATAACAAAACGACAACAAATTCGACATACATTTACATAATTTAAGCTTTCGACAATCTGTATAGATTTAAAATTAAGTTCATTCAACGCTTTTTTATTGCAAAAACGTGCTTCTTGGTTTTAGGAATATTTTTAATTTTTTTTTATGTAACTGTTATGAAACATTGCCACACCTCTACAAAAGCAGTAACAATAAAGGTGACAATAACAGTATCGTAATCAATTAAGTTTATAGAATTTAAACCATTGATACAACGATCAAAGCTTAAAGAAAAAATGAAAAAGGAGTTACCTGATGGAAAAGACCGGTAATCGAACCCGGTACCTCTGGATTGCTGGTCCAGCACGTTGATCACTTTTATAGAATTTATGACAATTAGACCTCAGTCAGTCCTTCGTCACCTTCACTGAAACACTGTGACAAATAGTGTATTTAAAATTAGTGTTTCTTTTTATTTTGTAATTATCATAATAATCCCAAGGACCAGGGCCACATTTAAGCCCTTTGTACTTATCTTGAACGTTGTACCTAATAACGAATAGCAAAATTAGGTATAAGTACATAGGGTCGCTTTCTGGCCGATAAATGCTCAAATAACTATATTTTAATGACGGAATAGGTCCCAAGACGTTCAAGGTGTTGTTGTCCGTTTGTTGTTTTTGTGTGTTATGAAATCTTCGCCGACTGTACTTACTCCTTGGCAACGTAATTACTATGTGGTGCCAATGATAATTCTCACAGCCCTCCTCAACGTTGCATCATCTTGCGCGGGCCCATCATCCAGTACCTTGACTTTAAGCGTTACCGTTACAATATCATATTTGTAGCGCAACTTTCATACACGACAAGAAATATTGCTTGTGCCTTTCTTTAAAATACAGGAAGAAGAAGAGTTTATGCCAAGTCGCTGTAATTTGCGCGAGCCAAACAATAGTAGATATCGAAGCATCCGTGTCAAAATACTTTATTTATTAAAGTATTTAGATAAATCTGACACTTTAAACACTGAGCAAAAGTATTTTCGTATCCTTTTGCACCAATTCTTATCCGTGTTTTATTTTTAATTCTTCTGATACATCAGGGCCTTGATGCAAAAGAAACATATCATAAAACGTTATTACCCATTTGATGGCATCGTCGTTGAGGTTGATCAGGTCTTCAGCAGGATCTCCAGTGTGGCGAGTTAGAGAATACTCTTCGATAATGTGCTGAATGGCTAATGAGTCTCAAACTTAATATGTAAGCTGTATTCGACATATAGCCCTGCCATACGGTTAAATATATAAATAAGATATTATGACATAAGTATGCGTCAAACGAAACAAGCTCTTTCAAGCACGTGCATTCCGACGCAGTTTTATCAAGTCAAGGTACTGTGAAATTTTCTCATTGTGCCTTCATCAACCTTAGATCATATCTATCCGTGAAATTATAATGAACTGTGCCCTTTTCCATTGAAACCTAAATAATAATATGAAACCTATACAGCTAAGTAACAAGACCTTTTATGGTCATACTTATAAGGTCGAAAAGGTCTTATCATTTGACATACACATCGTAATGCCTAAAACCAAAGAGTCAGAAATGTTCACTGAATACATTGGACATACGCTCTACTGCTTCTGAAGTACAGTGAATATGAAACGATAATTGTTAATAATGAATTTATTGAATACATCAAAAGGTTAGACTTGAGTAGTCTCGCTAATTACTGTACTTTGTACACAAAACGACTTAAGGGGCGAAGGTTTCCTTATAAATTACGCCGTTTTCGATTGACAATATGAGTGAAATTAGTTGTACAAACATTTTCATTATAACATCGTCTTTTAGAGTGTTTGTATAATATTTAAGCTTCTTTTGTATTGACATAATAGTGGCTAAATATAACTATTAGTGTGGGCTTATCCAACTATTAAGTATAGATAAATTGAAATCGTTAATGAATTATGAAAGAATTTATTGAAATAATTAAAGGTCAAGCCTTATTGATTATACTATAGTATTTCAATCAATTCGACATCTTCTTTTATCGCTCGATTGATCAAAGGCCAATAGGAAGAAAAACTTTTAAGTTCAACTTTTTTTTGACAATAATTTTGTAGGTAGGTACTTTGCTAAGTAATTTATTTTATGAATTATGAATTCATACATTTTCAATAGATGTCGTTTATTTTAGTGCCTAGGCCGCTTCTTTTTAACCCCTGACGAAAATAGAGGGGTGTTATAAGTTAAAAATGTGTATCTGTGTATTTGTGTGTCTCTCTGTGGCATCATAGCTCTCGAACAGAGGGACCAATTTGAGTGCAGTTTTTTTTTTAATGGGAAATACTTGTCCGTCGATCTCGACAAACCATCTGGTTCTTAGCTAAATATGTTTGGTGGAAATGAAACCGGAAGTTCCCACGATATTCAACTGAATTGGAACAAGTGACAAGATCTCAGCCAATACTGAAGCTAAGAATTCAAAATTTTGTAGTTATGTTCAGTGTAAGTAGCATTTTCTATATCACTCATCGAATGAGGGTCTCATGATGACTAGCTACTCGTGTTGCGGGTGTTTTAAAATTTTAATTTAGTATATTTTACTAAAGTTATGTTTTAGTAACTTTTACTAAATCTTCTAAATTATTTACTTCTGATGATATGAAATTGCAGCTGTATTCAATAATTTATTATACGAGTATGATGCTCTAATCACAGGGTCATGTTGCATCCAATAATTTACTTTCTAATGTGAATCAAAGTGATTAAAATAACAACTTTTAGCAGTTTTGGTCAATATCGGACGGGTCACGACCCATCGGTAGGTTTTATAAATTATGTAAACTGGGTTTTTAAATATAAATCAAACTGACATGAAACACTTACGAAATATCGAATTCATCTTATGTTTATTGAAGGTTTTGTATCTCATTGAGTCGTGTCCTCTACCCAAGTACTACACAGGACGAAATCGGCGCGTTCGTAGCCAATCGTAGCAATGCACACGCGGTTGCATCGCCATGCAATTGCGTAATAATTAATATAAACTTATATGTAGTATTTTATATTCTGTGCATTTACTGCGACGCTAGTACGCTGCAATGTAATGACTTTAAATTCACTTATTAATTAATGAGCTAATTATAGTGAAAACATTGTTATTAGAAGCTTCATAACATAATACACGCATTGTTGAAGCAATTAAAACTTCAATTCAATTAAAAACTACAATTAATTAAACCGTCAATCACAAACACGTCACAATGATATCTCCACTAGCCAATGACATTCAATTGTGAATAAACACAAAAAGTCAGTCGAACCATGTGTTATTGTCAGTTGGTCACACGCAGTTATTGTTTAGAAGCCGCTGTCAAACTGCAAAGTTTGACTAAGGACCAGGGAAAGGACAAAGATGACAATCGTATGGGTGCGGTAATTATGGTTTTGTGCACTTGTGAGGAAATCTGTATGCGAACCGACGCAGGCACAAGTATTGGCAAATTACGGTGGTAGTGTAAAAAGCATGTTGTTTTGGTGCGCTTAATTCCTTTTTACAAGCAATTGAGGTTAAAGCAAAAAGTACAATCGGCAATAACAGTTTGTCTCGAAAAACAGTTTCTTTTTACAAAAACCCTCTATACAAATGCGTTATGTTCCATGAAAAAGGAAAAAGCAAACATTTGATGTAGGCGGAAAACTAGGATTTTAATGTAAAAAGTAATACCTAATCACCTTATACTTACTTACTACGTACGTGAGCTGACAGAGTGCAATTCGGGTTTTATATTTGTCTCGCTCGCTCTTACGCGGTCCATATTCACCTAAACCCGAATCGCACTTTGAGAGCTCACAAATTGTCTGTCATCTTACAAACGCAACAATTTATTACCTACGAGAACCGCTCTTTCGGCCAAGTTTTGCAATTATGTTTTTACTTTTTAACAGTGTGAGAAACATTGTCCGACTTTGTGAAATCTACATTTCCGTAAAGAAAGACGTAAGTATCAAAAACAATCTGTGAAGATACGCCCTTTTTGAGTCTTCAATAGAAATGACACCGCCTCCGTTACACAAGTGGTCCTATTGTTTCTATATATGATAACAAATTAAATGTAAGTACACGACCTTGAAAACTCATAATTAATACGCAAAGTTTTTTCGATGTCCGTGTGAATTTTGAAAAGATTGAACCTCGTGATGGAGCTGTTTGAAACGATACAAATGTTGAAAGGGCGAGCGTTTCAACTGCAAAGGAGTACCGTGGTTTCATACTGTTTAGGTTATCCCTCTGCAAGTCCTATTCCTATACGTTTAATCGATTTCTATTTAATGTATAGATACACACAGGTAAATCTAGAAATATGTAGATACAATCAGCAGCAAAAGTAGCTAATGTAAGGGTCTATATTGACACCTAAAATTATTTTTTATCGAATGATTCATTTCGTCGAAAGCATTTTTCTTTGCAAAATTGACTTACCTTATTAAATTTCACTCACTCAATTGCTCAAAGGTCAACTGGAAGAGATGCCTTATGCCTTTGTACCTATGACGACGCGTTTGGCTCAGTTCGTAAGCATCTGCCTACTGAGCCGGCGGTTCCATGTTCGTATCCCGGCTAGGGCAAATATTTGTCTATGTATTTAAGTATTTCACATTTATAATATTAGTATGGATTATATATTTATCTATATAAGTATGTATATCGTCGTCTAGTATCCATAACACAAGCCTTCTTGAGCTTAACTCAGGACTAGATAGATTTGTGTGAGGCTGTCTGATATTTATTTATTGTTTATGTTATTTGTGATAGATGTATTTTTGATTGTTTTTGTGTACAATAAATTATAATAATAATAATAGTACTCTTTATTGTGCACCACAAAGTAAAAATGAAATAACAAAAGAAATAAAAATGCATTACAAATAAAATAAAATAAAGTGTTTACTTACTTAAAGGGTATAGCAGGATAGCCTAAGAAAAAGTGCCCCCAGCGTTTTTGGGTCAAAACTATAATCAAACGATGCCTTTTAAGGAGGTAATACCCTGCACAAAGTTTCATCCCTCTGTTACCCCCTGGGGGTGAAAAACACCCGATTAACCCCAAAACTGTTTTATTTATTTTTTCCTAAACTATGAAAGTGACGAATTTCAAATTTTGTACAAATATTAATAAGACTAAAAGCTATATAAATAATGACACAAAGGTAAATTAAGAAAGAAAAATTGAATGCGATCTACTACAATCGAAGCGGGGTTTGAACCCGCGACCTCTGCGTTTCCGGCGCATTGCTCTCCCAACTGAGCTATTCGACCGCTACGTCAGTCACACCAAATCTTTCATCCCTTAATCCTTTACGCTACTGGAGCGCCCTCTGTGTCATATGTTTTTTGAAAATGCTTATTGCGCATTATAGCCATACCCTAGGATGTGCGTTTTACACGCACGATCCCCAATCCCCATTGCTTTACAGCAAGTGTGAAGACTGCGAGAGAGATGGCGCTGTTCTAAATATTTGTATAGAATCTTTTTATCGATTCATATTTTTATGTGGTAATACCACATTTTTATTTTTATAAATAATGACACAAAGGTAAATTAAGAAAGAAAAATTGAATGCGATCTACTACAATCGAAGCGGGGTTTGAACCCGCGACCTCTGCGTTTCCGGCGCATTGCTCTCCCAACTGAGCTATTCGACCGCTACGTCAGTCACACCAAATCTTTCATCCCTTAATCCTTTACGCTACTGGAGCGCCCTCTGTGTCATATGTTTTTTGAAAATGCTTATTGCGCATTATAGCCATACCCTAGGATGTGCGTTTTCCAAACCCCGCTTCGATTGTAGTAGATCGCATTCAATTTTTCTTTCTTAATTTACCTTTGTGTCATTATTTATAAAAATAAAAATGTGGTATTACCACATAAAAATATGAATCGATAAAAAGATTCTATACAAATAACTAAAAGCTATATTTAAAAAAAATATGACCCTCCTAACCATTTAAATTCTTGTAAAAAAAAGTAAAAAAAAAAAAAAAACATCCTGTATAACAAGTTCGGCTCTTGGTACACACACCATTTTTTTTCCAAATATGAATCAATTTATATTCTACATCATACAAAAGTTTCATCGACCTAGCCCAGAAGGAACATTACGAAATTAATATGAATTGGCTCTTTGGTGCCTACTATTCATTTAACTCCTACTAAGAGCCTTGCATTATTTTTTATTAATAAACAATGGCCTGCGATCAGACCGCTGTTTGTGTCCGATTAAAAAATTAGAAAATCGAACGCGGGCAGTAACGCGGCCGCGGGCAGTAACGTTCCGTAGTCAACTAGGAACCCTTATAGTTTCGCCATGTCCGTCTGTCTGTCTGTCTGTCTGTCTATCTGTCCGCGGCTTAGCTCCGTTATCATTACATTAAAGTACTAGAAAGCTCTAATTTGGTATGAGTATGTGTATGTAAAACGCCGACAAAACGGTAAAATAAAAATAAAAAGAAAAACTTTTTTTCGGGTACCGCTTTTACCTACCCCTAAAGTGGGGTGATTTTTTTTTTTGTTTCAGCTAGTGTGTGGGGTTTCGTAGAATAGGTATTTTAAAAATAGTAGGGGTCTTTGAACATCATTTTTTGATAAAGTCAGAAGTTTTGTAAATATTCGCTATAGAAATCCAAAAAATAGCGTCCGCCCTCTAACTTTTCAACCACGTTTTAAAAATTATGGGAAAATTCGTAAAAATTTGACCTCATAAGCACTTCCAATGAAAACTATACTTATTGAATAAAATCGGTCGAGCCGTTTTTGAGTTATCGCAGAATATCATAATTTTCTTTAAAATGACGTAAGTGCCGCGCGGTGTCCTTATATGTACTTCGAACGTTACACATGTTAGTTAAGTGCCATACTGTATTAAAACATTCACTCAATCTGGTGCGTATAACCGATAACTTCAAGAAGGTAATAAGTAATTACAGTAACTTTGGCGTTTACGACCTTTTTATAGAGCTTGAAATCTTTCTCGTAATTTAAACCTCGGGCTTAAAACCGCTATTTTAAGCCCGTCTATTGTGAAAGATGGGCAACTACGGAACCCTACACTGAGCCGGCCCCGACATGGTCTTGGCCGGTTTTGTTTTTAATTATATGGTTGCAGGACCGAGACGTTGCGTATTAAGCATAATATAATGAGTAGTGCCTACTAAATAGTACATTCATTTTATTTTCGCAATGTTCCTTCTGGGCTAGGTCGATGAAACTTTTGTATGATGTAGAATATAAACTGGTTCATATTTGGAAAAAAAATGGTGTGTGTACCAAGAGCCGAACTTATTATACAGGTTGATTATTATTTTTTTTACTTTTTTTTACAATAATTTAAACGGTTAGGAGGGTCAAAAGAGGGGGTTTGTTCAAAAATGCAAATGGGTTTGACCACTTTGTAGTTTAGTCTTCACCATACAAACAAAGGTTCACATGTTAGGTAATGTAAATATGGGATTCACGTAAAAGAGTTGCTTTCAATTTCGTAGCGAAGTGGTAATTTATACCGCGCAGAAATAGACATACAGGCAGATGGACATGGCGAAACTATAAGGGTTCCTAGTTGACTACGGAACCCTAAAAAACACTGCCCGCGGCCGCGTTACTGCCCGCGTTCGATTTTCAAATTTTTTAATCGGACACAAACAGCGGTCCGATCGCAGGCCATTGTTTATTTAATAAAAAATAATGCAAGGCTCTTATTAGGAGTTAAATGAATAGTAGGCACCAAAGAGCCAATTCATATTAATTTCGTAATGTTCCTTCTGGGCTAGGTCGATGAAACTTTTGTATGATGTAGATTATAAATTGATTCATATTTGGAAAAAAAATGGTGTGTGTACGAAGAGCCGAACTTGTTATACAGGGCGTTTTTTTTTTTTTTTTACTTTTTTTTACAAGAATTTAAATGGTTAGGAGGGTCATATTTTTTTTAAATATAGCTTTTAGTCTTATTAATATTTGTACAAAATTTGAAATTCGTCACTTTCATAGTTTAGGAAAAAATAAATAAAACAGTTTTGGGGTTAATCGGGTGTTTTTCACCCCCAGGGGGTAACAGAGGGATGAAACTTTGTGCAGGGTATTACCTCCTTAAAAGGCATCGTTTGATTATAGTTTCGACCCAAAAACGCTGGGGGCACTTTTTCTTAGGCTATCCTGCTATACCCTTTTATTTTACTTATAAACACGTTTATTGGTTCGTCTCTTCCCTGGTCAGTTCTCTTTTTAACTGACTAAAAATCTGCCGTTCTCGTGAATGTTTTCGATTTGTATGGTAAATGATCTGGGCACATCTCTGGCCGAGACATATATTAGCAGAGCGTCTGGTTTATGTTTATAGACAGCTGTTACAAGGTCCATTGAATGGCACATTGTCAATATGATTGTTGCAGTAAGCTTACTCGATTGTAAAGTTGAGTTTAAAGGTTACAGAGTAGGCGGTTTATATTAACTGTTTATGTGTTTATGTCTTTGAGATGACCATACACTATTGATGTGCTAATTGGATATATTAATATAATATTACATTGTTGCTTCGAATAACAATATGAATAAACTGCTAGGAATTGGCAAGTCTTATGATTTTCTATCATTTGAATAATTGAACTGTTCGAAATCCATACTAATATTATAAATGCGAAAGTTTGTCTGGTCTCTCTGTCTGTTACCTCTTCACGCTTAAACCGCTGAACCGACTTAGATGAACTTTGGTATGGAGATAGTTTGAGACCCGGGAAAGGACATAGGATACTTTTCATCCCGAATAGATTTAGTGTTCCCGTGGGATGAGCGGGTAACACCGCGGGGCACAGCTAGTTATAAATAAATATAAATATCTGAACCTCACACAAATCGATCTAGTCCCAAATTAAGCTCAAGAAAGGCTTGTGTTATGGGTACTAGACGACGATATACATACTTATATGGATAAATATAATTATTCAAGTTGATCCAACTAAGCATTAAGATTAAGTACAGTCAGCAGCAGAAGTCGCTATGCATGCAAGGTGCTCAAAAAGATATTCACATGGACTCTGTTATCTAGAGAATAAGGGTTATACCTACAGATCATTGTGAGCGTGTTATAATACGGGAGCCCTTTGACTCCTTACTTATTTCGGATGTTTAATTTTGCCGAAAACTCATTTCGTAGAATTTTTATGCCTCTTAAGAATGCCACAGCTCAATAACTAACTTACTGTTGGTCTCACTCATTAGACAATAAACTGTTAGTTTTATCCCATCTTAAAAAAAATATGAGTAGGTATATTCTATCGTCTTCGCAGGCTCGGCCACCTTGATCAAATGGGAGAGGATCGGCAGGTGAAGAGAGCATACCTTGGGCGACCGACGGGGCGTCGTCCGGTCGGTCGGCCAAAGTACCGCTGGATAGATCTAGTATAGAGAAGGATCTGCGTGAGCTCGGAGCCACAAATTGGCGAGAGATTGCGCAGGATCGGGTAAAATGGCGAGCTCTTGTGTCGGAGGGCAAGACTCATTTTGGGTCGCTGAGCCAGCGCAGTTAGTTAGTTAGTTAGGTATATTGCCGAGAGTATCCTCTGCTCCTGTGAACCACTTATGCAGAAAAGAAGTATCCACTTAGGGCAAAATTGTGTGCCCCCAGAGGAGATACAACAACTCACTGCCCAAAGAATCTGGGAATTCCTGGACTCAACGGGCCTCAGCAGTGAGCTTTAAGACAGGGCTGCCACAATAGATCAAATATGGTCGATGCGGCATACAAAAGGCCCAAAAGATATGTAATAATAAATATTGTCGAGTTAGGTTGTAGGTGGTGTCGAGCCTACTATCATTTTCTGACAAATCACTACATAGTGTAAAAAAAAGTCGCTTCCTGTCTATCTGTCCCAATGTATACTTAGATCTTTAAAACTACGCAACGGATTTTGATGCGGTTTTTTTTAATAGATAGATTGAGTCAAGAAAAAGGTTTGTATGCATATATGCATAATTTATCAGCATAGCAGCCGTGCGAATCCGAGGCGGGTAGTATAGCTGTAAAATTCGTACTAATAATGCAGTAAATTAGCTCAAATTATTGCTACACAATACCTATCTCGAATCTAACCTCGGAAACGCAGCGTCCGAAGCAGCTTTCATCTGAAACGACGACACTGAGCATTAGCTAATGAATAATCGTGGGAATGCTCAATTGAGCAACCATATTTAACATAGGAATATAAGGTAAAGAGCAGCCATTTTCTACTCCATTACCTTAAGATACGATTCACTCTTAACAAGCTGGGGTTAGTGTTCAATATGCTCATACTTCATGTATAAGCGTTACTTATCTGCACTAGTGAGGAAATATAGGTTTTCCTAATAGGTCATCTGTAATGAAATTACAAAGACTATTTAGAATGCTTCTTGTGGACTGAAAAGTTCTAGGATTATCGTTTACTCCACTAGTGTAAAAATATTTTCCTAATAAGTGATTTGTAGGGGAGAGTGAGGTGTTTTGAAACAGATGTGAGATGAACCAGCGTCAATTTCTTGTTATTTATATCCGTTAGGCCCACCCATGAGCCCTCGGTGTACGTCCTTGCTTAGCTAAAGAATGTAGATTCCAAAAATTGACGTTCCCAATAAATCCAGTAAAGCAAATAGGTACATTAACTTTGCCATACTCCTTACTTTATAAGCAAAGTAAAAAAAAAAAAAAAAACACCAATAAAGATGCAAGACACAGTTAAAGTTATCTGATAAAGTTGACCCAGAAACGTAAGAGCCTTTATGCCACTGAAGATCGTACTAACATAATACTTTACACCACAGCATGAACGAAATGTTCCCCAGACGGTCTGGCGCCAAGATTACCGCTCTTGTTGTCAAACTGGATCGAATTCGAAACGGCCTTCCGCAAGGTGAGACGGTAGTAAAGTCGACGACAATGCACTTGTGCAATGACATAAGACAATATTACGCTTTATGAATTGATATCTAGTCATAGAGTAGACTATAACACTAATCTCATATACACAAAAAATAACCGATTTCAACGAGAATAAATAGTAGGTATTACCGAAAACAAATGAACGATTTTCTAAAAAAAAAAAAGTGTGTGTGTCAGCTCCGACGCACGACTGGAGTTTACTCTTCAGGCCAGGCGCGCACCACTTTTTTGTCGCAGAAATAAGCGTAGGTACTTATGGGTTTATGAAAATCGTGGTGCGCGCACTCTCATATAAACCCATATCTTGCATTTATGCGACAAAATTATCGTGCGACTAAAATCTTGGTGCGCGCCTGGCCTTAAGAACGTTTATAAAATATATACTCAATACTCAATACGTTTATTGCACATAATGATTATACAGGTGAAAGTAAATAGTTTAAGTATCACATTATGTACCCTGGGCGCTGCAAACAAGAACGAAAAGGTAGGCACACTTTTTGTGCAACCTGAATTCGAGCGCTGCGAGGAATTCGTTTGACCACTGGAATTGAATGTTTAAGCTCACTGATTTTTTCAGAAAAAGGCCTGATCTGACTTGGTTGTGAATTGTTTGCCTGGTGGCGACGTAATTGCGCCAGCACGAATGCCATGGGTTCTACTGATGTGTATATTAAGTCCTTTCTGACCTTTAAAGAAACGAATCTGGGAGCAATGTGGGCACTGTACGGAATTCTCCAGCGACAGCGACACAGACCTGGAAGCGACATTCTGAGAGGAGCCCGTGCTATTAGGATTCATCAAGTAAACTATTAAAAAACGCAATAGATAAAAACTTACGGCTACGATAACAAATAAAGTATTTAAAAAAACCGCTCCAAGTTTCGGCATACAAATTGCCCCATAAAGTTCCTGGGGGAAGCGGTGGTTTATAATTGCACATATAACTAGATAGTACTCATGCACTGATAGCAATCACACTCGTAACATGATAGAGATTCACGCAAAATATTAGCAAAAACTTGAAAACAAAAACACATTTCTCAGCTGTTGTAGATTGACAACTGTCAGTCAAGCTGCCCGATGCGCACTTGCGCAGCAACGCGCCGTGTAGGCCGCCGGCCGCCGCCGCCGCAGTCTCCGCGGAGAAATTATGAATATGTTTCTTGTCTATGTTATTTGTTAAGTCTCTTGTGGTAATTTAAAATAAATAAATGGCAGAGAACAATTAATATTAATTTTCTCTAACGGGAGCCATGTTTTCCCGTTGCTAAGTACCTACATTTAAAATACATTTCATGAAATAAACATCTCGGTGAAGGTCATTTTATATAGGGATCTTAGTCTATAACGCTTAACGTAACGCATAACCTGCTAAATTAAGAAGTCGTATTTTTACCCCGATCGTATACTGAGATACGACTTTTTAAATTAGCACGGCAGATACGTTCGATTTTATACCCCATAATTTTCATACCCCGGGCTTATATATGAAAATCGATTCTTAAGGAGTAAACTCCAAAAATACGGAAGTCGTCATTTGTGCCTATAATATTTGAAATATTCCCAAGGAATTCTCCCCTATAATGTTTGAGGTATTGTCGTAAAATCTTCACCAAATATACTATAAACACTATTAAACCATTGATACGAAGTACAAAGCTCAAAGCTCAAAAAAAAAGCGTTACTATGGTCGGATTAGGCCTTGCGAATCCGCAAGGAAGCTCTAGTCCAGATACCGGGTGGACTAGTAAAGATCATAAATGGTGGGCTATAAGGCATTACACAATTGCTGTCCATTACTGAGTACTACTCTGCTTAACATGTCTATGATTGGTGTCGCCACCCTACAGCGCCAAACGCGTCGTCGTTGACTCTGATAATGGTAAAAACAATGACAAAAAAGTGATCAAATACTAAAGACTATAAATAGGTAAATATTGGCTTCTCGGTGGACTTTAGTAGTTTTGTTTCATAAGAAGGCTCAAAGTTGCTCAAAAGGCATTAGAGCGAGCTATGATTGGAGTTTCCTTGCCAAAATGATGAGATATAGATATATACCTCTTGACCCAGGTTGTAGATATAGCTCAGACAGTTACCAAACTTAAATGGCAGTGGGCACATTGCTCGTAGAACCGATGGTCGTTGGAGCAGAAAGGTTCTTGAGTGGCGACTGCGAACCGGAGGACACCACGTGGGAAGGCTCTGAGACAAGATGGACTGACGACCTGGTTAGAATCGCAGGCAGAAATTGGATGAGAGCGGCACAAGACTGATCGTTGTGGAGAACTTTGGGGGGCATGTAACAGCAATGGACGTCAATCCGCTGATAAGGTGATGGATAAATAGGTAAATATTTACTTCTGTGTGGACTGTGGCTCCAGCAATATTTGTCAGTAGTCTGCTATTTACTAATACGACCACACAATATAGTTACTGAATACACGGCAGTCGGCAAACATTACGACGAACGCGTCAAATACTTTGAAGCGTCGTGACTTAAGTAAAATGTGAGCAAATACTAAAGTTATTTAAATATTGGTCCATTTGGGAACTATTGTTATGTCGTGGTGTCGTAAAATAATAACTTTATGAGATAGCTCATCTTGAAAGCGTTGACCGTCGACACAATTATGTGTTGATGCAAATGTTTGAGTTATTTATGAGAAAGGCGTATGTTGATGCGTGCTTGGTAGTCAGATACGCTCTTTATGACTTGTTGATGCCGATATTCGCGTTATTTTGAGAAGGGCGTATGTTTGCATATGTCTAGTATCGAGATATGTTCTTGTTGTACAAAGAACGTATTGTTGGCTTGGCTTGGCTAACATTTCACACGATTATGCCTCGGGCTATGTTTAATTCAAATAATGCAGTTTGTTGATGACTAATCGTTTGAGTTATTGGACCGACATTCTGAATATGAATTTTAACCGACTTCAAAAACGAGGAAGCTCTCAAGTACATATATGTTATTTTTTAACTGAAAGCTTTAATTCACCGGATATTTAGTATCATAACGATAATCGATGATGGGGTACATAAAAGTACAAAGAACTCTTGAATTTTTGTGAGCAAATGTTTTGTCATTAAATCGTGAAAAACGTATGATTTCGAAGAAGTCGTAAATCAAGAATCGGTCAAGAATTTGGACAAAGATTTATTGAGGTAATAAAAAATTATACTACTTATAATAATGCCCAAAGTAATCATTTATCAACCAGTTTTTCGCCTAAGATGAGCATTTTTTATTGCAATGTGTAAAAAATGCAAACGGCATCTGCCATTTTTTTACACCTTCTGAATTAACAATAAGGTCAAAAATAATTAATTGCTTACGCATAGTTTTTAGTGTTACTGAATTGTAAAAGCAATAAATACATTCGGAATGGTTTTTTGCCTAATTCTAAATGTAGGCTTATAACATAACACGGAAGATATTACTTAACATGCATTATTTAAATATTTACCCTACTCACAAAAAGTGATTAAAGGTTATCATATAAACAGAGAGACATATCTTAGTAATCTATAAATAAATCCCAATTGTATTCGTACATAACTTGAAAGCTTGAGCTTGAAGTTTTTTATTTATACAACGACGCGGTTGGTACAGTTAGTTTGTGCAGGTGCCGACTGAGCCGGCGGTCCTAGGTTCGAATCCGGGCAAGGGTAAATATTTGTGTCTCGAATTTGTTCTTAGGTCTAATCGTTTACGCTGTCACTAGTGTGTACAGTCACGTCAACTCATGGTAAGGGTACAATACACACAAGCTAAAGGTTGACTAACAACACTATAAAGTTCATTGCAACCGTTTCCTAGCGATGCGAACGTGTGCATCAATTTATGAGATGATCTTTACTGGCGATCGTGCCCATTCATCTATACTTGTAGTAGCTCTAAAGGTCGCTGGCCGTTCTACACTTCTAGTCTATCGTCCATAAAAGGATATATCACTGCACCTTTTCTCATACTATCAGTTTACGTTAAGTTTGCACCTGATGGTGACTATGGCATACAAATGAGGTCCAAACTTAACGTAACCGGGTTATACAAATCGAGATTTCCTCCTCGTCTGTTTCCTCCTCCAAAACTTAACCAATCAAATTTTAGGAACAGAATGAGAAAGAAATGATCTGTGTCGGACCGTTTTGATTTTACCGAGATCGTCGATTGTGAACCATTAGGTACCAAAAACTTTATTTTTAAAAATGTTTAAGTATCTGTGTATGTCCGTGTCCTATTGTATTGTTCGATAACTTCAAATTATTTTTTTATTGTTTCAGGTAAAATATAAACATCTTAGAGTAAGCCGGAGTGGATTTCTTCTTCAAGATCGATATAGAAGGCTGTTCACAAACTCTGAAATAGGCAAGTCAATAGGAAGGGGATGGGTTGATTCAATGAACACCACGCCACTTATATCATCACTATCACTACATAGTATAAAACAAAGTCGCTTTCTCTGTCCCTATGTCCCTTTGTATGCTTAAATCTTTAAAACTACGCAACGGATTTTGATGCGGTTTTTTTTAATAGATAGAGTGATTCAAGAGGAAGGTTTTTATGTATAATACATGCATAATTTATCAGCATTGCACCCGTGCGAAGCCGGGGCGGGTCGCTAGTTTAGATATAAAATACTCATTGGCGTGTTTGAACTTCTAAATTCATAGCAAACGCAATCAAAAATTATTTAATCGTTTTCAACCTTCAGAATTGTAGCTTTGACAGAGAAAAAATTGTTTTTCTCAGTCAACCTTTAACAACGGTAACTGTAATATTTGATGACACGTCAGGAAAGTACAAATAATGAATAACACGATACCCGTTTAATTTATTTTATTTAGGCTGGATTTAACCAATTTTTTATTCCAAGAATAACTCACGGATAATAATGTCAAATTAGTATGGGGTTCTGAATGCCATTAGGTATGAACCGAGAGTAAGCGCTATTTTTGGGATAAAAATATGGTTAAACGCAGCAATTTTAAAGGTATGACAAACCGAAGAAAACGATACTTAATTCAATCTTTAGTTAATTTTAATAGACGAAAACAAAACACAAGAAAAAACGTGTTCACGGGAATGCGAATTACGCGAAGTATGCTACGCGCGAGCGAGCAAGAAGCATGTTTTCGTGTTGTGTGTCCGAGTACAAGAGGAAACGATAATTAAACTGCTCATTCCTTCATACAATGTTATATCCATATAATCACGTAAGCAAACCTCTGACTTCAAATTCTGGCAAATGTTTCACAACTCGACGAAAATCTGGGACCGTGCAACAAAACGTGTACCCCTCTGACGGGTTATCCGGGTGCCACGTGAGCCAACGGAACTCCTGGTTCCTCCGACACAAGTCTTCGCAGAAGAACAGGTCTCGAGCTTCATCAGAGCTATAATACGGGTTATTTATGCCAACAAAAGCAATGCCGTGGCGAGAATTCGTATCATAAACCACCTTGTAATAATATTGAGGGATTGGGATCACTGGATTGTTGTTCTGATCAGAGTACAGATAGAGATCTACTCGTTTGGCGTATGCATCATTGTAAAGGCTGGTCACTCCAAAAGTCCCAGTGTGAATGACCGTATCGTACCCAGCTGCGTGGACATGATTCCTTAAGTCAACTTCTAGGGTATTCCAGTTGCCTCCATTAAAGTTTTCCCATTGAGGAGCGCAGTTGATGTAATGGAACGTAGCTCTCTCACCAAACGCATAAACGAAGTCTGTTTTTGCAGCTAAGTGACCTCTAGACATTTTTTGTGTCGGTGTAACGTAGGAGTCTATAGCTGATCCTACAAGTCTGGCAATAGCTTCTCTTTGGCTTCGCTGGTTGAACAACGAATCTACTGGAATTGAGCGATAGTTGTCATCTGCTTTGAAAAATGGCCTATCTACTTTAGTTTGGTACATCGCATTGTACGGCTTCTGGGTATACTTCGAATAAATGGGTCTGAGTACGTTCTCATCAAAACAAGTTTCGTACACAGGATACCATTCGTTTTCTACCCGATATCCAACCTCATAGATTCGATGTCCGTCGAAGCATGTTTGGTTTGTACGTTGGCTGATATAATCAGGTGCATCTTGGCAGCGGAACTGGTAGAAATCTGCTGGAGCACTCAGCCAATAGTCGTTTTTGAAACCGGCACCGGATTCACATGTTATGGTGGCAGTACTGAGTTGACGAATGGCGTTGGGATGGAAGAGGGGACCGTTGCTTCCACAGCTCAAAGTGAGATTGTCCCCCTGATTCAGCTGCACATTTCCATCCCGATCACTGGGCTCCAAAAGTCTCTCGTTCCTTATTATTATTGGCAACGGCTCCCCAAAATGTATGCGTGAGTTTAACGTACATCTTTGATTGGGAGAGATCTGGAAGATGCAAAGAACCAACGGATACAGCCATTGCAGCATTCAAATAACTTTAAATTTTACACTGTTTATAAAATAACGAGTAGATAAGTAAATAATAAATATTATCAAAAATACATAACAATAAATTAAAATAACTTAAAAACACTGAAATTTGACACTTGACAAAGCCAATACGAATGTCAATATGTTACCAGTAATACACTCTTATCTATGGTCAATATGTATTAAGGTTGCGTTCAAAAATTGCTGATGTACTTCAACCTCCGCCATTTTAGACCGAATTCAATAAGGGGAAAGTTCACAATTCAGTTTTGTATTTTTATTTTTGTATTTGCTACCTCAGAACTCCGTCATTTATAAACTGTATTATTTTATTACGAATATTTTTGTCTGATAGTAGGCATCTTCAAGTTGGTTCGATAAGATCTGATAACGAGATCCATGAAAAATCGAAGAAACTCCTCAATTATTATAGGTATAGCCATCTGCCATGTCTGTTATGTGTATAGATAATATTATAATAACAACATTTGGCTATCAGGTCCCCGCATTGTTCTTCTTCTAAGTGTGAAGGAATAAAATTTCTTAGCCTAAATGTTATTTTGCTAGGGCGTTGGTACTTACCCTACCCCGGGATTTTTGGGGCACCAATGATTTGACACACCTAGGCAGACGGTAAGCGTCAAATCATCTGTGCACTGAAAGTTCCGGTATGAATGGTACTCACACATACGAATAGCCTGATGGAAAGCGATTACCGTCGCCCATAGACACCTGCAACACCAGAGGAGTCACAACTGGCTACATGGACATCATGGAATCGATAATTATTTTTATGGATTACGCGTGTTCGTTGGTAAAGTAAGATCGATTCAGATTTCTAGTTCCGAAAGTGGGTCACGAGGTGTTATAATTGTACCTTATGGTCTTTTAACTCAGCCAATATTCATTAGCATATTGCGAGGCGAATCGATGACTAACAAATTGGTGTAATAACATATTGATATGATAGTCGAATGTTAAATGATGATTTCAAGTATGAGAGTGTTGCATCGCATCCAGTTTGTAATTACTGGTACAACGCTACGAAGATAAGTTTTGGATAATGTTATTTCGTAGGTATTTCGACACTGATTGAATATGGCAATGCATAAATAAATAAATATCGGACCTCGCACAACTCGATCTAGTCCCAAAGTAAGCTCTAGTAGGCTTGTGTTAAGTGTGGTTAAGGGTACTAGACGATATACGTACTTGTACATACATAGAAAACAACAACGACCCAGGAACAAATATTCGAGTTTAATGAAATAATGAACTTTATTCTGCAAGTAGGCCACAAGAGCACTTTTACACGTCTGAGTCTACCATGGTCTACCGGCATTTTACAAGAGGAGACCACTGTTGAGAAGAAACGCCGAAAGAAACTCAACAGTCAATCATTTTTTCATAAAGGATAAGTACTTAACTATTGACGACGCGTTTGGCTCGGTTTGTAGACACCTGCCTACTGAGTCGGCGGTCCCGGGTTCGAATCCCGGCCGGGGCAAATAATTGTGCAAATATTTGTTCTTGGGTCATGGATGTCATCTATGTATATCGTCGTCTAGTACCCATAGTACAAGCTTTGCTTAGTTTGGGACTAGGTCGATTTGTGTATGATTGTCCCATAATATTTATTTATTACAGTAATATGAACTTTTAACTATACGTAGTTCCGAAGAAAACATATTAAAAGTGTATTCTAAGATATAAATGAGGACTAGTGTAAGAATAAAATATAGAAACTACAAGAAAGTATGACTAATTCAGTAAATAAAGGAGTTTGACCTTACAAACGGTCCGGTAATTTTGATTTTTTTATATGTTGTCTAGGATGGTTAGTCAGTGTTTAAAATACAAAATGCACAGTTTCCCCCCCTCCGCGCCCGCCGCCATATTGAAAAACCGGCACGTTCTTCATATTTTTAGCTAGAAGAAAGCTTTAACAATGTTATAGAGAGCTAAATTTACTAAATTTTCCATTTTATATTTTGTTTCTAGGACAGATAGTTACGGAGATATGCACATTTAAAAAAACCGGCCAAGTGCGAGTCGGACTCGCGCACCGAGGGTTCCGTACAAACACTTTCCATCCCTAAGTGGTTAAGTTAAGTTTGCACCTGGTATGTATAGCGCCCCATATAAATTAGGTGCAAAGTTAGGTATTAAAAAAAAATTTATGGTTTTCGTAATTATTCCTTTATCTATGCTATAAGACGTTGCTTCGTACCAAATTTCAAGATTCTGAGTTCACGGGAAGCACCCTGTAGGTTTTGATTCCCTTGCAAGTGTCGAAAATTTGCGGCATAAACGGCTGTATCTTTTGATTGCGTTGGCTTAGAAGTTTGATTTTTTCACAGCTTCAAGGGACAGTAGACCTGAGTAATTGATATAAATTTCAGCTTCATACCTCCACGCGTTCCTGAGAAAAAGGGTCTTGACAGACGGACAGACGGACAACAAAGTGATCCTATAAGGGTTCCGTTTTTTCCTTTTGAGGTACGGAACCCTAAAAACCTAAAAAATCGCAATTTCCAACTCAAAAACAAACTTCTGGATTATATCTTCGTTTAGGAGCATTTTAGCTAGAACAGTGCCTGACCAATGTTGTAGAGAATTAAATTTGCTATAATTTACATTTCAGATTTTGTTTAACATAGACCAATTATGTTAAAAATAATATTGTTATGACAAAGAAGACTTGAAATCATGCATCATGCCGTTATGGATTAGTTATTATTACATATAATTTCTTTTAACAACTATTTGCGTTCACATCGTGACCATTTTCTGTTTTATGCTTTGAAGAGTGGTATGATTTGGTATCAGGTATTTAAATATTGAACCCGTATTCCAATGTCTATGTCATTTTCAGATTTGCGATTACTACAATACATCCATCCATATCCATACTAATATTATAAATGCGAAAGTGTGTCTGTCTATCTGTCTGTCTGTTACCTCTTCACGCTTAAACCGCTGAACCGACTCAGATGAAATTTGGTATGGAGATAGTTTGAGACCCGGGAAAGGACATAGGATACTTTTCATCCCGAATAAATTTTGTGTTCCCGTGGGATGAGCGGGTAACACCGCGGGGCACAGCTAGTATACAATAATATCGTGTATGCAATAAAAAAGCGATTTGGAGCTTTACGAATTAAAGCCCGCGGTTTGTCTAAAGCTTTACGTCTTCCCTTGGCCAGGAAGAGAGAATTTTGTAAAACCCACAACGGCATAGGATGACGTAAAATAACCCACGTACCGTATCTATGGTCATTATGATACTTCATCATGACCACGTAACAAGAAAGATTACCTGCGTTACCCATCTCATGCAAATATAAAAAAAAATGTTGTTAACACGTTCGTATGTTTATCATAAAGCACGCTAGCAATGAACATTTGAGCCATCACTTTTACTTTCTGCTAAGAAGTGAACGATTAAAGCTATTACCTAACTCAGTAAATGGCATTAAAATGATAAACAACATATTTAAATCCAACATCCTTAATAATTCATATTTAAGACTCGATAAGATACGTAGCCCAGCCCGTCTAGCACAACTAAGTACGCTTCGCGACATAGCATCGCCCGTCACACTCTCACAGCACAGTGAAGAAAAAGATAGGTAATATTTATCGCGCGAGAAAGAGTCGCGTGTGCTAGAGGTGCTGCAGGCCTATGATCATCATAGGCCTGCTAGCATATACGAGAAGGACAGATTCTTTATCATATGCCTATGCATAATATATGTTCGTCAATTACCTATATAGTTTTTTTTGTCGATTCACTTTTAGTTTTTTAGGGTTCCGTACCCAAAGGGTAAAAACGGGACCCTATTACTGAGACTTCGCTGTCCGTCCGTCCGTCCGTCCGTCCGTCCGTCCGTCCGTCTGTCACCAGGCTGTATCTCAACAACGGTGATAGCTAGACAGTTGAAATTTTCACAGATGATGTATTTCTATTGCCGCTATAACAACAAATACTAAAAATAAAATAAAATAAATATTTAAGGGGGGCTCCCATACAACAAACTTGTTATAGATTATATATATGTATAGGTACGGAACCCTTAATGCGCGAGTCGGCCTCGCACTTGCCCAATTTTTTTTTATTATACGAGTTAAAACCTGAAAATACGAATTTGAGCCATTTCAAAACAAATTCGTGAGGTCTACGGCTCACAGAACCACTAGTGTATAAGCTAATATTTATAAACACTAGTTATGAGTGACAAATCATCTGTCACTCACACTCGCATTTTGTCAAAGCGTGACGGATGCTTTGTCACTTATTTATCGCATGATATATGAGCAACCATCATACGCCTAAAAATAAAAAATAAAAAAAATCTGGAACTGTGCGCCGGTTGCCCCCAGAGTACATTTTCGGCACTTTCTTGAAATCCTAGTTAAATACTTTATAATTACTTAAATATCACGTTCTACCTCTGCTTGGTATATCGTGGTAGTAAACAATCAACAATAACTCAAAGGTACTCGCCATTTTATACCTAAACAAATGCCAGGTCATAACCTGCGTTTACGCATGAGTGATTACTTGACTTGACCATCACACCGCGGTTGGGTAACGCGTCATTCATAAAGTACAATTTTATTATCATTTTGGATTGTAACCTTTTAGTTTAATTCTTATTTGATTATGATGTTTGAAACGTTTAACTTGGAGGGTTTGACGGCTTCCGGCTTAGTTCATAGTGCACTTGATGTAAGCACCTTTTTTTAACGGACTTGAAAAGATCGAGAATTTCAAATTAATGGTAGGTATTATTTAAGTTCGAAAAAGGTTGACAGGTAGAAAATTCCACATGGCATAAAGACAGCATTTGTACGATCAGCTTTTCATTTGTGCAATAAAGATTAAATAAATAAAGCCGTAAATCATGCATCTTCGTCATTTGTACACTGTTTTTTGTTTAAACCATGGATACAAAGATGTTTTTTGTTTGTTTTTTTTTTATTATCATATATCTTTCCATAGATGAATGTTTGTTTAGCCCAATTGTCCTTGTAATTCGGATAGCAAAAATCATTATAAAATCGTTATTTTATAATGATTAAGCCAAGATATTGCTCTTTACACGATTACGATTCCGATAATTATGTAACATTATTCAATTAATTTAGTGACCGACCGAGCGTTGGTGAAGGATCTCTGTTTTAGCTCGGGTACTTGCAGATATTTGGCTGTTTTCTTCTACACGCCACTTTTCTCAAACCGAGTCTCGTGAAATTTTGTGAGCGATTTCGATAGTTATACAGTTTTGTATTTTACAACGGAGGATTTTTCCATTTTAAGCTATGCAAAGACTCATGAGGTCTACAATTCACAGAGCCAGTTAAATTATACTTAAATGAACCATCTTATCGAAATGTAGGTCAGGACTATCCTCTCCCAGTCAAATTCTCGACCGCCATGTTTCTGCGCTTGCGCCACCCAAATGCAGCCAGACCCTATAATTAACAGAACGATTCATGGATCCTACAGAGTTATGCAACAGAAGGAAAAAACGGTTTTTGTGTAACTTACGCTCCAAGTAATAAGGTAAAATTGAAGTATTACGCAATTTCTTGGAAGATGCGTTTGTTTTGTTCTGATAACTTGGATTGAACTATCAACAAATAAAGTAAACACATGGATGTTTGTATCACTGGTTTAAACAAATGGATTTTTACAGATATACATATATAATTCAAACACTAGACGTGAGTGAAAAACATACTTATAAAAAGTGATCATATTATGAGACGCAATATTACAGGTTTGAAGAAAACGCCTATGAAACTCTTGAATAGAAATTAGTGATTGGATTGTACGTACTCGAATGTGCAGAAAGGTAAAAAAATATGACTGTTGAAGTTAAAAAAAAAGTGTAATAACCTTTTTAACTGAGCAATAGGTAATCATGAAATAGATCCAAGTTTACGTCATTTCGAAGTAATTTTACTACTAGTACGAATTAAGTTTAATTTATCTCATAAATCCGACAAGTCATTACTTGCTTTACGTATAATAGTGAAAATGAAATTTAACTCTCGATTAGCTGGTCGTTAAGCGGACTGGGTCGTGGGTTCAATTCTGGGTACCCTGAGGTCAGGGCGGGTCATTTCGAGGTAATGCTTGCGGTTTTAGCTTACTGATTATTTATTACACGGTACGTGGTCGAATCCTAGCCACTAGATTGCTTTTGGTAACTACGGCTACCTGTCACCGCTCTTATTTTATTATACAAATAGAGTCCAACTCAAAATTCGAAGCAATTGAGTGGATAGGGTAAGAACAAAATACAAATGGTAGTACGAGTATATCTAGCTTTGAATTTAGTGCTCCAGATTCTCTATGAAAAGGACGCTTTATTTGCTGAGACTAAATTCCACATTTCTGATGATATACATTCGAGATATCGACACAATAATACCATGTGGGTCCTGTAACAGGAGCAAAAAATTAAAACATAGATTTTACTCGTCAAACTGTACAACATCTATAAATTTATGAAACATGTAATGTCTAATTTTTCTAATGTGGGTACACCACAATTTTATTTAAAACATGAATACAAAGATCAAAGCTTAAAGAAAAATTGAAAAAGGAGCTACCTGGTGGAAGGTGAAGTGGTGCGGTAAGATGTAAATATTAACGTATTCACATAGAGGTCGCTAAGGTGTAAAATCCTTTCAAATAAACAATGCAAAGATCGACACACAAAGCATAAGGAAAAATTCGTCAGGTCTACGTGGAGCGAGGGTAGCGAAGTGGCTAACGCGCTGGACCGGTAATCCAGAGGTACCGGGTTCGATTCCCGGTCCCTTCCACCAGGTAGCTCCTTTTTCATTTTTTCTTTAAGCTTTGATCTTTGTATTAATGGCTTGTACAACATCTGTTCAGAAACTTTTCTTTAAAATACAATTTTTTATATGTTCATTATTTCAAACAAAGTAAATAGCATTTTCAATGTACGTCGTCCAACATTGACATCGCTATAGATTGACATAGCTGTCACTTTACATTATAAATGAGTTATTTTTAAAAGTTATTCAGTTTGAGGGTTAGAATCTAGGTTTTAATTTCTTGCTCCTGTTACAGGCCCCCCCTGGTATAAACCTTAGATTTTCTTATTTCTCAACTTGATGATAATTATATTTTACACTGAGACACTGACCACCTTGGTACACCTTGCATTTCCTTATTTCTTAGCCAAGACAAGAAAAAGGTAAATCAACATCGGATTAACTATTTAGAAGCTGAATAGATTGACATCTTATAATGGGATTAGCTAGCTCTCTCTCTCTGTCGAGGCAGACAGATACGTAAGTTAAACGTACCTATCTCAAATACTAAAGTTAAACGTATCTCAATTTTCTCCACCGCTTTTTGGTCAGAAGTAAAAATAGGTACGTGCTTTGCAATAATATATTCCTACAAAAAACTACGACGATCCGTCGCATAACACTTAAATTATGATTTAATATATTACACTATTGTCCATTATAAGCCCATAAATTAGCCTGGCTACATCTCAAGTTTCACATACTGACGCAGAATTACGAAAAACGAAATAAATCTTCGGCTTTTAGTATGAAATAATTAATGGAAGTCAAGATAAGGATGTTTTGTTAAATAGTGCTTATAATTTGTTACTCCAAGTGACCTTTCACGCCCGATTTTTTCTATTGTTGTGTATCTTTAAGTTATAGTACGCTACACTGGCACAGCTAAAATATGATAACAGTATCTTAAAGCAACGAGAAAACACAATACTCTCTGTTGAAATACGCGGGGTATAGAGCCTAGAAGAGTATAATTTAATGGATTTTGATAAATAAAATGTAAAAAGATGTTGACAGTAATGAGTATATTTTCGAAGCAGCATTAATTTAAAATATGACATAAAATATAAATTCAATTAAATAAGATTTACAACAATCTCTTTGACAGATTTTTGTGTAATCAAACGGTGTACTTATTTTGCCACTTTTACTCATCCTCATCAAACTAAGCAGATTGTATTATACAGTAGATGACATATCATTTGCCTTTAAACGGCCTTCTGCATTTTCCAAACAAGGTGTACTGCCGAATTATGTTTCGTCAAATTTCAACTTCCAACTTTGCCCAAATAAAAATGTGGGACACGTAGTTTGGGTAGTTAAGAATTTGCTAAATAATTTTCGTCGAAACATTAGTAAACCTCCAAACAAATATTCTAATAATAATACTTGATTTGGTATTGCATATTTAATTTCAAACGAAACCCTGTGCGTTGATAATATTTCGAGCTTCACTTTTAAGTCAAAATACTCACAATTTATATTGTGACATTACTACCTACTGAAGTGATTTAATTTATTGCTGTGTGAAATACTTGAGTGACCTCAAAGAATGGGTGGGGTCACAGGTTCAGACACCCAAATTCAAAATGTCCAAAATGTGTTATAGTGACTAAGACCCGGGTTAGACAGGCTCACATTATCTAACGTCAATCTTAAAAAGGATCTGATGTCATCAGTTGCTCATAATCATAAAGTATTCGCTTATAAAGTAAGGCTCGTAGTTTTAAAGATCTAAGCATACATAGCTAGGAAGACCGTCAAAATGCGAGTTCAGTCGTGCGAAAACCGACCCATAAGACTCAATGGGACACCGCTGGAATCTGTCGCAAAATTCACATATCTCGGCAGCACCGAGTGACCAACAGCGGTGGTTCTGATGACGACGTCGACGCAAGGATTAAGAAAGCTAAAGGCGCCTTTGCCCAGCTAAAACAGGTCTGGGATTCGAACGGGCTCACCCGACGGATCAAGATTTTCCTCTTCGATTCCATAGTGAAGTCTGTTTTACTCTTGAATGAATGAATGAATGAATGAAAATCATTTATTTGCGAGAATTCAAGTGTGTACAATTAGGTGACATTTTATCGAATCATGAAACGTGTGAATTCTGCCTCATATAGGCAAATCATTTACATAAATTAAACAAATTCCTTACAACTAAACAATAACCTGTTATTCCATTTTATTTATATCTACCTACTCGTATTTTAAATGATAAGTAATAAATAATAATCTATAATTTTATTTTTAAAATTCAAAATGATAATAATAATCTTCGGCTGCGAGACTTGGAAAGAGACAAAGGGTCTGACGAGCAAGGTACAAGTGTTCGTCAACAAATGCCTAAGATCCATCCTGCGCATATTCTGGTCGAACACTATCAGCAACGAGGTTCTATGGAATCGATGCCACCAAATCCTGATCAAGCGAGAAATTGCTCAACGGAAGTGGAAGTGGATAGGGCACACCCTCCGAAGACCAGAGGACAACCCCGGCAAGGTTGCGTTCACGTGGAGGCCGCGCGGGAGCAGACGACAGGGCCGACCGGCGCACACGTGGCAGCGCACCGTCGACGCCGAGCTGCGGGCGGCCGGGCTGAGTTGGAGTGACGCGGAGCGCGAGGCACAGCCGCACAGGACAGGAGCGGACATACAGCAGGAATCGACTTTGTTTTATACTATGTAGTGATACTACACGCATGCTCGAAATAAATTGGGTAAGGGGGGGAAAATTATGATGGTTCTCCGTAACTGCTCACTGACAAGTTTAATCCACTTTCGTTAAAAAATATATATGTTCAATGGCTCATTGTGAAAATGATGTCAAAGGAAACTTATTTTCATTCTCAAGTATCTTGTCAACATCACTGCCGGTCAGCTTTCGATACAGTCGGATTTAAAAATAAGTTAAAAATATTATATCGAAGTTTAATACCTGCATGAGAATTGAATACAATTAAATGAGAATTCATTAATTTTCACAAACAATTTGAGCGCAACGATCCAAAGTGGATCTTGGCCTCCTACACCAGTCATTTGTTTTGATGCTTATGCATTCAACATTCAGTTATGAATGATTTTTATTATGTACCACTTTTTTAAATATCCAATAATTTGAGTCGTTTTTTTTAAATTGAATAGTACCGACATTACGTTTCTAGTTTGTAATAAAAATCGTTAAAATATTGTCTACTTGAGTAAGATAGTTTCCGAGTAATAACGTTTTATACTCTTACTAGCGACCCGCCCAGGCTTCGCACGGGTGCAATGCTGATAAATTATGCATGTATTATACATATAAACCTTTCTCTTGAATCACTCTATCTATTAAAAAAAACCGCATCAAAATCCGTTGCATAGTTTTAAAGATTTAAGCATACAAAGGGACATAGGGTCAGAGAAAGCGACTTTGTTTTATACTATGTAGTGATAGTGATGATTCGTGTAAAAAAAAAATATTTCACTACATTCTTTATTAATTTTCAATTAGCGACTATTCGCTTATTAAAAATTGGACAACTTCATTATAATTTTTGGTGATGACTGTACTGCGCAGACGTTACGAAATGTAACGACATAATGATGTTCTCATCACAATAACTGTTATGATCGTCTTCGGGTGTCGATAAAATCTTATTTTCGTTTATTTTATTACTTCTGACACCTGTAATTATCGTGGTTGTGTAAGTGAATCGAAAACGGATAAGTTCTGGCTATATTCAATATTATTTGTTATTGCGACCATGAACTGTATTGATTTCACTTATTTAAGATGAATTGTAGAATCAATGGTGGTTGGGGCACAAAGGCTCTTGTGTGGAAACCACGTACCGGAAAACGCAGAATAGGAAGGCCCCAAGCAATGTAGACCGACGACCTGGTTAGGACCGCGGGAAGCAATTGGATGAGGGCGGCGCACGATTGCTCGTTGTCAATCACTTCGGGAGAGGCCTTTGTCTATCGGCTGATATAATGATGATTATGATCATGATAATGATGATGTTAAATTTCGCATCATATATCCGCGCACAGGCCTTATGTACTAGACACCACTTTAACATGATCCCTAGACACGTATCAAATATTCCTAGTCATAGCTCTTGCCCTTGGCTTCGTTTTCTTACGTCAAATTAATTCATTTGCTTGTCTGATCAGAATATTTTGAACTGTGCTCTAGGACATGGACATGGCGTGAAATGAAATGAAATGAAAATCTTTATTTGCGTGGCGACATGTTATGGATTTTACTTTTGCGCGTTGATATTGTAAGAGGGATTCTGCTTTCCTTTTACTTACATAATAACAGAAATGACTAGGATTAACTGGAAAATATTCCTTAAAGGGATAAGTTCGCCTTTGTACATGCTTATTTTTTTTTAATGTTCTTGTTTTTGTGTAGAATAAAGTGATTACATACATACTTTACTACTTACCTACTCTGAGGTAATCACTACATAGTATAAAACAAAGTCGCTGCCGTCTGTCCCTATGTACGCTTATATCTTTAAAATTACACAACGGATTTTGATTCGGTTAGAGTGATTCAAGAGGAAGGTTTATATGTATAATATGTAAGTATTATACCATGCATAGCATATTTAGTATCAGCATTGCAGCCGTGCGAAGCCGGGGCGGGTCGCTAGTTAACTATAGACTGGTAAAATATATGGAACTCAATGCCCGCAGCACACTATAACACTGTCAATAATTTAACCTCTTTTTCGTAGTTCATGGTCAAGATGTCCGTTTGTAAATTTAAATTTAATTACGTAAAGCACTTCGCCACCAGATGCAGTAACAATTTATGCCGTTGTTTATATTAAAATGGCCAATTTTAGACTAATACCGATATCATCATCATTCTTCATGGCCATAACCCGGGATTTTCGGTGCACGAATGATCTGACGGGTACTTTTGGCCTAGTGTCATTATTTGTGCACCGAAACCCCCGGGATATGTTTATGTATCAGTTTGATTGATCGATAACACTGTCGTTAGCACGCATGCGGGCCCTATAGACCAATGAAAACAGTTCACCGTTTGCGTGCCCTATAGCATACAGTATGGATTTCTCCCGCATCCCGCATGCGGGCCCTATCGACTAATGAAAACGATTCCCCGAATGCGAGCCTTGTGGCATCCGGTACGGAATGGACACTATCCGCACCCCGCATGCGGGCCCTATAGACCAAAGAAAACGGTTCCCCGTTTGCCAGCCCTGTGGCATCCGGTATGGATATCTCCCGCACCCCGCATGCGGGCCCTAACTGAAAACAATTCTTCGAATGCGAACCCTGTGGCATCCGGTTTGAAATGGACATACTTTCCCGCACCCCGCTTGCGGGCCCTATAGACCAATGAAACTGTGTTTACTATGCGATATGTTATATTTTGAAAAACAAGAAGAAAGAGACAGAAAGAGTACAACAATCACGGAATTTTCAGTAGTACTTACAGACATGTAACACAAAAAAACATCCATGGCCCAGGAAAAAATACTACTAGTATCATTGTTTTATATGTAGAAGAGTTCAGATTTAAGATAACAAAAGACTACTGCACATTGCATGACTACCGAGCCCTTTCCGATGCTGACCGATAAATCGTGCGACAGATCGCCCAACCAGTCCAACCGGTCCGGCGGAGGGATCCGTGATGTCACGACCGTGACATACTTACCAACAATTCGTAGTATCCGTAGGTACAACTTTAGTTTGCACCTAGCGGGGTTCACATCCCTTACTACAGAAGTGCATACGTAACTTAATCGGGTTGAGTTCAGATTGAAATTAACATCTGTTTAACGCGTAGTAATTTAAACCGGCTTGTTTTGTTGAGGTTCGGTACGAAGCGTTTTTCGTTAAATAAATTATCTGAAAGAGATTCATTAAGTATCTTGCAATGCAACAATATATAAATTATAACATGATTCGTCATATTCATATTACTCTAATATGTTACGTCGGCGGCATTTATTTTTAACAGTTATTAAGAATAACGTTACAATAAAGTTGCAATAGACAAATACAATCTAAAATTAAATTAAAAGTAACGATCACTTTATTGGAATGGAATATGATAGTCGCGTTTATACAATACAAATACTCTTTATTGCACACCTCAAACATCAAAGAATACAGAAAACAACATGAGATACATTAAAATAACAGACAGAGGTAAACAACAGACGGTCTTATCGTTAAATAATCTCTTCCAGACAACCTTTAGGTAACGGAGTATAGTTAATAATTAATGTCGTTTATCATACGATAGATAAAATGATATAGTACGCAAATGACATTTATCTACTCCGTGATAAATATGACCATCAAACCAATGATCTGCCAAAACAACCAATAATTTACTCACTTACTCAATATATTTTGACAGTCAAGACGAATAGGTAAAACAAATCAAATCCTTGAACTTTGTTTACGTCTTGATTAGCTAAGGTTGGGGCAGACCTTCGTATTTATGTTAATTGGCTACTTAATATCGTATGACTTCATACGGTCAGGCTTATAGTAGCTGGTAATTTGAAGACCTGTTGACCATATCCTTGAGGATGTCAGCTGTCGACTGACGATAAAAACTACAATCACAACGTAACTCTCATTTTGATCATCTATCCACCTAGCGGACCTTCTTGCGTTGCGTTTTCCTAATCTTTATATTAAAGCAAAAAAATATGTTTCGGGTGGGGTTTGAACCCGCGTCACAAACGGCTCTATGGGCCAACCCAGGCGCCTTACCTATTAGGTCACCGAAGCTATAGCCCGAGTCATTAAATTTTTCGATGAGTTGCTTAATTTCTTCCTCTTGGGATTGCATCGTTACGTTTGCGGTTGCCTTTATGTGGTCACCACTTCAGGACTTTATACTGCCCCAACGGCCATTTCTGCTCTTCTGTCCAGTACCGTGACTACAATAGGTGACCAAAATAACCGTGTTTTGGATGTTATTATCTGACATAGGTAAATGCCGATAGCAGCTGAATACGAGCAGATTCATTTGTCTTAGTAGTTACATAACATGTAGACGTTGTCGAATCTTTCCAAAAATATGGGACATATTTCGGAAATTTCTAAAGACTTACGTAGGAATTTTAATGATATTCCGTATTGGAAATTTCCTGAGGAAAATTTTGAGAAATTACCAAGACTTTTCCATGTAGTACGTTTCGCAATTTTGTAAATTTTCCGTCTGCACGTATTCCTAACTGGTCGAACCAGCACCTTTTTTTGGGATAGGATGGTATGACCTACGTATTTAACAAGTAAATAGTTAAATACCTAATATAAACAAACATAGAGTAATAAGATTATATTATATAGACTTATTACATGAGACAGGTCAACTAATCAAATAACCATCGAACATACATGGTTAATCGATTTCAGCAGTTATTCCATTCAAACTTTATTATCCAATAGATTACGCAACAATCGCAAATCCATACTGTGTATCGAATATTCACAATCGATTATCAGTAATCGATCACATACAAAGAGACAATACAAAATTAGTGTTTTTTTATAAATGTACGGACTGGGAAAAACTTGGGAGCTTGTAAACAATTGCTTCCAAGAATTTGTAAAGATTCGTTCACATTATTAACGTTTTAAGACTTGGACATATCTACACTGCGCAGTTTTTCAAAATAAGGAAGTATTTTGTCACTGTGGCATTTTCAAATATGGAACTTTAGATATTTTTAACCAAATGTCAATTCCGTTGATTTTTATTTTTTATTTTTACCTCTTTTTTTTCATTGTAATAAAAGTTTACACTACGGTGCAGTCAAAAGAACGTTACCGACTCTCAATTCAGTTGTTTTTTTTTAATATTTGTTACCTTAGAATTCCTTCATTTAGAAATCATTTTTTTTTACCGAGGGGAGGTATGATGTAGTGACGATCCTGAGGGTGTGACGGAACTTGGTGATCTGATGTTTACAATGAAGCGAAAAATATGAACATTTTATGGTTCAGGCAGGGTTCGAACCTGCATTTGAACATTTGGTTTACGCTAGTAGACGTTACTGCTTTAATATAAATAATTATTTTGGTGTTTTCTTATAGTAGGTAACTTAAATTGTAGGTAATTTTGAAATTCGTTTCTAATAAAAAGTAATAGTCATAATGTTTACAAATCAGCGTAAAACGATCTCTAGCCTAGGACGTGGTATTTCACGTATGGTACAACGTAAGGTGAAGGTGCGACTTGTGTGTTTTTTGTAAATAATGTTAGGCTCGGTAAACATGGCTCTTATTTAAGTGAGTTGCTCAATTTTAGTCAGGTAAACGCGTAATTGTTTTTTTTTATTCCACTACGGTGGCAAACAAGCATGCGGCCCGCCTGATGTTAAGCTGTTTCCGCCGCCTATGGACGCTTACGATGCCAGGACAGGAGCATCACACGCGCGTTGCCGACCCTTTAAGAACCTATTTACTCCCCTCTTGAATAACCGCATGCTGTAGCCCCCGATTAATATTGGATCAATAGAAATGACTTGTTTTATGCTTTACCCTTAGGTTTTGTTGGTTTAAAACGAGCCTAACTACTATGACCCATGTAATTAATACATAATTTTTATAGTCCTGTAATTGTCAATTTCGAAACCCACGCGGAAGACGCGGGTTCACAGCGAACTAATTTACAATATTCCAGTATCTCCTTAAAATGTGTCCTAGATTCCAGCACCCTTTCGTAGCTTTAAATTAATTTACGTAATCCATGGGGAAATTGCCACAGCTTAAACAAAAAGACTTTTAGGTTGTCCATGTCGCAACCCACGCGATAATGCGCGGTTCACAGCGGACCACTAGTTTAGAATACCCCAGTATCCCCTTAAAATGTATACTAGACTCCAGCACCCTTTCAAATCTTAAAATTAATTTGCGTACTTCATAGGGCAACTGTCACAGCTTGAGCTAAAACTCCTGTAATTGTCCGTGTCGAAACCCACGCGAGACACAAACCACTAGTTTAGAATATCCAAAAGTATCCCCTTTCAATATTTCCTAGATCCCAGCACCCTTTGTATCTAAATTAATTTGCGTAATCTATGGGGCAATTGTCACAGCTTGAGCAAAAAGTCCTGTAATTGTCCGTGTCGAAACCCACGCGGAAGACGCGGGTTCACAGCGGTGACCTCACGAATCGGAGACGGGCGCACAATTAAGATCTTCGTGAGCTGCCATTTAAGCTATTAGATATATTTTATTTGCTTCTATTTTTAGATTAAGGGCTTCTGTAACTATTATGTAAGTAATAGTTATAGTTATACACCTTAAGATTTTGGGAGTTTGTAAAACTATCGGTACCTATAATACAATGAGCTGAAAAGATCTGTGTGACTCACAGTTACATTAAAGCCTGACCAGAAATATATGAGGATTGTCAAGAGCTATTTATAAGATTTATATGGAAACAATTTTCCAACCAATAACAACCCACCATAGTGACATTAGTTTAAATACCTGTCAGTTCCACTATGTTAACCTCGTAATATCATTTAATGGAATGCACTCTTTTCCTGACTGTTTTTCGTGTAGTAAACACGTGCACACTTTATTTATAAAATATATTTGTCTTTTAAAGGAACCACCACGAATGACATTGACATTGTTGACAAACCATCATAAAATCCAGTGTAAGAAATTAGTTCCAGTGAAATTCCGTAATATGGCGCATCCTCATAATATTTCTGGTCAGGTTTTACCTAAGTTTTTTTTTCATATAACAGTATGTAACTTGTACTTGAATAACTTATCAATTTCACGACTTTTAACCGTCGGAAGTGATGATATCATGAATGGAACACAATAAATCGTGAGCCATTAGCTACAGCATGATTCAATTAGTGAATCCGACACGCTCACTGTACTGTTATAAGAATTGTTTAATTGTTATGTTATTTTTGAATTCCTTGACCTAGTGGTCTCATCTTGAACTATGACTGCGGTTTGCGGAGTTTATTTTGTGGTCAAATTTAATGACTTCAATTGTGGAAATGGACATCGAGTTTTGTTGAATTAAATAGCTTCTTCTGGTTGATAAGTTTATTCTTATTTATAACACATAAAACCGATTTACAATACTAAACAATAGAGATTTATTTATTGCATTCCGATATTTTAGTCGGTTATTGAATATGTGAATGTAGCTAATATTTTTTACGTAAGAGTGAAAAATTACAAGAACAATTTATTTATCATACACACGTATAAAATATTAGGGGACATTCTGACACAATCGATCTAGTCCCAATGCTTGTGTTAACTAAGGTATTAAACGACGATATTGCGCCAGTATTGCTGCATCACCATCGCATCCATCGATTTAGAGAAAGTCTCTGCATTTGACATTTGGTTGAACTTACACAAAAGATTGACAGATCTTCACCAGACATCTTCTTTGGCGTATCATTGATCGAGAGTTACTTCCATCACTTCTCTTCATTATTAGTATCCCATAGTAATAGTAGGTTCTCGTAGGTATTAAAATTGTAAAATCTGAGGTCATGATTCCAATACCAGCATCACGGCGGTTTCTTCTGGCTTACCTTCACAAGTGAACATCTCCATGCCTCAGAGTTTATGCGGACAAAGTTGAAAGGAGATTCTGGTATCAAAAATCCACGAATGCACCACATATCCAAAGATAGCCCACACTCGTATTCCGTTTATGTCAGAAAAATCATTCTAAATACGTCATGGCCGTCTACGACACATTTGTAACGGCACATACCAACATTGCTCTGACTCTTATGGCGATTAACCACATAAATGTCAAACAATTCCGATCCCACCATATTGGCCAAATCGGTGAAGCAAGCTGCCTTAAAATCTTCACAATAGCCTAAAGTTTACACCATATGTGGCATTTTCGTGGAATCGTTCTTATGTAAGCGAAGGCGGAAGACACATTTATGTTGATTGAACGGTTTGAGAGCATTGTTTATCTAAATTGTGAAAGAAGGTTTTTCTAGTGCTGTAAATCGTGTGCCCTGTGGTATGGGGTTTCTTTTCAAATTATGTTGCACCCCCTACCAGCGGCATTTCCCTTCACAAGATCCTTGATTCACCCTGTAGTTCCTTATGTTACTGCACTTACTTCTATTCGTAGATATATAAACAATGAAATAGTATAACACCAAATAGTTAATTCAGTTGGCACATCTTCTGCTGTGGCAAATAAGTAAAGTGTAGAGACTGAGCCGACGACGGTCCTGGGTTCTAATCCTAGCAAGAGCAATTATTTATGAGATATAATCGAATATTTGTTCCTGGGTCATGAATTTAAGTATATATTTATCTAGTTAGTACCCAAGCCTACTAGAGACTTTGGGACTAGGTCGATTGGTGTGAGGTTGTCTGATATTTATGCAAGGAAGAGATTTGCTTTTGTTGTTCAATTAATTGCATTTTTAACTAATGTTTTTTTTTGTTGCAGGCCCCATGAAGCGGCTGTCATGCGCATAGCGGCACTGATTGCACTTGTGCAGGTAATTGTCTTATTTTATTTTATTTAACTTATCATTCTCTACAATCCTCCTCCTCAAAATCCTCTTTATCGCATACCTACCTCAAATACAAAACATGAAAGATACAAAACAGTAGGTAAGTGAATAAAATAATAAACAGTGGCAAACAACGGGTGACCTTATCGCTAAATAGCGATCTCGGCGATTTACCGATTATATAGGTATTTAAAATTTTCAATTAAGTATACAAAACAAATGTAAGTTTAAAATGCACAAGTTTAAAATTCATCATTTATTTTATGACCTAGATCTAAAACCAAAATATTTTTATAAGTAGGTACCTCCTAGCTACCCGTATATTAATTCAATAAATCACACTAATCTTATAAAGGCGAAAGTTTGCGAGTGTGTTCGTGTGTTTATGTGTATGTTTGTTACTTCTTCACGCTCAAACGGCTGAACCAATTTTTATAAATTTTGATAAGAAGGTAGATGAGAACCTAGATGAACGCAAAGGCTACTTTTTATCCCGAAAAAATGAAGTGTTCCCGTGGGATAAGCGGGTAACGCCGCGCAGCGTAGCTAGTTAATCATAATTTCTATCATCATTATCCAAATCCAAATAGACTAAGGGCCGATTGTTCAATCACCAGATAAATTTATCTGCCAGTTAAAATTATTGCTATCCTTTTCTCCCGTCATATAAAAGAAAAGTGACAGCCAACATTTATCTGACAGATATGTTTTATCTGACGATTGAACAATCGGCCCTAAAGGTCATAGATAATGTAAGTAAACAAACCAGTGACATTAATCCACAACTCGAGAGTCCATTGACACTGTGTTAATAGTGTAGTAATCACATACTTAAAAGAAATTAAGCAATTTGTGTCATCTCAATAGCATTACTACCGAGATGAGCATTTCAACACATTATACCTTTCGTTACGTTACATGTCAATAGTCGAATGACATGACTTGACCCTCCAGATTTCGACTCCAACGGGCCTTTGACCGGTACCTACCGCGGTATTTCAACGACACACCAAAGACCTTGATATTTAAGTAATTATAAATAACTTGGATTTCAAGGACGTGCCAAAAATTTACTCTGGGGGCAACCGGCGCACAGTTCCAGAATTAAAATAGATATTTATTTACACGCGATAAATAAGTGACAAAGCATGCGTCACGTTTTGACAAAATCCGAATGTGAGTTTGACTCGAAATCGAAAGGGGCACGGTATAAACTTCGAATTTCGATATTCGGAGTAACCCTTCTGTTATCTAATACTAGGTATATTCTAGATTTGTATCGAAAATCATTTTTCTATGAAGAAGGGCCATGATTTCAAGAAAAACCTTAATAGCGCGATGCAGGATCATCTTTGGTGCGCGGCGCGATGCCAGTCCGACGCATCTCTTGATAGTAGGTAATTACTTTCTTCTCCCATCACACCGGAACAGCTGGAAATTTTTTAACCTATTTCGGTAGGTACTGGGATAGCAGAACATCCAAAGATGGTTATAAGATATATTTTAACCGAAAACGATAAAGGAAAAAATATTTACGCGGACCAAGCTGCAGGGACCTTTGAAATTGTGTTTTTTTTGTCTATATGTACGTGACGTTGTCTTTTTATCACGCCTAAAAGGCTAGACCGATTTCGATTTATTTTTGGTATACGGGTAGCTGGGCACTACCAGATGATTATTATATACTTACCCGACTGCGGATAAGTAAACAGAGGTGTTATCGTCCGTTTAGACAAAGTTTACACCTAGTACCTCACCGATATTAAGCAATTTTTATCGTCTAAGATGAACACATTACAACATCAGTATCACACCTTTCGTTACGCTACTTTGTCAATACTCGAACTATGACCCTAAATTTCGACTCCTTGTTTCATAATAATCATATGGAAATGGTGGAATCTAAAATTCCAAGATTGTATCACGATTATGCAAATAAAATTACGAAGAGCTTTTGTTACATAATGGTATGTATCTATTCTCAATAAAAATGGCGTATTCGCTTAGGTGTTGGTAAAGTCTATAAGCTCTTTCAATGACTTAAGTATAAAATTATGTGTGAGTAGGATAACCAAATTATACACGAAACATAGCGATTTTCCCAATTTCGCAATATGTCGGCTTTGTAAAGCAGGTATAATGGATTTATATAGATTTTGACTATTCGAACTGCTATAGGCTCAATATAATCAATGTTTGTACTTTAGCGTAATGGCATTATTAAATTTGACTCCTATTTTGACGACGTGGTTAGCGCAGTGGTAAAGTAGCTGCCTACTGAGCCGGCGGTCCTGGGTTCGAATCCTGGCAAGGGCAAATATTTGTGTGTTAGACACGAATATTTGTGCCTGGGTCATGGATGTTCTATGTATTTCAGATAAGTATGTATGTCGTCGCCTAGCACCCGTAACACAAGCCTTCTTGAGCTTAATTTGGGAGGTCTCATATTTATTTATTGATATTTAAATAAGTATTAGTCCCAATAGCAGAATATCAAAATGGTTACTTGGAATTAGCATTCGCTAAGAGTTATGGCAACATGTCATTAGACACGTCGAATTTGGCCCCAGCCTGGGTTAAGGTGAATATTTGTAGGTTATTAGGTTGTCAGAGTAGGCAAGAATCAACGGTCTAGATAACTTCTCTAGATATGCTCATCTTAGATGTTAAGAAAGTTATATCACCGTTCGGAGAACTAGTATTTATACGAAGATGTACTTTAGTTCTGAGATGTTAAGTAGTTTTTTTAATATACTGGTCAATATCATTCGCTCGCATCTTTGACTGTATTTTTAGGGTTCCGTAGTCAACTAGGAACCCTTATAGTTTCGCCATGTCCGTCTGTCCGTCTGTCCGTCCGTCTGTCCGTCCGTCCGTCCGTCCGTCCGTCCGTCCGTCCGTCCGTCCGTCCGTCCGTCCGTCCGCGGCTTAGCTCCGTGATCACTAGTACTAGATAGCTGAAATTTGGTATGAGTATGTGTATGTATAACGCCGACAGAACGGTAAAATAAAATTTAAAAACATTTTTTTTTCGGAGCGAATATTTACAAAACTGCTGACTTTATCAAAAAATAATGTTGAAGACCCCTATTATTTTTAAAAGACCTATTCAAAGACACCCACACACTAGCGTTGAAACAAAAAAAAAATTCGCCCCCACTTTAGGTGTTCGAGAGAATTTTTTTTTTTTAATTTTATTTTACCGTTCTGTCGGCGTTATACATACTCATACCAAATTTCAGCTTTCTAGTACTAGTGATCACGGAGCTAAGCCGCGGACGGACGGACAGACGGACAGACGGACATGGCGAAACTATAAGGGTTCCTAGTTGACTACGGAACCCTAATAATAGGTATCGTTTATTTCATATCACCTACACTATAGTGATGAATATCTTGTAGACAACAATCATTGACACAGAAAAACAAGCAAAACACCCAAAGAAATGACGATTTACTATGCGAATCGGCGCTATTTACGATCGCTTACCTCGTACAAACGATACATCAATGACAGTTTTGCACAACCGAATGTGTAACAGAAATATTGTATCACATGTGACCAAAAACCATTGTTTGCGGCAACAATAAAATATTAGATGCGCGATAACACGAACCCTGAACGTTTGACGTGAACCCTTTAGTTGTCAAATGTAGGGCATTTTGGCCATGGGATTTTATAAACTCATGCTATGTTTCATATATATTTCGTTTAGATAGTTGTATCTAGAATATTGGCTGCAGCTACTTATTTATCCCGCAAAATGTATAGTACTCGCAAAAAAGCCTACTTAAGTAGCACACAAGTTGCGTAAGCACATATACAGCCCCTGTGCAGCTTAAATCTGTTGTAAAAACGTTTACCTATGTAGCCGTTATGCAGCTTAAATTAGGTGTATAAGGTAGAATAAGCACAGCGAGTGTGCTAAATGCGTAATGAATACGTTTCACCTGCGCGCGGATGAAATAGCGGAAAAAACTTGTCCAAGATGTAATTACCTATTATGGCAATGATAAATTATAAATAGTTATTATGAGATTCCATAGAAACAAAAGATGAACCGACGACCTGTTAAAGGTAGTCGGACATCGCTGTACACGTTTGTTGCTGATTTCTTTGGGAAAAACTTTGTTAATCAATCAACTTTTGCGGCCTGAAATTACGAGTACTCGAGTAGGTAAACAATTTGTTGTCAAATCCTTGTATTCAATGTCTCTCAGGTGTTCTTACAAGTAGGTTTATAACTACTATAAAATCCACTTTGATAGTGTCCTTAAGATTTGTAATAAAGATCGTAAATGTGGCGTCATACTGTTATTCGAGCCTAAAAACGCAAATTCGTTGTTTAATATCATACAACTTACAACATAAATATACAATGTCAACTTTACAACCGATCAGACAATAAATAAATAAATATTAAAGGGACAATCTTACACAAATCGACCTAGTCCCAAACTAAGCAAAGCTTGTACTATGGGTACTAGACGATGATATACAATAATATATGTATAAACACATATATACGAGTAGATAACATCCATGACCCAGGCACAAATATTCGAGCTCATCACACAAATATTTTCCCTTACCGGGATTCGAACCCGGGACCGCCGGCTCAGTAGGCAGGTCTCTACAAACCGAGCCAACCGCATCGTCAAACACTATAGACTACTGGGTACTTCTTCTCAAGCGAGTCTTGCCCTTAATATTCGAGTTTGCGTCAAACGTTCCCTTCTTCCGCCATTTTCCTTCGCTTAAATTACCATTTGTTTTTGTTCCAGCTGTCGCTCGCTACAGCTGTTTCAGATGATGAAACCCTCACCGCGGCCGAGCTGAACTACCAGCTGGCTGGTGATGCACTGTCACCATTCTACGAGTCCTCTGAAGAGACAGGAGTCAACTTCATCAGAGGATCGCGAGCGGCCGACTCGCCACTGGCACCAGAAATAGATGTACAATGTTCGACCGACTACATTGATGTTACTGTGGAATTCGCTGATGTTTATGATGGGATTATTTACAGTAAAGGGTTCTTAAGTGACCCGAAATGCAAGTAAGTATATCAAAAAAACTTCTAAGTAGTTCTTCTAAACCATTTAATACAACGATCAAAGCTCAAAGAAAAATTTAAATGAGTTACCTGGTGGGAGAGACCGGGCATCGAATCCGATACCTCTGGATTGCCGGTCCAGCGCGTTAACCATTTCGCCACCCTAACTTCCAAGCAACCTTTAGATTTTTTCCTTATGCTTTGTGTGTCGATCTTTGCATTGTTTATTTGAAAGGCTTTACACCTTATGTCTCTTCCATCAGGTAACTCATTTCAATTTTTCTTTAATGTGAGACCTATAACTAGAAAGAGAAATAGTCGATAATAATAAAGGAAACAATAAACACATTCTGACGTTATAGTACAGATTCGTAAAAAAACGCATTATGCTCGTAATGCAAACTTAAGTTTGGTGCAACCCCATGTCTCAAAGTTCATAACTTTTCCATAATTTTTGCTAAAAATTTCTTATATTTACTAAGTCTTTGTGTTACGTTAGTTTTAGTATAAAATAACCACGGCATATGTTTTGGTAGGCTAACTGGGGCATACAGTGGAATAGGAAGAGCGTGGGAAATCGTACGAGATAATAAAGTTCACAGCCCTTCACTTTACGATTATGAGTTTTAAATGATCTTGAAACAATCGAGTGTAATTATAATTAGATACTTAACACAAAAACTGCAGTGTTAGTATGAAATACACTGTATAGGAATAAAGTTGAATCTACCCTACTTTCGTTGGTATGATCTTAATAGAGATTACAATAAAATATATATTTGTAACTGAGTTCTCAGAATTAACCTTGTTAATTGCCAGTTAATGAAACCTTAGGGAAATAACATATTTTAAAGACATAATTAAGATTATAGAGAAAAGTGCGCCTAGAAATCAAGAAGAGACAAGTTTCATTTACACCTCGTCATTTCAAAGGATCAGGAGGCGCCAACGCCAAATCTTCAAGACCTTGTCTTGTACTATTGATACAAAGAACGAAGCACAAAAAAAAAAGAAACAATGCGTAACCTAGCGGAAGGGACTCGAAATCGAACTCGGTAATCCATAAGAGATTACTGGGGCGCATATCAGCCGATAGACGTCCACTGCAGGACAAAGGCCTCCCCCAAATTTCTCCGCAACAATCGGACTTCTAACCAATCACCTCCTATTTCCAGATACGTAGCGCTAGGCGGCAGCCAGTCTCGGTACTCGTTCAGAGTACCGCTGAACGGCTGCGGATCTCGTCCCCTGTGCAACGCCTGCGGCTCCGTGGACAATGTGCTCGTCTTCCAGGCTGATGACTTCGTGCAGGGCCCGCTTGACTTCGCCAGAAAGGTATAGTGCACCCAAAGATCGACTATCTACAACAATTTAATTAATGCGTTTACAAAACCTGGGTGATAAGCGACATTTTCTGAAAACTTCTCCACGAATACTTGTTAAGATTTTTTTAAGAACATGTATTCTACACTAGAGCGCATCATGCAACCGCAACTTCAAGACACATGTTTGGTTTTGTGGGGGTTTTTCTAGTGTTTCATAAGGGGACTGTAATGGTTGATGTTATCACGTGATAAATAAGTGCATAATAAGCATCCTAATTATTTAAAATAATAATATTGCTTTGATATAGTTTTAGTTAATATGGATTTCCGCAAAGTAACGCCTGATTCAATTAATTAGACAAAGCATCCGTCACGTTTTGACAAAATAATACTGTGAGTGATGACAGATGCTTTGTAACTTATTTATCACGTGATAAACGCAACCATCAAATGCCCCCTGGACGTTAACAGACAGAGCTTTCCTTGTCGACTACGACTATCGTTTGTGTGTTTTTGTCCCTTTTGAAAGGATCGCATAATATCCATAGACAAACATAAATCCATTACTCTTCTGGAAGTAACCATTCAAACCAGCCATGTCAGCCTCATTTGTTTAATCCTTGAGATATAGTATAGACTATTATCTTTGTATTAAACCATTGATACAAAGATCACAGCACAAAGAGAACTTGAAATGCGTAACCTGGCGGAAGAGACAAGGAATCGAACACGGTACCCCAGATTACCGATTCAATGCGTTAATCTTTCCACCACGCTAACGCCAAATAATCTTTCGATTTTTTCCATACGCTTTGTGTGTCAATCTTTGCATTGTTTATTTGAAACTTGAATTGAAATTTTCCAGGTGTCATGCGCCCGCACATCCTACGAGCTGTCCACCGGCCAGCGCCAGGAGTCGCACACCCTGAAACTGAAGCCCTTCATGGTGGATATGCTGGACGTGGTCGCGGTGGAAGGACCTGCCGGCGGCGTGGAGTGCTGGATGGACATACAGAAGGGTGTCTTCCCTAATGTGAGTAACCTATTAAGAGGAGGCTGATGGGTTAACTCCCAATGCCAAAATACCCCTCTTTGTTATAACTTGAAGTCATTGTGTGTTTTCCGTACCCAAAGGGTAAAAACGGAACCCTAAAACTAAGACTCCACTGGCCGTCTGTCTGTCTGTCAACAGGCTGCGTAACCTATGAACCGTGATAACTAGCAGAATAAAATAAATATTTAAGGGCTCCCATACCGATTTCAATATAGAAATCAAATACTTACCTACTCGCCATGAAATTATTTTTGTTATGTAGAACTTTACTAAGTATACGATAATAATAAAGCCCGCATAATGAACAAAAACCCTTGAAAGAGGAAAAAAAGAAACACAAAAATAATAATTATAATGCTAGGCTATTAGACTATCTACCTAAACTAGGCACCAACATGAGAAGCAATGAATTCTGAAAAGAAACAGAGACTTAATATTGATATCCCTAACCAGAAAAACTCCCATTATAATTATCTTCAGAACAGACCAATTTTTGCAGGAATATCTCAGAGTCCAATCAACACCGATTTGATCGGTCAAAATATAGACCAGATATATAATTATTAGGTACTTATTCTTTTCCACGAGACGGTTTATATTAGGTAATAATAAAAATCCTAATTAAACATTACATTCATTACATTCCAGACGACCCCACTGAAAGACTCGATCAAGATCGGCGAATACCTGACCATCCTGGTGTACCTGAAGGACGTGAGGAACCAGTTCAACCTGAAGATCCACGACTGTTGGGCTTATGATAATGATGAGTACGACAGCCCGAAGACAAGCAAAATACAGCTCACGGACAAGGAAGGATGCCCGAAGTAAGCATCATGTTTTTATTAGTCCTTAACACGTTCACTGCAACAACTACTTGTGACACTCGTAGTGCGTAATAATGATCTCTTCTCATAGAAATTAAATATTCAATACAATTTTACAATTGTATTGATTAATAATCTAATTCTTCGAACTTTAATATATAGGTAACCGGTAGAATATGAGATATAGCCGGCTGTTGACGCCCGTTAAATTCTAAAATTGTAGTTTTCTAAGGAAGGGTCATTAATTAATTATTGAAGGAAAAATCTTAACAGCAGTGCATTGTAGGATTAGGCGCGCGGCACCGCTATCCGTCGGTATAAAATTCTTCCGTTCATCGCGATGAAGATGGAACAGCTGAACGAATTTTAGCCAATTTTAGAACAGAGATAGCTGGGCACCCAAAGACGCTTATACGGGTGAATATTCAGCGTTTGGAAGGCTTTTTTTCGTCATTCTAACTTCTACAAATATTGTTAAAAGTGATGATTGTTGGAAGTCGATTTTTTATGTATACTGAACCCAGGACCGAGTGCGATCCTAGTTAGATAATTAAAACGAGTGGCTCTTCCGTTGCGGTAAAAATCGTGAAAAAATAATGACGCTAGAACACCGCGATTACAACGCTCGGAGAATCACCCACGCGGTCGGAGTTGGCACCTTCTAGCATTTAATTATATTTCTCTAATTTACAGGAAGAAGAAGCTGATCGATCTGTGGCAAAAGAGCACAAACACAGGCAAGAGCGGCGCCACATTGATCGCATACAGCAAAGTGAGCGCCTTCCGATTCCCTGAGACAGACCAGGTCTACCTCACATGCAACGTCGAGGTAAGACGTTATTAAATTTATATACGACACACCTATAAAACACAGGCTTATGCAATCAAAATATAAAAATTACATAATACAGGTAGTACGTCCAACTTGTGTCTCATTTACGAGCGTGCGACAGCATTCTCAAGTAGACGGCAATTTACAGTGGTGACAAATTATAAAAATAAGAATGAAATTAATCACTCTTTAGGCTACCTGGCCAATGAAACGGGGCAGAGAGAATTAGGGCTTGCAGTACCGGAAAATTTTAGTATGGAGCCACAGGGAGTTCCCTGTACTGCTATACAAAAAAATCCCGGTACTGCAAGCCCTAGAGAGAATGAACCAATCAGGATGCGTCTTTGTGAAGCTCGAAAGAATAGCATATAAATCTGAGAAATTTAATTGGTCCCTTTAACAGCTCCGCTCCGCTTAAATGTCTAAAAACCTCAGCCATTGCGGTGAGGATTTTAGTTTTTTGTGCTTTTTATTTAAATCTTTCTTAATCGTATACAAGATGCACTCCAGTTTTTTGTGCTTATTATTGTTTTATGAAAAAAAAAACCATATAATTACTCTTCCTCACACAAGCAAACATTCAATTCAAATTGATCTAACAACTCACTTGTGTATAATCAACATTGTCGGAATATTATACATTGAACGAATTCCTAAGTTGTTTGAAAAATTAACGTCTGATTCATTTTACAGCTCTGCACGAACAACTGTGAAGGAAACTGCAAAGGAATCACTACCGAAGTGACAACTCTTATTCCGGACACGAAATGCTACCCCGGATCCAGAGATCCTCAGTGCCAGCAAGTAACAGGCCCGCCTCAAATTAAGTGTTACCCTGGGTCGCCCGACCCTAGGTGTCCAAAAGCCATAACACCGGCACCCAACTGCTACCCAGGAAGCACGGATCCTCGTTGTCCTAAGCCTGCTTGCTACCCAGGCTCAACGGATCCCAACTGCCCGCAAACGCCCAGACCAACTACCTCGTCTCCGCCTACATATCTGCCACAATCTACAACAGGACGACCCAACTGCTATCCTGGAAGTACGGATCCACGATGCCCTAGGCCAACGACACCTTCGCAACCTAATTGTTTCCCGGGCAGTAATGACCCTAGATGCCCAACTACACAGGCTACTCCCAACTGCTTCCCTGGTGCTACTGATCCACGCTGTCCGAAACCGAACACCACTCCAGCGCAGCCCAACTGTTACCCAGGAAGCCAGGACCCAAGATGCCCTAGGCCAACCACTCCTCAACCACAAAAATGCTACCCTGGATCACCAGATCCTAACTGTCCACAACCAAGCCGACCTACTACGCTGTCGCCGCCCACATACTTACCTCCATCAACTACTGGTCCTCCAAACTGTTACCCTGGAAGCACAGATCCTCGGTGCCCTAAACCAAGCACACAGGCACCTCCCAACTGCTATCCTGGATCTACTGACCCTCGTTGTCCAAAACCGACAACACAAGCACCCCCTAACTGTTACCCTGGAAGCACAGATCCTCGTTGCCCTAAACCAACCACCCAGGCGCCACCTAACTGTTATCCTGGATCCACTGACCCACGTTGTCCTCGACCAACGACTCAATCACCTCCCAACTGCTATCCTGGAAGCACGGATCCAAGATGCCCGAAACCGACAACTCAAGCGCCTCCAAACTGTTATCCCGGAAATACCGACCCGAGATGCCCTAAACCTACTACCCAGGCACCACCAAACTGCTACCCTGGAAGTACTGATCCTCGTTGCCCGAAGCCTACCACTCAAGCACCACCAAATTGCTATCCTGGTAGCACGGATGCGAGATGCCCAAAACCGACAACTCAGGCACCTCCCAACTGTTACCCCGGAAGTAACGACCCGAGGTGCCCTAAACCTACTACCCAAGCACCACCAAACTGCTATCCTGGTAGCACGGATCCCCGATGCCCCAAGCCTACTACGCAGGCACCACCCAACTGTTATCCTGGAAGTACAGATCCAAGATGCCCTAAATCTACAACTCCCAGGAAACCAGTGTGCTACCCAGGATCTCCGGATCCCAGTTGCCCACAGCCTCCACGGCCAACGACATCATCGCCACCAACGTATTTGCCTCCGTCTACGACTGGACGGCCCAACTGCTATCCTGGAGCTACCGATCCTCGTTGTCCGAAACCTACCACTCCTGCACCACCAAACTGCTACCCTGGAAGTACTGATCCTCGTTGCCCGAAGCCTACCACTCAAGCACCACCAAATTGCTACCCCGGAAGCACGGACCCTCGATGCCCGAAACCAACAACCCAGGCACCACCAAACTGCTATCCTGGAAGCCAAGACCCTAGATGTCCCAAGCCTACCACACAGGCACCACCAAACTGTTATCCTGGAAGCCAAGACCCTAGATGTCCCAAGCCTACCACACAGGCACCACCAAATTGCTACCCTGGAAGCAATGATCCCAGATGCCCTAAACCCACCACCCAGGCATCACCAAATTGCTACCCTGGAAGTACCGATCCACGTTGTCCAAAACCTACCACTACTACTCAGGCTCCCCCTAGATGTTACCCAGGCAGCACAGACCCACGCTGCCCTACGCCTACCACTCCAGCTCCACCTAACTGCTACCCTGGAAGTACAGACCCCCGTTGCCCCAAACCTACCACAACAAGAAAACCGGCTTGTTACCCCGGATCTCCCGATCCTAGCTGCCCACAGCCTCCAAGACCAACTACGTCGTCACCGCCCACGTATTTATCTCCATCAACTACATCGCGTCCAAACTGTTACCCTGGAAGCCAAGACCCTAGATGTCCCAAACCCACCACTCCAGCACAACCGAACTGTTACCCTGGAAGCCAAGACCCTAGATGTCCCAAACCAACCACTCCAGCACCACCGAACTGTTACCCTGGAAGCCAAGACCCTAGATGTCCCAAACCCACCACTCCAGCACCACCGAACTGTTACCCTGGAAGCCAAGACCCTAGATGTCCTAAACCCACCACTCCAACACCACCGAACTGTTACCCTGGAAGCCAAGACCCTAGATGTCCTAAACCCACCACTCCAGCACCACCGAACTGTTACCCTGGAAGCCAAGACCCTAGATGTCCCAAACCCACCACTCCAGCACCACCGAACTGTTACCCTGGAAGCCAAGACCCTAGATGTCCCAAACCCACCACTCCAGCACCACCGAACTGTTACCCGGGAAGCACTGATCCTCGGTGTCCTAAGCCCACAACTCCAGCCCCGCCGAACTGCTATCCTGGTTCAAACGATCCTCGTTGTCCAAAACCCACTACCCCCGCTCCCCCTAACTGCTACCCAGGAAACAGAGACCCTCGTTGCCCTCAGACAACTCCAAAGCCTGTTTGCTATCCTGGCTCTCCAGATCCTAACTGTCCCCAGCCACCAAGACCTACAACTCTAACGCCCCCAACGTATTTGCCACCTTCAACTGAAATACCAAAATGTTTCGCTGGTTCTACTGATGCCCGTTGTCCTAGACCTACCACTCCAGCACCCCCTAACTGTTACCCTGGATCAACTGACCCACGTTGCCCTAAGCCAACGACCCCGGCTCCTCCCAACTGCTATCCTGGAAGTACGGATCCTCGTTGTCCTAAACCTACTACGCCAGCACCTCCGAATTGCTACCCAGGTAGCCAAGATCCTAGGTGCCCTAAACCTACAACCCCAGCACCACCAAACTGTTATCCTGGAAGCACTGATCCTCGGTGCCCTAAGCCAACTACACCTGCTCCACCGAACTGCTACCCAGGAAGCAGGGATCCCAGATGCCCTCAACCTACTACACCTGCTCCACCAAAATGCTTCCCTGGATCAACTGATCCACGTTGCCCGAAACCAACAACACCCGCTCCACCGAACTGCTACCCAGGTAGTACCGATCCACGTTGCCCTAGACCGACAACCCCCGCACCGACCACTCCAAGGAAGCCAGTATGTTACCCTGGATCTCCTGATCCTAGCTGCCCACAGCCTCCAAGACCGACTACATCGTCGCCACCTACGTATTTACCTCCGTCGACTACGTCGCGTCCAAACTGCTACCCTGGATCAAATGATCCACGTTGTCCTCGGCCAACCACACCAGCCCCGCCAAACTGTTATCCTGGATCCACTGATCCTCGTTGTCCTCGACCAACAACCCCAGCACCACCCAACTGCTACCCTGGCAGTACCGATCCTCGCTGTCCTAAACCTACCACCACCACCCAAGCTCCTCCGAGGTGTTACCCAGGAAGCAATGACCCTCGGTGCCCTAAACCAACAACCCCAGCACCTCCCAACTGCTATCCAGGAGCAACAGATCCACGCTGCCCGAAGCCGAGTACGCCAGCCCCACCAAATTGCTTCCCAGGAAGTACAGACCCTCGTTGTCCCAAACCAACTACTCCTGCTCCTCCGAAATGCTATCCAGGCTCAACCGACCCTCGCTGTCCAAAACCAACGACACCAGCGCCTCCTAATTGCTACCCTGGAAGCCGAGACCCTCGTTGCCCACAGCCGACCCCTCCAAAACCTGTTTGCTATCCTGGTTCTCCGGACCCTAACTGTCCCCAACCATCAAGACCTACTACGCTTACGCCACCTACGTATCTTCCTCCTTCCACTGCAGGACCTAAATGCTTCCCTGGTTCAAATGACCCCAGGTGTCCCAAACCAACAACCCCAGCACCACCAAACTGTTATCCTGGAAGCACAGATCCTCGGTGCCCCAAGCCAACTACACCTGCTCCACCGAACTGCTACCCAGGAAGCAGAGATCCCAGATGCCCTCAACCAACTACGCCTGCTCCACCAAAATGCTTCCCTGGATCAACTGATCCACGTTGTCCGAAACCGACAACACCCGCTCCCCCGAACTGCTACCCAGGTAACAGGGATCCTAGATGCCCTCAACCAACCACACCTGCTCCTCCAAACTGTTTCCCTGGATCAAACGATCCACGTTGCCCCAAACCAACAACTCCTGCTCAACCGAACTGTTATCCTGGAAGCACAGATCCTCGGTGCCCCAAGCCAACTACACCTGCTCCACCGAACTGCTACCCAGGAAGCAGAGATCCCAGATGCCCTCAACCAACTACGCCTGCTCCACCAAAATGTTTCCCTGGATCAACTGATCCACGTTGTCCGAAACCGACAACACCCGCTCCCCCGAACTGCTACCCAGGTAACAGGGATCCTAGATGCCCTCAACCAACCACACCTGCTCCTCCAAACTGTTTCCCTGGATCAAACGATCCACGTTGCCCCAAACCAACAACTCCTGCTCAGCCGAACTGTTATCCTGGAAGCACAGATCCTCGGTGCCCTAAGCCAACTACACCTGCTCCACCGAACTGCTACCCAGGTAGTAGAGATCCCAGATGCCCTCAACCAACTACGCCAGCTCCTCCAAAATGCTTCCCTGGATCAACTGATCCACGTTGCCCCAAACCGACAACTCCTGCTCCACCTAACTGCTACCCCGGGAGCCGAGACCCTAGATGTCCTCAACCAACAACCCCTGCTCCTCCGAACTGCTTCCCAGGCAGTACCGACCCAAGATGCCCGAAACCCACCGCACCTCCCCAAATAAAATGCTACCCAGGCTCAAATGACCCTAGATGTCCTAAACCATCATCACCTAAACCTGTTTGCTACCCTGGTTCTCCAGACCCTAACTGCCCTCAACCCCCTAGGCCGACAACTCTGACTCCTCCGACGTATCTGCCTCCATCCACCGCTGGACCGAAATGTTACCCTGGATCAAGTGATCCCAGATGCCCTAAGCCAACTACACAGGCTCCTCCTAATTGTTATCCTGGAAACCAAGACCCTAGGTGTCCTAGACCGACGACGCCTGCCCCTCCTAACTGCTACCCAGGAAGCACAGACCCTCGTTGTCCTAAACCAACCACTCAAGCACCACCCAACTGCTATCCTGGTAGCAATGATCTGAGATGCCCCAAACCCACTACCCAAGCACCACCAAACTGTTATCCAGGAAGTAGAGACCCGAGATGTCCTCAACCTACTACACAAGCCCCACCAAACTGTTATCCAGGAAGTAGAGACCCAAGATGTCCTCAACCTACTACCCCAGCGCCACCTAACTGTTATCCCGGCAGCACTGATCCACGTTGTCCCAAGCCAACCACTTTGGCACCAACTACTCAAGCGCCCCCAAGATGTTACCCAGGAAGCCAAGACCCCCGTTGTCCTAAACCTACTATCACAACACAGTCTCCCCCTAGGTGCTATCCCGGAAGTACAGATCCCAGATGCCCAAAACCTACAACTCCTGCACCTCCAAATTGCTACCCAGGTAGCCAAGACCCTAGGTGTCCGAAGCCAACAACACAGAAACCCGTGTGTTATCCTGGCTCCCCTGATCCAAATTGCCCCCAACCACCAAGGCCAACAACGTTGACTCCTCCTACCTATTTGCCACCATCCACATCAGGACCTAAATGCTACCCAGGCTCTACTGATGCTCGTTGCCCTAAACCGACTACCCAGGCTCAACCTAATTGCTATCCAGGCAATAATGACCCTAGATGCCCTAGACCGACTACTCCAGCACCTCCAAATTGCTTCCCAGGAAGCACGGACCCCCGTTGTCCTAAACCTACCACCCCTGCTCCACCAAAGTGCTATCCAGGCAGTACTGATCCACGTTGCCCTAGACCAACGACCCCTGCGCCACCTAATTGCTACCCGGGTAGCCAAGATCCTAGGTGCCCTAAACCTAGCACACCTGCGCCACCAAATTGCTACCCAGGCAGTACCGATCCTCGCTGTCCTAAACCTACCACCCCTGCTCCACCAAAGTGCTATCCTGGCAGTACTGATCCACGTTGCCCTAGACCAACAACCCCTGCGCCACCTAATTGCTACCCGGGTAGCCAAGATCCTAGGTGCCCTAAACCTAGCACACCTGCGCCACCAAATTGCTACCCAGGCAGTACCGATCCTCGCTGTCCTAAACCTACTACCACCTCTCAAGCGCCCCCTAGGTGTTACCCAGGCAGTACCGACCCTCGTTGTCCCAAGCCTACAACTCCAGCACCACCAAACTGCTACCCGGGCAGTAATGACCCTAGATGCCCAAGACCCACTACCCCAGCCCCACCTAACTGCTATCCCGGAAGTACAGATCCTCGTTGTCCAAAACCAACTACACAGAAGCCAGTCTGCTATCCTGGTTCCCCTGATCCTAACTGTCCCCAACCCTCAAGACCAACAACCTTGACTCCTCCTACTTATTTACCGCCTGCAACGCAAGGACCTAGGTGCTACCCAGGTTCAAATGACCCAAGGTGCCCTAGACCAACAACCCAGGCTCCACCAAATTGCTATCCCGGAAGTCAAGACCCTAGATGCCCTAAACCAACCACACAAGCTCCTCCCAACTGCTACCCCGGCAGTACTGACCCTAGATGCCCTAAACCTACTACCACCACTCAGGCTCCTCCTAGGTGTTACCCAGGAAGCACAGATCCTCGTTGCCCCAAGCCGACGACTCCAGCTCCGCCAAATTGCTATCCCGGAAGTCAAGACCCTAGATGTCCCAAACCAACCACACAAGCCCCTCCTAACTGCTACCCCGGCAGTACTGACCCTAGATGCCCTAAACCTACTACCACCACTCAGGCTCCTCCTAGGTGTTACCCAGGAAGCACAGATCCTCGTTGCCCCAAGCCGACAACTGCAGCTCCGCCAAATTGCTATCCCGGAAGTCAAGACCCTAGATGTCCCAAACCAACCACACAAGCCCCTCCCAACTGCTACCCCGGAAGTCAAGACCCTAGATGCCCTAAACCTACTACCACTACTCAGGCGCCCCCTAGATGTTACCCAGGAAGCACAGATCCGCGTTGCCCGAAACCAACGACTCAAAAACCCGTGTGCTACCCAGGTTCCCCAGACCCTAACTGTCCCCAACCACCAAGACCTACCACGTTAACTCCGCCTACTTATTTGCCACCATCCACTCAAGGGCCCAGATGCTACCCAGGTTCAAATGATCCCCGTTGTCCTAAGCCAACAACGCAAGCACCTCCGAATTGTTATCCCGGAAGCCAAGACCCTAGATGTCCCAGACCCACAACCCAATCCCCACCAAATTGTTACCCAGGAAGCCAAGATCCTAGATGCCCCAGACCAACAACACAGGCTCCTCCTAATTGTTATCCTGGAAGTTCCGATCCGCGGTGTCCCAAGCCTACCACTTTAGCACCAACCACTCAGACACCTAGATGTTACCCTGGTAGTACCGACCCTCGTTGCCCGAAACCTACCACTCAAGCCCCTCCCAACTGCTACCCAGGTAGCCAAGACCCAAGATGCCCCAAACCTACCACCCAAGCACCTCCCAACTGTTATCCTGGAAGCACAGACCCCAGATGCCCTAAGCCGACTACCCAAGCTCCACCAAACTGCTACCCAGGTAGTCGAGACCCTAGATGCCCACAACCAACTACTCAGGCACCTCCGAATTGTTTCCCAGGAAGTACCGACCCGCGTTGTCCTAAACCAACGACACAAAAACCAGTATGCTATCCCGGATCACCCGATCCTAGCTGCCCTCAACCTTCAAGACCAACGACGCTAACTCCACCTACATATTTGCCGCCTTCTACACAAGGACCTAGATGCTATCCTGGTTCTAACGATCCTAGGTGCCCTAAACCTACTACACAAGCCCCGCCTAATTGTTATCCCGGAAGCACGGACCCTCGTTGTCCTAAGCCTACTAGTCTAGCACCCACTACCCAGGCTCCCCCTAGATGTTACCCAGGAAGTCAAGACCCTAGGTGTCCTAAACCTACTCCCACCACTCAGTCTCCGCCTAGATGTTACCCAGGAAGTCAAGACCCTAGGTGTCCTAAACCTACTCCCACCACTCAGTCTCCCCCTAGATGTTATCCAGGCAGCACAGATCCTCGTTGTCCCAAGCCAACTACTCCAGCGCCAACCACTCAGGCGCCACCTAGATGTTACCCAGGAAGCCAAGATCCTCGTTGCCCTAAACCCACTACCCAGGCGCCACCCAATTGCTATCCAGGCAGCCAAGATCCCCGATGCCCTAAACCAACTACTCAATCTCAACCAAACTGCTATCCAGGTAGCCGAGATCCTAGATGTCCACAACCAACTCCAGCGCCTACCTGCTTCCCAGGCAGTCGGGACCCCAAATGTCAAGCTCCTAACTGCTATCCTGGTAGTCCAGACCCGAATTGCCCCAAACCAACAACACATAAACCCGCCTGCTATCCCGGATCTCCTGATCCTAACTGTCCCCAACCACCAAGACCTACTACATTGAACCCGCCTACTTATCTGCCACCCTCTACCCAACAACCAAGATGTTACCCAGGCTCTACTGATTCTAGGTGCCCTAAGCCAACAACTCAGGCCCCACCCAACTGCTTCCCAGGAAACAATGACCCCAGGTGTCCTAAACCAACGACCGAGGCATCCCCAAGATGTTACCCAGGTAGTACTGATCCCCGTTGTCCGAAACCAACGACTCAGGCACCTCCAAGATGCTATCCAGGCAGTACCGATCCCCGATGCCCCAAACCAACTACTGAAGCGCCTCCAAGGTGTTACCCTGGCAGTACCGACCCTAGATGCCCCAAGCCAACAACCGAAGCACCTCCAAGATGCTATCCAGGCAGTACCGATCCCCGATGCCCCAAACCAACTACTGAAGCACCTCCAAGGTGTTACCCTGGCAGTACCGACCCTAGATGCCCCAAGCCAACAACCGAAGCACCTCCAAGATGCTATCCAGGCAGTCCCGATCCCCGATGCCCCAAACCTACCACTGAAGCTCCTAGACCTACAACTCAGGCCGCAAGATGCTACCCAGGCAGCAAAGATCCCAGATGTCCACAACCCTCAACTCCTAGCGCCTGCTACCCAGGATCTACGGATCCCAGGTGTCCTCAGCCTTTCAGACCAAGTAGCACCAATCCCCCTTCGACGTACCTACCGCCATTCCCCGCTGAGAATGAAATCAAACCGGCCAGGACTGGTAGAGTGATTGCCAAGAATATTGACTATGAAGATGAAGCTCAAGCTGCTGCTGCTGCAGGTAAGAATAACTTTGTGTAGTCTCCATTAAATCCACTAGTATATAGTAGTAATATAGTGACATTGTCTAACCTATGACCTATGTAAAAGTTGTAACAACGCCAGCGCGTTCCACGATCAGGGACCTAACCAATTTTTTGTAAACCCCATGAATAAACATAATTAAGATCGGAATAGGCCCTATCCATCAAACAACTACACACAAAATGAAGCATTTCATTCAGAATATGAACTCAATTTGTTTTATGTTTTCCCAGAACACAATGACGAGCACAATTTCAGATCAACCTTTTATTTGGTGTCGTGATTCAAGTACATGTTATTCCGAATTCTTATCTCACCGCTATCTTATTCGCGATGTCATTACTTACCCCCATTCTCTTGTTTTGATTGACAATTCTTCTAATTTTTCAGATAACTTCCAATTCACAAGGACGAAGCCTAGATCAAGAAAAGCCCGTGACGTCAGTCATTTAGCCGAAATCATTGCTCAGACGACGAATAACTCCGCTGTTATCTATGTAACAGTTGGTTCAGTTCTGCTCATGTTATTATCAGCAACAATTGCTGTATACTTGTACAAAAATAATAAGAAAACTAACCTTAATACTCAAAGTACTTGTTAAATAAGATTATTACATGGTAAATTGTGATACTAGTAAGTCTGCTTCGTATGACTTCATGAATTTATTTGTTTCAATGCAAATGGCTACATTTAGCATTATAATCTGTATTTTTATTCTATCACTGCCGTATATTATTTAAGGTGAAGTCTTAATACTCGGATGCCTATTTTATTCCTTATAAAATAGTGCCATAATGAAAATGCTTCCGTTATTCTGAATGCATCCTCAGAAATATGTACATAAATAATTCTTTTTTACTCTATTTATAGCCCTAGTCAAATATTTATGTTTTTGGTTCTGGAAACTTTAAATTTCAAGCTTGAATATGTTTACTCGAATTTAAATGTGATATTTACATTTTATTGTAAATAAATTATATAGTTCGCCAGTATTTGTACTTATGTGGCCATTCGATGTAAAAAGTATATATACTAGTTATTGTATAACATTATGTGAAACAAGTTGAATTGTCCGGTTATGTACAAACGGTTAGAAGTCGAGGTGTAAGAAATGTATAAATTAGAAAATATGATTTTTTTATAACCGTTTTTGTACATTTCAGGCGTAACGTTTTTAATGTTTTGTAAGATTGCTTTTAAGATCAAATTAAACATTCTATGAATGTAAAAATAAAAACATTTGTTTTTTTTTACTCAACATTCTCGATAACTTTTGCCAGAAGTACCTACTTACTTACACCCTCTGGGTAACTTATCATTTTAAACCTAAGCACAAAATAGAAATAGTACAATACCTAGGGGGCGGTGAATGTCCCAGATCGCAGTTGGTTGAGGCCCGAACCTGAATTGCAGCCCGTGGCTTGTCTAAAGTTGTACGTCTTGCCTTAGTTCTGGTGAGTCCTTAGTCTGATCTGTGTCTACTGTCGACGCATATGTACCAACATGAGAGGAGGGTCACTTCACGAACTCAATCATCAAACGACCCCGTAATGAGATGTCAATCTTGCGGACGTCACTGTCGCTCCCGCATCCGACTGCATAGTCATTTCAAACACTGCCACAAAAACGCTGCATAAAATCATCTGATAAAGATGTAAAGGCTTATGATGATGTAGCAACTAATAATCAGAAAAATTCGACGACCGGTCTTGCCTAAGAAGAAATCAATGTACTCTATCAGAACAAATTGAATTGTCCGATATTACTCTGGACGTGAGTGGACAAGTTAGTGGAAGTAGAGATGTACCGTCCTCGACAACGTTTCCCGATGTGTACAGTCGCCATCAGATATATCGCAGCATATAAGGCGTTCATAAATATCTGAACATGTACTGTAACGCCCATTCAATAAGAGTCGTACTGTCGCGGCGAGTGGCGACTGTATGAGATGTTCTCGAGAAAGTTCTTTACCCATACAAATTAGGAAACGTTCTTGAGAACACATCTGGCACATCTGTAAATGGAAGGTAGGTATAAGAGATATAAACCTTTTTTTTATTTAATACATTATTATTTTTGGAACTATTTCACAATAATAATATATAAAGACTTACTTCTTACTCTAAACACTAATTATAGTTATCATTGTTATCAAGCATTCAGTAGTGCGTGAGCTATCAGAATGTGATTCGCGTTTTGTACCTGTCTCGCTCGCTCTAAGGCGATCCAGATAAGAACCTCTCAGTTTTCACCCAAACCCAAATCGCAATTTGAGAGGTCACGCACTGTACTAGTAGTGAGTTGAGTACAAAATATAAAAGGGACCAGACCAGTGACGAAACATCAAGGGAACACAATTCATACTCAGGTTTTTAAGTTACATTTATTTATTATTTATTTATTTCAATATTTGAAGTCAATCAGCAAAACGTGAATTGATCGAGAAGGTACACACTAAGCAAACATTTAAAAATATATAAAAAGCCTCTTTGAATTACTTGCCCCATTATTAAGTCTTTTCACACTGATATTTTTTAGCTGTTAAAATTTCTTTTTTAATAAATAAAGGAATACTGTTCACTAGTTTATTTCAATTATGAGTTACAAAAAACATATTCAATAGGTAACCTACAAACATACATATAAGCTGTTAAAAGGAGTTCGAAAACGTTCCAATAGCTCTTTTGTAGCTGGATCATACACTTAGGAAAAACTGTTTTGTTAGCTTTCCTGACAATATAGTTAACGATTTCGTTACATTTCACTTCTGTTTTCATTAAATAGCTTTCAAGAAATAGAAGGGTTGTACATGCCAAGCTCCATCTAGAAAATTAGCCTTTAAACCCTATTAATTGTGTAGTGTCGACAGGAAAGACGTATAAAGCGTACTTATACTAAAAACTGTGTCTGAGCCAGCTAGTTCTAAACTTCTACTACATTTGTTCAGTGGGTCTATGATGGTTGCGTTTATCACGTGAATGCACCCTTCAATGTTATAATTACTAATTCCATGCACCTCTCTGATATCACGGAGAGATCTCCAAAGTGGTGGTATATCTAGTGTATCGCCACTTCGCCAACCCGGTCGCGTAAGTTTGCGCCTCATTTATATGCGATGCCATAGATATCAGGCACAAACGAAACGTGACCGGGTAGTAACTTGACATGTCACTCTTTGATGACAGTAAAAGGCGATACGCAACTATCCTTGGCCCACTGAACGACGGGTTATTCCCGTGATATAAATGTACAAATAAAATCTAGAAATACTAGAGCACCTAACAGTATTATCGGTCGATCATCTTGATACGAATGGGCCCGTCTGGCGTGTACATGGGGTGTATGTGGTAGTCCAAAGGCTCGTGGTGATATTCCATCTTAAACGCCTGCACAACCTGTGAAGCAAAAAAGCGTTATGATGTAATGAAAAACCTACCTCTTTATCTATACTTCTTACAAAGGTTGGGTTGTCTGTTTATGTCCAAATGCATAAAAGACCATTACCCCTGTGCCGCGGAGATAATCCCATTAGCATAGGGTTATACTCCCACACAAAGTTCGACTACTGGCTAACCAGCCCTGATACAGTTCACGTCATGTCTTAAAAAAAACGAATGAAAGGAAACTAGAGTACTCGACTAAAGAAAATGCTTTAGTAGAGTCTGACTATTTTGATCTGACAGACAACAACGGAAGACTTTTTGTTACTATTTGCATTTGTTGCTGCAGTCTGCGAGTTGGACGTAACTATTTGGATAGATGTTCGCACCCATTTTTATTACAGGCCAGTTCAAACACAATAAAGCTGAAATTATAATTTAAAAAAATACTGATACAAGACTCGCAGCGTTTTCACGCTGGATCGCAAATGGACAGGACAGCATTTGTACCAGAAACGATTCAGAGCGAGAGTCTTCCCCCTTTTGCTTAAGTCGACGGTCTACGTCGCGCTCAAAACTTCTCACCTTACAAATTACTGTATGTATCTCCAGCTCAGCGAACCGCCTGCCAAGACACATTCTTCTACCAAAGCCGAAGGGAAGCGAAGCAAAGGCACTATGCTTCTGAAGTGGAGAGCGTTGAAGCCAACGCTCCGGAAGGAACTCTGATGCTTCAAAGAAATTTTCTTCGCTGTTGCCCATCACGTAGTGTTGGAAGATCACTTGTGTCTGGGAAAATAATAATATTTTTAACGATTAGCTTCTTTTTTAAATCTAATTTGTTTCAAAGTTGAAATTATAGGAAAAATTAAAGCAATTTCAACATCAAAAATTAAAAAAATAACTGTAATTGAATAATTGTATTTAAAAGTGGAATTTGAAAGGGATTAAATGGAATAATTCTTATATGTTTACAGTGGTGTATCGAACATATCACGGATATAATGGCCGTATGACTTTTGTACTTTTACTTTTATATTTTGTGCAATAAAGTTTAAACAAATAAATAAACGCGAGATCTAAAGGAAACATATTATAATGCTCAATACATTTATAACTTACTCCTCTAGGAATATTGTATCCACAGATAACTGTATCTTTAGTTAACTGTCGGCCATTCCCGATGACCACTGGATACATTCTGCAAAAATGAAGGATACAAAATGTTAAGGTCACGCTTACATATTTACAGGGGCGTAGCTATGGCCGTATCAATGATACGGGATCCCCAGGCCGCAGGAGCCACGACGTGTCGTCGCCGGGGCATCCAGTCATATTTTGATACAAGGCCCAACTATGCCACTACATCTTAATTTTTTTTTTAATACTACGACGTTGACAAACAAGCATGCGGCCCGCCTGATGTTAAGCAGTTACCGCCGCCTATGGACGCTTGCAACGCCAGGAGCATCACACGCGCGTTGCTGACCCTTTAAGAACCTATTTACTCCCCTTTTGAAGAACCGCATACTGTAGCCCCTGGGGAAAGCCTAGGCAGGAGTTCATTCCACATGCGGAGTGTTCGCGGTAGGAAATTTCTCTGGAATCGCACAGTTCTCGACCATTTAGCCTCAAGTATGTGAGGATGAATTCCCTACCGATGGCGAGCAGTGCGATGGTAGCGATGTTATAAAATCAAACGTCCTTCTACATGCATTAATAGGCCATGATTGGATCGACGGGATTTTTTGGATACTGATATGATATTGCATGCAGACGTACGTTCTATAGTACAAGCAAATTGCATTATCTAATTGGCAGCGTGGAAGGTACTAGCCTTAATACTTCCTTGACACAAGCTTTGAGATACGGCATTTGGTTGATGTCTCCGGGCTTCAGATCCCTTCCTTGCAATACTTGTGAAACCTCCTTGTAGATTTTTTCTTGTACTTGGGGCCTGAGCGACAGCTGGTATAGTATGGATGCCACGGCATTTGAGGTCTGGAATTATGATTAATTCATTGATACAGGTGTTTATAATTTAAATTTATTTTTATTAAAGCAGTAACGTCTGCTAGCGTAAAGCAAAACATTAAGCGAAAAATTTAAAAAATGTGGTTGAAAAATTCAGTTGCTCTCGCATCAGGTTCAGTGGTCTAATAGGTAGGACACCCGCGTTGGCCCGGAAAGCCGTTGGAAACGCGCAATCCTGCCTGAACCATGAAATTTTTCAATTTTTCGCTTCATTGTAAGCAAATTACATTTAAGCGCGCCTTTGAATATTGACGAAGCAATATTAATAGTTTCACTATTGCTATTAATATTTTTAGGCGTAACAGTCTCTTGCTGTTTGAACTAAGATCTTATGGCTCTTATATAATAACCTCTAGAGGAAACATAATAGTAGGTATACGAAGGATATAGATTGATTATCAGTTAATTTATCCTCACAACCATACAACAAACGTAAACGTTCAGCAAACGTAAATATATACGTTCTTGTTAGGGAGTCACCGTTGACAGATATGTCTGGGAGGACATAATCATTATCATCATCACTTCTAACATATTATATCAGGAAGCTTAGTGAAACTTCTTGGAAATTTACAGGTAATTCCGTTTCGTCTACACCGGAAGGTCCAACTAACCCAACTTGCAAAATAAAATAAAATAGCCATCTTAACTTTCGTGAGTGACGAAGTTATCGCGCCGCTGTACCGGTAGCAGTCCCTGATGGAAAGCTCTGTACGAGTTCGAAACATGTCGGGCCGTTTCTGACAATTTCACGTGAGTGTAAGCCACTTAATACAATAATAAAAATAAAAAAAACATTGTTTACAGAAACATAGTTACCGTATCAATTCCCACGAGGAACATGTCCAGAGCTGCCACAGCCGCCACTCTGGTGCCCGCAGCAGCCACCAGGTCTTGCAGCAGTGACTTGTTGCCCGAACTGGCTTTCCCCTCCTCTAGTGCCCTCTCCACGTGGCTCAGAGTCACACTAAAATAGAGAAAAAAACTGTTCACTGCTGAGTCCAGTTGATTTTGATTTTTCTATTAACAAGTCTATACTAAATTATTGATACGATCTCATCTAATTAGAGACACATTTCATCTAATCACCACCTGACGATAAATTGCAATAAAGGAAATTTACTTAGTGGCTAATTGATTGCAATTTGAAAAGGTTTTTCCAGAGGTATTACACTCCAAAACTTTCTTCTGAAACCAAAACATAATAGGACGCCTGCGTTGAAGACAACCCGACATATTACAATTGACACCCTGTTCTCCAAGGGTAAATGGAAGGCTAGTGGTCACAATACAAACCACCAACACAGTGGATGGACTTAACAAATCTGCGACACAAACCACCATAGTCCAATCACATAACTTTTAAGATCGTAACGAATGGAGCTCCATTATCCACAACATCATCATGAAATCACAGTAGTCTGTCGAGAGTGAACGAGTGACCAGGAGGAACTTGGACTCTTTCTCACAATGATGACCTGAGTACCTACCTGAGGATAGTATCAAGCGCGTTGACATATTGCTTAAACATTCTGGTGTTCCACAGCCTCCACCAGGGTGCCTTCAGCTCCAACTGACCCACACATAAGAAGAACGTGTTCACAGCGTCGATGAGGCGCTGGCTTTCTGAACCTGCTGACGCGTGGAAGCAGCCGAGACGGGTGTCCAGGGCTATCAGGCCAAGAGCTGGAGAAACAAGGATTCAGTTGGTGAAAATCAGAAGCGTTTCAACCGCTACCTCAGTTTCGTTACGAAATTTGGACGATAATCGTAACGAAAGCTGAAGTATTGAAGCTTGAATCTTCGGGTAAAATCAAGCGCGATTTTCCTTTTTCACGAGTAAAGGCAGCTTAGTGTGTTAAAGTGGCGGTGAAAATATATAGTTTATGCAACTGTTACACATAATGAAGGGCCTTAAACGTGAGAGTAGTTGGTGTGGCTGCACTGCGAGATTACGGTATTGTATTATGTACTAGTCCTCAACCTGTGTTCAACCAGACCGCATCCAGAAGCTATCCATAAATACATTTTCAGTTTGTTCCTATTTATTTGGTGATCATTTTTACTTACTCGCATTTTAGTGTACCATGGTAATGAAGCCTAAATATTTCTTGTATGTATTTATGTTAGTAAACAAATTGACTCACATTCCAATGACCACTTGTGAACTTCATTTAGGAAGTCATCTGGTGTTTCATAGTCCTCTTTCCTGATTTCACGCAACCTGAAAGTCAAAATGGCTTATTATTATTAGTATCAATGTTAATAACTGCGGATCTCTAGCCAGCCTTTCCCGAAAGACGCTTCTACTTTCAGCGCCATATAAGGGTCCTCTACCAAGTGGATTTTGGCATTTTTGGTCTACATCATCCGTTTCCTGATAAGAATAACAGAGAGAGAGAGAGAGAGAGAGAGAGACAGTGTTGTTAAGACGAAAGCTCACTGTTACTTTTCTTTCTGCAGTGACTAATTCAACTGGCTAATTCAACACCATTTTCTATCCAGGATTGCTAACTGTCGAATACAAGTAGAAGTAAAGGCATAAAAGAGTTTTTTGTGCTGTTGGTTGCTGTTGTGACCGATCGTAGCTCATAATTATGAATCGATTCGAAACATGTCGAGCTATATTCGACTTGAATGACGTGAGTAAACCCGTTTTGCATGTATTTTAAGGGTTATTATTTTCCGGGCAGCAATGGCATCTAAAATATTATAATGAATAGGTAATGACGTCAGTGCCCAGGGAATAGAAGCCCATTTATTAATATAAGTGCCAAGTTATTGTTTTTGTAGGTTAGGTTAGGTTCAGTTACACTTTTTTCGATGCCGGGTTAAATACATGTTTGAGAATCCCGGGTGTATTCAATGTAATATTAGTACCTGTTTACGAAAGAGTCCGCGACTTCGCTGACTGCCACTGTGTACTGGGCGGCAGCGCTGGTGCTCAGCGCGACCCTCGACACTTTAGTTCGGAACGCTGACCAGGAATCGCCATGTCTGTAAAGATTAAAAAATATATACGAAAAAGATTTAACGATCGGGAATCGAAAAATTTAGGATTCGAACCCGGAGTTTCGGTGACTTGGTATAGAAATCAACATGGCGTCAAAATAAGGTTCGGGAAGCTTTATTCCCGTTTTTTAACGTTTTATTTAACTTGCTCTGTTTTATAGGTATTTTCTTATACGTTTTATTTCGGAGTTTATTGTTACTTAAGATTTCTTTCTTAAACTTGCAGCACATACCGTACGGCTATTTATGTATTATTGTCAACTAACGAGTTGATTTAAATAAAGTTATTTATGAGTAGTTTGCTTAATTTACAAAAACACCTTTCAGATTACCTTAGAACTGTTAAGAAAAAAGAGGAGGTTTTCAATTCAGTTGTATGTTTTAGCATTCGGTATCGATTTTAATTACTAATACTTACACAGCAATGACTCCCGCACAATTTTCTTCGGCGCCGAAAAAATCCTTTCTCAGTACGTGTTTGTAGTAATTCAGCGAAGGCATTGATGGTCTGTAAAAAACAAAAAATTGGGCAAGTGCGAGTCCGACTTGCGCATGAAGGGTTCCGTATCATAATCTATAACAAGTTTGTTGTATGGGAGCCCCCCTTAAATATTTATTTTATTTTTAGTATTTGTTGTTATAGCGGCAATATCCATATCCATATCCATTTATTCAGTATTAGTCATACACTGTCAACAAGTATAATACAATCAGCAATTAGGTATATTAAAGTAACTTAATTTATATATATATATTATATATTAATTTATATTGAAGTTAGGGATTAGGTACATTATAATATGAAATACAAGTTACTGTAAGTTTAAGTTAATAGAAATACATCATCTGTAAAAATTTCAACTGTCTAGCTATCACCGTTCTTGAGATACAGCCTGGTGACAGACGGACGGACGGACGGACGGAAGGACGAGCGGACGGACGGACAGCGAAGTCTCAGTAATAGGGTCCCGTTTTTATCCTTTGGGTACGGAACCCAAAAAACATATAATCCAGCAAATACTTACTAACCAACTTATAAGTTTTGAGATGTGTTTGTTTAGGAGTTCCTACGGCCACCTTCCATCTCCCCTCCCTTCCTTCCATATCCCCGACCAGCTTCAAGATACCAAATTATTGTGTTGTTACGTAACATATACACGCAGTTTCATTTTTAGGGTTCCGTACCTCAATCGGAAAAAAATAGTATAGAATCACTTTGTTGTCCATCCGTCTGTCTGTCTGTCAAGACCCTTAATGTCAAGAACGCGTGGAGGTATCGAGTTGAAATTAACACGATAAACTCAAGTATACAGTCCCTTGAAGCTGTGAAAAAATCAAACTTCTACGTTAACGTGAAAAAAAGATACGGCCGTTTATGTCGCAAAAAAACGTACATTTCGACACTCAAGGGAATCCAAATTATAGGGAACTTGCCGATGACCTTTAACTATGAAATTTGGCAAGTAATATCGTCACATACTAAAAATACTTACAAATATCTGAAAACTATACATTTGTAATAAAATCATGTAAAATATAGTCCTTTTCAAACATCATATTTGGAGAACTCGGTTGCGTTAAGTTTACACCTCGTTTGTATGCGGCGCCATACATTTCAGGTGCAAACTAAACTCAACTAGGCCGATTCAGATGGGATAAGTGAAAGTTTGTACGGAACCCTCGGTGCGCGAGTCAGACTCGCACTTGGCCGGTTTTTTTTATACTATAGATTAGAAGTAGGTTGAAATTAACCGTGTTAGAAACTAATTAACTATCAAACCTAGTTACAAGTGAACCTAATAAGCGTGTAAAAAAATGTGATTCTCCGTTCGCCGGAATATTATGAGATTATTTTCTATGAATGTCATAAATGACAGAAACATTTGTGAAAAACATCAGCAAGAACTCTCAGACCAATTCTATGAAAATGCATATCTAAATACGTAAACTTTTATTTTCAGCTGTAGTCGAGCGGAAAGTAAAGTTTCTCGGTTCTATAATGCGATTATAACAGGTTACTGTACTTTTAGGCATATACCAGCCTTCTATTCTATTGCTTGAAAGCTGTGTGGTGAAAGTATTAGTAAAATGTAATGTAATCGACAAACTAATGCATTGTCCACAGGATCTGTTTTAGAGACACTAACCCCACTTCTCTAGCGTAAAACACAAACAGCCTGTCCGGACGACCCAGCATCCCTTCGATTTTGATGCAGTCTCCGTACTGCTGACGAAGCGACAAGCGTACTTTATTCACGTGCCTTAGGGAGTAATTAGGTAATTAACTTCAGATCTCACCCTCTCGACTTCTCTGGCGTCAAACACAAAAAGCATAGCCAGACGATCCAGCACACCTTCTGTTGTGACGCTGTTTCCGTACTGCTGACGAAGCGACAAGCATACTTTGTCCACCTGTTATTAGGTAATTACCTCTGAGGAGCTCCGGTTTCAGATCTGAACACCCTCTCAACTTCTCTAGCGTCAAACGCAAAAAGCATGTCTGGACTACCCAGCAGCCCTTCAATTTTGATGCAGTTTCCGTACTTCTGACGAAGGGACCAGCATACTTTGTCAAGGCGATCCAAGGAGTGAACAAGTAATTACGATTTGACGACGCGGTTGGCTCAGTTTGCAAGCACCTGCCTACTGAGCGGCGGTCCCGGGTTCGAATCCCGGCCAGGGCAAATATTTGTGTGATGAACTCGAATATTTGTGCTCGGGTCATGGTTGTTCCTATGTATTTAAGTATATATTTATCTATATAAGTATGTATATCGTCGTCTAGTACCCATAACACAAGCCTTCTTGAGCTTAATTTGGGACTAGATCGATTTGTGTGAGGTTGTCTGATATTTATTTATTTTATTACCTGTGAGGAGCTCCGTCCTCAGATCTGAACACCCTCTCAACTTCTCTAGCGTCAAACACAAACAGCATGTCTGGACGACCCAGCAGCCCTTCTATTTTGACGCAGTTCCCGTACTGCTGACGAAGAGACAAGCATACTTTGTCCACGTGCTCCACGGAGTAGTTACCTAAAAAACAAAGAATAAGTAAATAAATAAAATAAAAAAATTCTTTTTGAAAAAAGTGTAAAATTAATTGGAGTCCATAATCTATTGCACCAGTTGTTGACCATTTACATAATATTATGTCTTATTGTTTTGGATAAACGGGATAAGCTCACTTCATTTATAAACGTTGATTGTGGGTCTTATAACTCAAAGAATTCTCTATTAGCCCAACCGAAAATCAAAACGAAAATTTACTAAAGCAGATACAAAAAAAATAACAAAAAAAAAGAACTGACTTCAAAAAACTGTAAAGCCAAAAATAACCCGTTCATGTACAGATTACATTTGAATCACTTTTTGAAGTCGGTGCTAAAACCACTCAATTATTATTATGAAAAAAGACGGCTTATTTTATTTTTGGCTTTTCAGCTTTTTTGAAGTCGGTTCTTTTTTGTTTTTGTTTTCTTATACCTAGTGATTCAAATAAAATACTTCTGGCGGGGTGATCTTGTTTGCATGCATCTCGTTTGAATTATACTCTAACTAACAGTTTAAGGAGCTATACCTTCTATCATCAGCTCAATATAGGAAGATGATGACTACCATATGCAAATACTTAAATAGCATTAGAAAATATATGAAAAGCATTACGAGGGTTGCCCTCGATTTCCCTGGGATCCCATCATCAGATACCAACTCGGTTATAATGGAACCACCTCAGGAGTATACTTTTTCAAATAAAAAAGAATTTTTAAAATCGGTCCACAATTGGCGGAGTAATCGGTGGACATACATAAAAAAAATACATACCGTGGAACATAGAACCTCCTCCTTTTTTGGAAGTCGGTTAATAAAAACTGCGATGAGTATATTCAAAATTATAATGTACAAAACGCAATACACAAAAATACATAGGTACGACTCACGGAAATCTATGAACCTCATAAATAGGTATGAATATGGTTAATTGGTCTGTGCTATTGTAATTACAATGTAATGCATGCAAACTGTTACTGTTACATTCAAGGAAAGTGAAACGCGTACCTTATTGATCCTTATTGCCATTATGGCAAGAGCGAAAACGAGAACTACTAATATATATAACTGATGAGAAATAGGTATACATTTCCGACTTAAAAATCGCCCATATATCGATAATGACCGTAATAATTCAGTTCCGCAATGATTGCGCATCAATCATACCAATCAACGTGTACCAATCATATACCACCAGGCTATTTATTTTGTAACCGAACTATAATTACCTTTCTAGAAACTAGTTTCAGCTAATATATCGAGTTACCATACGTGAGTAAAAGCTGGTTTGGATGGATATGGTCGGGACCTTTCTCTAGTGCGTAGATTTTCAAATTGTGGAAGGCGCAGGCGTAAAATTCATACAAAGGGAACCGTAATCAAGTAATAGCCTAAGACCAGTGAACGCATATCGGTCACTGCCTAAGACTGACCATCTTGATAATAATGCTGATGACATAATACTAAACATAATCACTTATATGGCAATGAGTCTGGCAAAGCTTGACAACAGTTGATACATTGCAAAATTGTAATCAGTAATAGGTAACTCCACCACAACCTTTGGAAATGATTACAGATAACATTGAACGAACGACGACCGACGACGAACTTTAGTACAAAATGGGAAGGGAGTCCATCCTTATGTTAATTATCAATTTATCATTCAGTGCACGAAGCGATTGACTTTATTACTTTTATTGTTATGATAATATTTACGAACAAGGCAGGAAATAATAATAATAAGGTTGTCGCTGAACCAGTAAACTTTTTCCATAGCCAAATGGCTACCCAAAGAGAAATTATCTCCCTTTCCCTTTGAGCATCCTGGGCACGTGCCCAAGGCCCTTCTTCCACGAGGGTTTCACGTGAGGCGTGAGATAGGGTCATGTGGGGGACTGGCAAATCCCGAAAACATATACCTAGATGACTTTTTTCTACTGTTCAATGGGGTCCCTAATTATAAAGTGCCCAGGCCCACCACTTGCTTCAAGATTAAATAAATATCAAACAACCTCACACAAATCGATCTAGTCCCAAATTAAGCTCAAGAAGTCTTGTGTTATGGGTACTAGACGAGGATATACATAGAACAACCATGACCCAAGCACAAATATTCGAGTTCATCACATAAATATTTCTGGCCAGGATTCGAACCCGGGATCGCCGGCTCAGTAGGCAGACTCTACAACCTGAGCCAACCGCGTCGTCGAGATTGCAAAACGATGGTAACCCATCAGGTGATTTTGTGGTCACTTGCTCAGGACCTGGTCAGCTTATGAATAAAAAAGATAATATCTATTAGTTACACTATCGCCTATCGGGCAATCGTTCGTTTTGCTTACACCGCAAGTATGAAAGTGAGAGTTCCCGCCGGCTCTCACGATCGGTCTTAGCTGTAGCTCTCTGATTGCTCATTACGATAAAATGAGCTATCCGGGTAGTATTTATTCGCATCTAAAAAAATATCTATACCTCTACTAGTATACTGTATAGTATAATGGCCACGACTTTTGGCGAGGGGTTAGCGAGAGATCCGGCAACCATACGAGTGAGCGAGACACACATTCCGCGCGCCGCTGGCGCTCGCCGCTAACGGACATGCTACGACTTTCGTCGGCAAGCGGCGCGGCGAGAGGTTGAGCGAGAGATCCGAGCGCAGCCATACGAGTGAGCGAGACAGACGTAACGCACCACACCGCTAGCGCTTGCCGTTAAAACCGAAGTCGTGGCCGATGCCGGGCCGTAGGATAGTATAATCCAGTCATTTATTTCACGTCATGATTCATAGTTGTCTTAATGGCGCTTCATATTTTTCTATCACATCTAAACGACTAAACGTTTTTAGGGTTCCGTAGTCAACTAGGAACCCTTATAGATTCGCCATGTCCGTCTGTTCGTCTGTCCGTCTGTCCGTCTGTCCGTCCGCGACTCAGCTCCGTGATCATTAGTACTAGAAAGCTGAAATTTGGTATGAGTATGTGTATGTATCACGCCGACAAAACGGTAAACTAAAACCAGAAAAAAAAAATTTTTTTCGGGTACCTCTCGAAAACACCTAAAGGGGGGTGAATTTATTTTTTCATTTCAATTTTAGTGTCTGGGGTGTCGTTGAATAAGTCTTTTAAAAATAATAGGGGTCTCCAAACATTATTTTTTGATAAAGTCAGCAGTATTGTAAATACTCGCTGCGAAAATAAAAAAAAATAGCGTCCCCCCCTCTAACTTTTTAACCACGGGTTAAAAAATTATGGAAAAATTCATGAACATGAGGCCTTATAAGTACTTTCAATGAAAACTAAATTGAACAAAATCGGTCGAGCCATTTTTAAGTTATCGCAAAATTTCATAATTTTCTTAAAAGGACGTAAGTTGACTTCCAGAAGGTAATAAGTAAAACTACTGTTACTTTGGCGTTTATGATATTTTTATATAGCTTGAAATCTTTCTCGTAACTTAAGTCTATTGTGGAGGATGAGCAACTACGGAACCCTACACTGAGCGTGGCCCGACATGCTATTGGCCGGTTTTTTTACATTTCGATACAGAGTCAGTGCCCCATATCTATATATGGGGCACTTTTTACCCGATTATGTTAAACAAAGAATGGGGTATATTGTTTTCCTCACCTCCGAACAAAATTGCGAGTTGCGAGTACCCGATTTACACATTATTTAGTACAATCTGCCTTCCTGTAGAATCTGGCTAGCCAAATAATGTTGACAGATATTTCCTTGTGGTATCACCAATTGTCTATGATTTAAACAATTTAGTAGGTGGGTCCTCTATAATTAATTTTGATACTTTATGTACAAGTTCTAACATTCCGATTGAGTTTAAATTTGGCATAGTATGTATTTTTTTGGTGATGGATGATCGAGCTACATTTAATTTTTCGCCTTGTATACGGTTAATAAGTGTAAAGTAGGTACATAGTGGTAGAAATTATGTGAGCTGACTATGAGTGCACGTCAACTTATATTTAACTTATTTCCTTAGGTCACGTAAGGACGTGTGCATAGAAAATCAAAAATATTTTTCACCTCACTCGCTCGGAAAACCTCCGTTTATAGGGCGAAATCTGCGTGCAAAAGTCTATTTTATCCGCTAGCGTGCAAAAGTCATTTGAATTTCGAACACGACAATTTTGATTCTCTGTGGTGCATGTAACTTTTTTATATTTAAGACTCCTTCAACGCGTGACTGATTTCATCAGTCGATAAATCTTCGAATAACCAATCAACACACGCTAATAAAGGGCGATCTGGTCAGGCCGGCTAAAATCATATGTACGTTTGAATACTTCTTTAAATAAAAAATACACCTACAATATCACGTCCAGAAACCTGGTTTGTGGTTACAGATTTTTAAGTTTTTATTTTTTCTACACTTTATTATATGTTGAATATGTTTATATATATTAATAGTAAGTATTTCAGTTTCATTTACGTATTTTGACTAGTAAATATATTAAATACAACACAAATTTTAATATTTATTTGTTATAAAAGTTGGAACATAAGAGTGTAATATCTGAAAGCACCCGAGAAAAAAAAAAAAATTAAAAAGTTGGAAGTTTTCACAATTCACGTAAACAAAAACAACGTAAATTTGTTCTGTGGAGAATACATACTGTTGTCTTACTTTACTTTATAGAAATATCGAAAACAAGAAAGTTAAGCCCAACTTGGAGTATTTATTCGATGCTAAAAGCCTGCATTAAAACGAAAAAGGATTTGTAATAAATATTTGGAGACGATAAGTAATTTACCGAAACTATTGGCCTTTTTTAAAGAAGATAAAGCCGAAATAATCTTGTTCGGATCCCATATAATACGGTGAATAGAGACTAAAGTACTATGTGTGACCTTACAAACGGTCCGGTAGTTTTGAATTTTTGATATGTTGTCTAGGATGGGTAGTCAGTGTTTAAATAAAAAATGCACAATTCCCCCCCCTCCGCGCCCGCCGCCATATTGAAAAAACCGGCACTTTCTTCATATTTTTACTCATATCTTCCTTTAGGAGCATTTTAGCTAGAAGAAAGCTTCGACAATGTTATAGAGAGTTAAATTTACTACATTCTCCATTTTATATTTTTTTTCTAGGACAGATAGTTACGGAGATATCTACATTTAAAAAAACGTAAAAAATCGCAATTTCCTACTGAAAAACAAACTTCTGGATTATATAAAGTAAAGTAAAGTAAAAGTAAAAAGTAAAGTAAAAAATGTTTATTTATACAGTGTTCCAAATACATAGAATATATAATTTGCATTTGTACAATTAGTGGACACTGTTCAGCTTTGTTAAATGGGTCGACTACCTGTATTACCTACACTAGGCAATGCCTGTCTTGTAGGACAACACATTAATACAATTACCGCATTATAATATTGCATAATGCATTGAGTTTTGCGTCAAAGAAAACAATACACATAAAGCAGAAAAAAAAAAAAAAGTGAAACAATAGAACAAAACAAAAAAAAAAAAAAAAGATTACACGTGAGAAATTAATTATGTGCTAGGGAAGGGAATGCGAAGATATAGGTAAGTGTGTGTGTGTGTGTGTGTGAGTGAGTGCGTGTGTGTGTGTGTGTGTGTGTGTGTTAGTGAGCGTGCTGCATTCAATATTATGATAGTATTTTTTCCGTGTCATTATAATTCAAGGTGCTTAGCCAATTGGTTACTTTAATTTTAGTTTCTCTCAGTGAGCAGGTTTTTATGTTACAAATGTGGTTGACTTTTTTATATATGTACAGATAACGATAAGAACCGAATCTTTTAGCGAAATGGGATCTTACTGATGGCAAAGGAAAATTGAAAGTGCGTTTTTGTATCAGGTTTCGGTAATTTGGCAATTTAACGATTTGCACATGAGCTAAGGCGGTGCATCTCAGTATATATAGCTTGCGGACGCTGAGTACTTCACTCTCCGTAAACAAGGCATGCGTAGCGTACCTACGGTGCCTTGAATGCATTACCTTCAAAAGGCTTCGTTGGGCTCTCTCTAGGAGTATCATATGAGTGCCGGCGGCACCGCCCCATATCGATATGCAATACGTTAGTATAGATTGCGCAAGAGCAATGTATATCGTCTTAAGGCGTTCTTTACACATTATATCCCGTAATTTTTTAAATATATATATTAATTTCCTTATTCGATTAGCAGTGACCACAATATGCTCTACGAATTTGAGTTTTTCATCCAAAACAACTCCTAGGTACTTAACAGAGGTCGCTCTCGTGATATTTCCACAGTTGCATGAAACGACAGCTCCAGAACATGTATGAATTTTCACTGCATTCAGAGAGGAAGGAGCAGAGGCCGCCGTTTTATGGAAACATACGTATTTGGTTTTGTCTGTATTGAGCGTCAATAGATTATTTTGAAGCCACTTCGCTACAGCAGACATGCCTTCTTCAACTGTAGAGCAAACGGAATCCCATGACGTGCCATGAAATATAATCGCTGTGTCGTCAGCGTAACATACTATAGTAGCGTTTAATAAATCTAGGGAGGCCAGGTCGTTAATGTAAAGGAGAAAAAGAGTTGGTCCGAGTATGCTTCCTTGCGGTACTCCGAAGCTGGTTTCCCTCACATCGCTGACGAGGTCGTCCACTTTGACACATTGCAATCGACCGGATAAGTAACTTTGTATCCACTGTAGCGGTATTCCTCTTATGCCTGATAGCTCTAGCTTCTTAATCAGAATCGGGACGGAGACCGTGTCGAAAGCCTTGGCAAGATCAAGGAACACTCCAATACATGCTTCGTTTTGGTCAAGATTTTTAGAAATATTATCGGTCAATAAGGAGATCGCGTCTTCGGTACATCTGCCACGTCTGAAACCAAACTGTTTATTCGCGAGTATATTATTGTTCTCTAAAAAGTTTACCAATCGCTTATTGACGACTCTTTCCAAGACTTTCGACAGGGATCCCAGCAAAGAAATCGGTCTGTAATTGTTACAGTTACTTTTGTCACCAGATTTATAAATTGGAGTCACAGCTGCGATCTTCCAAGCGTCAGGAAATATGCCTTCTGATAGGCTCATGTTGCATATGTATACGAGTGGCAATATAATGCAATTTTTAATTCTTTTCAGCAAGGTATTAGTGATGCCATCAATGCCAGGAGCACTATCTGTCCGCAGGTCCATTATTATTCTTTCTATTTCTAATTCATCAGTGGGCTGCATAAATAACGAACCTGGAACTGAGGTATTTATCTTAGTTTTAGCTGTAAGAGAGTCCTGGTCGTGTTTAATATCATGGAGAATCTTTTTGGCTAAGTTCGGTCCAACATTTGCAAAATATTCGTTACAGCTATCTATTGACTCTTGCTTTGTGTTTTTAGATTTTAATAACTCATTGCTCTTCGTTTTGGTTTTATTACTGTACGTTATATTTCGAATACTGTTCCAAAGCTTCTTAGGGTTATATTTATTTTGATCAATGTTGTTAATTTCATACTCGTTTTTCAATTTACGCAATAGCTGAATATAAAAATTTCTATACCGGGTAAATATGGTTCTGGCAGTGGAATCGTTTGGGTTTTTCCGAGATCGGGCATGCAATGCGTCTTTGTGCTTTGAACATCTTAGTAGACCCGGTGTCATCCATGGTTGAACTAAGTGCTTTGAACGACTAATAGAAACTATTTGCGTATGAGCATCTATAATATGACTCAAGGTTGAGTCAAATACTCTCACGGCTTCATCTAAGACAGTTTCTGAGGTCACAATAGTCCAATCAACCTTGGCTAGGTCTGCTTCGATAGCCTGATAGTCAACTTTTTTAGTGCGGCGGTTGCAGTTGGAGTTGGAAGATATATTTTGTTTTATATTCACACCTGCCATAACAACATCATGATCGGTTATATCCGTGTTACATATTACAGATTCTGAGTAGTATTTTGAGGTGACATTGATATGATCAAGGCAAGTTTCGTTTCTCGTCGGCCTATTTACTAGGGGTGTCAAACCTAGTTCGGCCAGTAGGCAAAGATATCGCATACCGTTATCTTGTCTATTTTCCGAGCATATATTGATATTTATATCCCCTGTAATTATCTTACATGGGAATTTAGAACCATTTTTAACATTGAGTTCAAGCGAGTCTAAAAAAGGATTGATGTCAATAAATGAGGGTGAGCGGTATATAGCAAAAATGGTTAGCTGTTTATTTATATTAACGCGAAGACAATTAGCATCGCTAAAAGCTGGCTCCTTTACCTCGTGCTCCCATCGATCACTTACATATACTACTACCCCTCCAGACTGGTTTATATACTTGGTAGTTTTATATGAGGTATACCCGCTTATTTGTGGAATGATAATGTCTTCATTAATCCAGCACTCAGTCAAGACGATAACATCGATATTGAACTTTAGACGTGTTAGAAAAACTATAAAGGAATCAAAATTTTTGTTGATGCTCCGAATATTGAATGTCAGCACTGTGAAAGGGAATTTATTGATTAGATTTTTACATTTGTCTGGGGAATCTATAGTGTGGCAAAGGGGATCAGATAAGTCGATTTCTTGTAGGATATTATGGTCTATAATTGTTACTGAAGACATAATTAGAATCAATGAGAGTATGGAATACCTTTGATGATCCAGCCACGCAATAATTGTCGATTAAAATAAGGTGTGTATAATGTAAGTAGTGTACTTGAGTAGGTGTAATTTTATGGACGAGTAAGTGTAGTGTGAGTATCGGCACATTCCCGAACTTGAAAACTGTAAATCTACTTTTGTTGTCAAGCGGCATAAAGTCTAATAAAACCTGATATAATATTAAATACGCATATATAAAAGAACTAAGAGTCGGGTGAGAGGCCATCTCTTCAAGAGCTTGTCGATGCGGGTCGCTCGGGGACGTCTCCTGTGGCGACACCCACTCCCACGATCTGGGAATCGGGTGGGGAGCCATCTCTTGAAGAGCTTTTTGTTGTTGCGGGTTGCTCGGGGACATCTCCTGTGTCGTCTCCCACTCCCACGATCTGGGCGAGATCCTGTGTGGTTTTAATAGGTATGGCTTGGGAGCCTGGACCTTTCCCGTCGCGTTTCCTAACGTAGATTGTGCCGCCATTTGTCCAGCAGCGCTTGTATCTCGCTGCTGCGGCTCGGGCTCTGCACTCGCGAAACAATAGTCTGTTCTCGCGAGTAAGACGCTCGTTGAAATAGATCTTACAAGACGGGCCGCTAATGTCAATATCCGTGGTAGTGAGACGTCTTGCTTTTCCCGCTTTATAAAACTTGTCCCGGATACGCATGTTAGTAAAGCGCACAACCAATGGTCTTGAGCCGTGTTGGCCCTCGCCTTCTTTGCGACGCTGGCCCGCACGGGAGGTGTAATCGATGTCCGTGTCCTGAATTCTTACACCAACTTTTGCCGCCGTAGTCAAGAGAATGTGTTGTGGGTTTTCGTTTTGGAGCTCCGGAATGCCAATAATTTCGAGCTCGTTCCGTAATGATTGTTGGGCTTGAAAATTTAGCTGATTTTCTAATTCCAAGACTTTATTTTTTAAGGCATCGACCTCCGCCACTTTATATTCGACTGCTTCTGAACGGGCTTCCAGCTGTGTTATTTTTGACTCGGCAGAGTGAACTCGCTCTTCACACAGCACAATCGTCCGGATAGCGTTTTCTAAACTTAATTTCATTGAGGATACGTCTTCCCTTAGTAAGCGGATTTCGTTCGTCAACAGTGACAGTGAATCAGGCGTGGTATCAGTTGTTCGGACATCACTGCTAGTTTTGCCTGGCTTCCTTAGAGTGACGTTATCAATTTGGTTTCCTCGCACTGGTGTCGAAGAGTTATCTCCTCCCTTTTTTGCAATACTCCGGCAGTCTGGGCATATCCACGAAGCTTTTGTTTCCGCGGTTATTGTTGGAAGATTGATGCACTGATTGTGAAAAGGTTTTTTGCATCCAATTGAAGTACAGCATATGAAGGTTTTGTCCAAAATGTTATTTCTGCATCCTGCGCAATTTTTTGAAGTCGCTGTTTGGCCCGAGCTCATTTCAAGTCCGTACGTACAGATATCAATCTTGGTACCGGGTGATGTTGTTTAGCTATCGCTAGTACCGTGGTACGGGGTCGTGCGACGGCCGGCCGGTGTATGACTCACCTCGCGCTGTATCGAGTTCGCACGGTAAACACTGACGGTGGCTTGATTTTTTAGATTAATACACTTATATTTCTTGATACAAATCACTAGGTGACAAACTGTTTATGACACTGTGTTCTTAGCACTTTTGGTTTCTTTACTAAACAGTCATTACACTAGGAAGACTGAATTTTACTAGGAAATTGATTAAAATTTGTGGAGTTAACGTAAAAAGGTGTTGTTTCTTCAGCGCTCGCGCGGTTACCCCCCTCGTTTAGGAGCATTTTAGCTACAACAAAGCTTGGGCAATGTTGTAGAGAATTAAATTTACTATAATTTACACTTCAAATTTTGTTTCAAGGACGGTTAGTTACGGAGATATGCACATTTAAAAAACAGGAAAAGTAGAATTTTCCTAAAATTTCTCAAAACTCTTGGTTTAGAACGCTGTCATTCAGTTACGGACTAGTCTAGGACAAATTAAAACATGTAGGAAATATAATTGCTTATAAAACTCATGTCCATTTTTACATACATTTTCGGAAAATGTGACTTTATTTTTTACATATCTCCGTAATTATCTGTCCTAGAAACAAAATTTAAAAATGCAAATTATAGTAAATTTAATTCTCTACAAAATTGCCCAAGCACTGTTCTAGCTAAAATGCTCCTAAACGAAGATATAATCCAGAAGTTAGTTTTTGAGTTGGAAATTGCGATTTTTTACGTTTTTTTAAATGTGCATATCTCTGTAACTATCAGTTTTTGAAACAAAATTTAAAATGTAAATTATAGTAAATTTTATCCTCTTCAACATTGTCTAAGCTTTTATCTAGCTCAAGTGCTCCTAGACAAAGAATTAAGCAAAAATGTGAAGAAGTTCCCGGTTTTTTCAATATGGCGGCGGGCGCGGAGGGGGGGGGAATTGTGCATTTTGCAATTAAACATTCACTAACCATCCTAGACAACATATCAAAAATTCAAAACTACCGGACCGTTTGTAAGGTCAAAATCCTTTATTCACTGTCCAATAACTTCCAAAGCAAGTGTTATGGAAAATACTTCCGAGTGGACAACTAATCCTTCCCAGAATGCCATTCTCCCACATTTACAACAAATGTGTCAAGTAGTTTCAAATACAAATATAATATAACAGTGCTTAAGAAAAACTCAACGATAAAATATACACGACGATGACACAAATTACGGCCATATTACTTTTAATTTTTAATATGTGTGCTTCTCTTGTATTTATTTGGTTTGGATTTGTGTTTTAAATTTGATGTGTTAAATAGAAGGCAAAATTAAATATGATTATTTTTATGTTTTAATTGTTTTTCTTGAATCTTGCATTTTCCTCGCTGTAGTGAGGTGAAAAATTGTGTGTTCCGCATGGCTGCAAAATTATTTAGCTTCTCGTGTCTTGAAAGCCTCGCTACGCTCAGGAATCTATCTTTGAACCATTCGCTTCGCTCATGGTTCAATCTTAGATTCCTTCGCTCGCTCAGCTTTCAATTTCAACACTCGCGCCAAATAACAACTTTGCAGCCTTGCATAACAAATAACTATTGTAGTTTCCACTAGGAGCGTAGTTTTCACTTGTCCTTGTCGTTCTGCAGTACAAATCAATTAGTGACGTCACCACTTAATACCTAATAAGGAAAAAAATTGGGCAAGTGCGAGCCCGACTTGCGCATGAAGGGTTCCGTACCTATACATATATATAATCTATAACAAGTTTGTTGTATGGGAGCCCCCCTTAAATATTTATTTTATTTTATTTTTAGTATTTGTTGTTATAGCGGCAATAGAAATACATCATCTGTGAAAATTTCAACTGTCTAGCTATCACCGTTGTTGAGATACAGCCTGGTGACAGACGGACGGACGGACGGACGGACGGCGAAGTCTCAGTAATAGGGTCCCGTTTTTACCCTTTGGGTACGGAACCCTAAAAACAATTAAACATAACTAAATTATTATCTTAAATTGGCCTATGTTTTAAGTACCCCAATTGCATTTTGTTGCAAACGTAGGGGAAGTCCGGGAGAGGTGAACCCCAATTTCATTAAAGATGCTTAAAATTTTATGTATTAGTCGTAGCGTCTTGTAATTGGGCTCATGTATGTCTCATCTTGTTAGGTGTAATTTGATAATATTAGATTGTTGATAAAGTCAACATATATTTTTTTATTTGATGTTTTTTAAAAACGGAAAAATGGATCAAATCTCCCACCCCTACGGGTGAGTTGACCAGGGCTTGAGGGAGAATTGACCATAGATTTGTCTAACAGGAAAAAAATTTAAAAAACTATTATTATGTTATTAATATTTCACGAAAAACACTGCCATAATTAGAAACGAGACTTTCTTACAGAAACAATCAACATTTAACATTATTAAGCTAGTTTTTGACTTGTATATCATAGGAAATGAAAATCTTGTTTGTAACAGAAAACTGATCAATTATAAACACTAATGGCACATCAATTATCACATATGATTATGCACATGAATAAATAAGCTTTTAATCCAAAATTATACATGAGTTTTTCTTACAAATAATCAATAGTTAACGACATGAAGCCGTCTTTTGTAAATGTTAAAGAAAATAAATAATGATCTCACTTCTAACAGAAAACTAGGCATCTCAGGAACATCAGGAACCACGTACGATTATACACATTAATTAACAACATATAAAACCATAATTATTATTATGAGTTTTTCTTAGAAGAAATTATATTTAACAACATTTTATAATTTTTTTCCATTTTATTCATATGTATGACAAAAAATGAACTATAATCTCACTTATAACCAAAAACTATGCAAGTTTTAAACAATAATCATCAGGAATCTCAAACCCGAAAACATAAACGAGTTTCTCTTACAAATGATCAACATTTAATAATATAATAATAAAATAATAATCAACTAAAGAGCAGAGCGGGACATTTGAACCACTGATCTTGTCTCCCACCGACAGAGTGGTCAAGTCTCCCGCTACCCCCCTTGCCTTACAAAAGTGATGGTTCCTCTAAACAATTGCAACGGACGATTCCACACACATCAACTCAAAAATACTACATTAAACAAAGAATACTTGACTAAACTATATTTGATAATAAAACAGATCTTACCTGTTGAAATTGCATAAGAAAACCAAAAAAATATTTTTATTCAGTTTTGAAACGCAAGAACACGTTTTTCTCGCTCAAAGCCAAACCGTACTAATGGCCGCCAATATGGCGCACTCGCAGCCACCGCCTTTATGCAAGTGTCTTTCGAGCTATCAACGGCGCCGATGGCGCGAAATTTGAATGAAATATTTGAGATGGTTCAAGTCTCCTACCTGGTCAGATCTCCCGGTTTTCCCCTACATATCGTAAAGACAGTCTAACTCGAATATAGATACCTACTTTTTTTCGTGACAATAAGGATTTAATGATTCTGGCTATTAACATAGGAAATCCATTGAGAATGATCGTTAAAAATCAATCAAAAAACGATTATATACATTTCAATGGACGACAGACACCATAGCCTTAAATTGCATACAGATCACAATATGCAGTACAGTCGGAATCACAAGTGGCTGACAACTTAAGTATGTAATTTGACATTTTAAGCTAGTAGTAAAATTGTCAACTACTTTTAATGCTGACCGTACAGGCGACTAAATGTTTATTGGTCGAAATATACATTTTCAGGGCTCCGTACCTCAAAAGGAAAAAGAGAACCCTCATAAGATCTTTCTTGTCCGTCCGTTCGTCTGTCAAGACCCTCGTGAAGCTATCGAGATGAAATTTAAACGATATACTCAGTTCGACAGTCCCTTGAAGTTGTAATAAAATCAAACTACTAGGTTAACTTAAAAAAAAGATACGTCAGTTTATGCCGCAAAAAACGTACATTTCGGCACTCTCAAGGGAATCAAAAATTATAGGATATTTTCCGTTGACCTAGAACAATGAAATTTGGGAAGTACTTAACCCTTAACCACCTACCTCCCGTCTCACAGACTCATTAAAACTTAAATTGTTAAGATACCTATGTGCGAGCATCCTACAAACGTCTGTGTCCTTGTACCTTCTCCCCTCCTACCTTAGTGCCGCGTCGTCACTCGACAAGGTCGGTCGTGGACGCATTTAATTTTGGTGAGCATATTACTGTCTGCGACCGTCTCTGAGACGGGTGGTAGGCGGATACGTATTTTTTCTTAAGGGTCTCGGAGACGGGTGGTAGGTGGTTACGTGACTATGAATACTTTTTTTCTTTACTTAGCCGACCGCCTACTCAGGTTGGTTAGTGATTGGAAGTACGGAAAACCTGTTCTACTTGTGACCCGAAGAAAAAACGGACCCAGTACGTATGTTTCTAATGCAAAAAATCTGTTTGTCTAGAATGTGCAAACAAACTTACATTCACTGCGGCGAACAAATTGAATAAATTAGTGGTCTGCAATTTTATAAAAATATTACCTTTATTTTAACAAAACTTATTGATTTAGCATTGTTAATTATTGAATAATTAGAAATAATGATTTAGATCTTTATATAAAGTCAACATTTTTGTAAATCTAACCTTCCAAAGGATATAGGAACTATATCCTAAAGTAGAAATAACGGGCGTTGCCATATGTTTACAGTAAAAATTTGTTTTGTTAATATTTCCAGAATGATTATTAGTTTAAAAAATATTTTAATATGTCTATATTGCCATTATTATTTTTAATTTCCCATCCGATCTATAAAATTAAATATATAAGGCCGACATTATGTATCCGTCCCGGGGACGGGAGGTAGGTGTTTGTGTGACTAAAGAAGCAGGTAGGTAGTTAAGGGTTAATACCGTCTTATCTACGAATATATGTAATTTTTTTGTATTAAAGCATAAAAAATATAGTCCTTTTCAAAATTCTTATTTGGAGAACCTGGTTGCGTTAACTTTGCACCTCATTTGTGTCCGGCGCCATACATACTAGGGGCAAACTTAACCGATAAGTATTTGTGCGGAACTGTACTGTACTTTCCATTTCTTACATGTCAACCAGTGGCAGTAAATCAAAATATCATTCATACATAGATAAAACTGTTACAAGCTTAAAATACAGTTGTCTGCATTGTATGCAAATGTGACATTTAAATTTTAGCTCAAGTCTGAACTCGGCTATACACGGTCCCGGTAAGCGATACAAGTTTCTAAAAATGCTAATTGGCAGTATTCGTGAAGAATACTAAGGATATAACTATTAATAATAAAGAGTTCTTAACGATTTGAACGCGTAGGGAGAGTAACAGGTCATTAAGCACAGCCAGATATACATATAAGATCGACCGAAGAATGTGCCAAAAAAGTTAAAATCTGAACGCTTTACGTGAATCTCTTTTTAATCAATCTTCAGCAATATTAATTACCAAGACAGACGATATTAATATTAAAGGCACTATAAATCAAATTCCTCTCTAATCCAGTTTAAGAGTCAAAGAACTGATAATGAATAACTATTAACCTAAAAGAATATTACACAGATGTTATAGTGGATAGACAAGGCAGGCAGCAAAACATGCCGCCAGTCATGTTGTATTTGCGCCAAGAGAAATAACTGAACAATCCTGACCTTCTAATGACAAACTCAAAAGTTATAGCTTGAAGACATCCCTCAAGTATCTTTACTGCATCTGTGTTTACACCTAAGGGGCGTATTTAGGGGGGTGGCCGAGTGGGCCATGCCCACCCCAATATGGCCTATAGTGCCCCACGATGTTGGCTTTCCGATAGAAATTCATGGCTTCATCTCATAGACCATGGCCAGGCCCCTACCCAGGCCAAGTCAGAAAAATAATCTTAGATAGGTACGCCAATGATATGGGGTGGATTACAAAACATCATACAAAAACGTCTTTATACATTTTTTATGACTTTAAAACCTTCTAATAAGTCTCAAGCTGTGATAATAATGAAAAATACTCATATCAGCTGGTATACGAGTATATCACCATACCGTTGTTTTGAAATAAAAAGGTACCATTATGAACTAGCTAAACATACCGTATCTATTTCACTATAAACCCGTGATACCTCTATTCTAAACAAGTTTCGGTACAACTATCAGACAGATACTTATCTGACCACACAGACCCGTATTTTGCGAAGCTCAACTCCGCCAAGTCATGACAAGCATACTTGTGGAATTTAGGATCGTCAAGCTTAATGAATTATACTATGCATCACTATCACTTTTTAGCTTTTTTAGCTTAGTATAAAAAATAAAACAAAGTTTCTTCCTTGTGTCTGTCCCTATGTATGCTTAGATCTTTAAAACTACGCAACGGATAGTGACGCGTTTTTATTATATAGATAGTTTGATTCAAGAGGAGCTGATAATTTATCAGCATTGCACCCGTGCGAAGCCGGGGCGGGTCGTTAGTTAATGTCTAATTGCAATTAGACAAGGTGGGTGTGACTATCACCGGGAGAAGACTGCCATCACAGCCCAATAACTAACGAGCTGTTAGTCTTACTTTGGTCTTACCCCATTAGACAATAAACTACCTTACCTTAAGTTAAACGTTTTCTAGTGAAATATAAATATTAATTATTATAACAAAACAAATTCATTATAAATTATTATGGTCCCCGAAGGAAGTCCCTACGAGACCATGAATGTAACAACAAGTTCGAAACGTCGAGGTTTTTAAGTAAACACTTTTTGAACGCGATTAAGCCCCGTTTCTTGCAATTATTTCAAAATCGTGTAAGTTAAATATATTCTAAATATTAAGATTATAGCGCAGTTGTAAATTGTATGCCTTTAGCGGGATTCGAACTCACATCCTAACTTCGCCTGAGTCACTATACAACTATGCTGCCGGTTTATCTAGTCATATAAAAGTTCTAAAACAGTTCCGTTAGTAATGTAATCATTCATTTTACTATGAGGATTCATTTTAAACCCAGAGGGGTTAGGTAGCGAAATTTGAATGTATTATAAACATTGACTGAAGGGAAAAGTTGAAATTTGTACGTAAGGAATTTGAACCCACCTCTCCTACGGCTTTTTGTAAAAACAAGGGCGCTTTACCACTCAGGGGTGCCAAATTAGGGGTTTTATTTAGGGGCGAAATAAGGAGAATGGGGATTTTTCTAGGGGTTTATTTAGGGAATTTCCCGGACCATATTTGTATGGTAATTATGACTGGAAAACTTGTTTATGATGTGAGAAACTAAATTATTACTGAAAATGGAACGTTATCGATACCGCAATGTATCCCACTCTCTGTTGCTCGAACTCAAGTGCGACTGAGAGAGAGATATAGGACCGAACGTTTCGATTTATGCTACTGTGATTTGTAACGTGGTTGCACAATCAGAAATTACATAAGTTAAGACATATAATTTGTTTTATTTTATGTCTAAAGGCTGTGAAAGTTTAGTCTAAACTTTCGCAGCTAGATGCTGTATTCATGTTGGCCCGAGGAGCCATTATGAACGTGGTTTGGTAACATAGGTGGTCTTATCGTTAAAGCGATCACATCCGGACAGCGTCGGTTCGTTTTTTAGACAATGCTTGCGTTTCAGTACATATCACAACTGTCTCGGAGATGACGAGCGCTGCAGGGCCGCCATATCTTGCAGTGACTTCGTTTGTCGAGCGACTCACCATCTCCTGTCATGCTAGCACGGTATTAATAGGAATGCGACAGATAATATGCTAGACGTACTGTTTGTAAATTGGCCTCATAAAAAAGCTCAAAGTTACTCAAAGGGCAATGGAGCTAGCTATGCTCGGAGTTTCCTTGCGGGATCGAATCCAAAATTATGAGTTCCTCATGCCAAGGTTGTAGATATAGCTCAGACAGTCGCCTAACTTAAGTGGCAGTAGGGGAAGGGGTATTGCTCGTAGAACCGATGGCCGTTGGGACATAAAGGTTCTTGAAATGGCGATCGCGGACCGGAAGACGCAGCGTGGAAAGGCCCCCAACAAGATGGATCGACGACCCGGTTAAGATCGCAGACAGAAATTGGATGAGGGCGGCGCAAGACCGATCGTTGTGGAACACTTTGGGGACGCCTTTGTCCAGCAGTGGACGTATAGACGACGGCTGATATGATGACGATCATGAGATTATTAAGTAATAAGATTGTTTTGCTGAGCGTTTTTGCATAAATTTTGCATTCTTCCCTACTTTTATTCCCTACTTATAGCCTACAATTATGCTAATGATATTCTTCGAGTCCCAACGGCTAAGGTGAGCAGGACAGCTGGAAAAATTGAATGGAGACAGAGCCGTCAAAGCTATGACCGAATGGACTCCACAACACAACTAAAAAAGCCCAGAGGAAGACCCAAGAGGCGGTGAATTGATGCCAGAGCCCGAGGAAAATAAAATACAATTGTTGGGGAGGTCAAAACCCACAATGAGTATCATCGTAGAAGAAAATACTATGCTAAAACTTAGGAATGTAGATGCAAAATATTCTCTTATCTTAACACTACATAGCTCGACTAACCAGATAAGTTAGTGAAATATCATAGACAAGCTGAGTCCAATTAAGATTTTGGAGCTATTATTTGTTTGAGCTTAAAGTCATGATCATCGAACCGCAAATTCAAAATGGCCTTGTCGTAATCTTGCCATTATTTCAGACAGGAAGTCTACGATTTAAGGTCATTGTGTAAACTTTTGAAGGTCTCTGAAGTTGAACTTTAGATTACAAAGAAACTAAGACTTATTAAACCTAAACACAGACAGACCTTAAGGCGTTTCGGCGTGATGAGAGGACAAAAAAAATATAACCTACAGTTAACGCTTTATAGTTGGTATGGGCACGTGGTGCGAAGAGAGGAAAGCCACGTAACCAGAAAAGGGTTAAGCATGAATGTGAACGGATATAGAAGAAGAGGAAAACCAAAGAAAAGACAGTTGAAATTGTGTGAAAGATGATATGAATAAGAAGGAAGTAAACGACGAAAGACGAGTAATAGGGAAGAATGGAGGAAGAAAACATGCTGCGTCGACCCCAAATAAATGGGATAATAGCAAGGGAATGATAGCGCTTCATAGCTCGCGCCACGCCCATACAAATCCTGCAACGTGCTGTAAATTTTTTTCCTGAAAATAATGACCCCTCTCTCTGCATACAAAATTTATTTTCAATATAATTTGGTATTTATAATAGTATAGATAACATGTGGTCTTCCTTTATATAGCCTACGATCGTAACACTCTAATACATTTAGGATTTAAGGCTGAAGGATATGTCTTGACCAGCTCCTAAAATGGTGAAGTGTTTTCTAACGAAGTCTAAATAGGTATGTAGGTTGTCCAGTTTATTAAAAGCTAGGTAGATCTTTATTCTTTCAGCAGTTAGGTAAGTAGGTACATAATTATGTTAATGATAATAACCGAGGCGAGCGAGTCTATGCCAAAACTTATAAGCTGTTTTTTAAGGGACGCTGCTATTGCTAACTGTACTTTCTCACACAAACACCAAACATGGCCAAACATGGATTCATTCTGTGCTGGTAGTGCTTGCAGTTAACTAGTTCCTTCTATTCCGTCTCCATCATCAGATCAGCTCTAAGATGCCAAATTATCGGTCTGGCCGAGAGGGCCGCGAATTTCGTGGGTGCAAAGCACAGCCAGCATTTTATATATCTCTAATTTTCGCGTAAATTTCGCACAGTAAGTACACTCGAGGTCATATAAAATAATCGCGATTTCAAAAGGGAAGAACTATTTACTATGTTGCAAACTGTAATGCACCGCCTACATGTGCATTCAGTCGTTACAGAATGCAGGAAGTCTCGCATTTCAGAGAATGGTCTATTGTGGTGTCCATGAGTTCGTAGTTTGTGGGAATTTATGCCCCACAATTCCCACTCATGGACACCAGTTTATCTCTGATTTCACTGCTTACCGTCTGGGGGGAAAGTTATTTTCATCATACATGTTTCGTTTGTAAGAACGTAATTGCAGCGGGTAGTATTGCCAGGTCTTCGGCTTTAGGCGGAAATGTTTGGCTTTTTAAAGACTAGCTAAATATTTTCTTGGCCGGTCGTACGGATTTTGTTAGGCTTTTCGTCTGGCTGCCACGCGAGTTGAAATCAGAGCGCAACTAAAGCGACTGATCGAAGAAAACGCTTGTCTACCTGTAAAGGTAAAATGTCTGGCCAAATTAAACACAAAGTTAATTTATAAGTTCTGTGTGTTTTGGTCCTGAGAACCCTATGCTGCGTGAAAGTTATAAATTACGGCCCTAGGCGTTACGGTCACGCTTGCCTCTACACCATATGAGTCCCAAACAATTCATGTCATTTTCAAAATCAAGGTCCGGCGAGAGAGGAAACTGGCGGTCCAGGGTTTTAATCCCTGCGAAGGCAGTGTAGTTATGATGAGCTCGAATCGGTATCAGAGTTGGATGTTTTCTATGGAGGTATGTAAGTTGCTTTGTCTCCGGAAAAAGATCTAGAGGGAGGGAGACATAAGACCACCAGGACAAATGTGTTACTGACATTTATGCAATGTTTTCTAAGACGTCAGGGCTAGGGCAAAGGGAAGGAAGAAAACAGGGAAGGCTGACGCCACCATAGTCAGGAAGAGAAAGAGAGAGAGATAAGTATCATCGTCTCGTACCCTTTTTTATCATGACTTGAACTGTATCAGGGCGTGTTAGCCCTCACTACCAGTAGTCGGACTTTGTGTGAGAGTATAACCCACTAATGGGATTATCTCCGCGCCACAGGAGTAATCGTACGCAAAACACAAACTATTTATACTAAAGCTATTTTAAGACTCGACCGATTCGTGAGACTGTCCGATAATAATTTAGACATGTTGTTTCCATATAAATAATGTCATTAGATTACAGTGTGTCATCAAAAAGTGCTTCAAGTGTTCCCATAACTTACCGCATCATTAATGTAACATCATGTATGTAATTGTGACCTTGGCCTCATTATTTTCGTAACGGTACTTGCGATTCGTATGTCGTCGTCAAGAGTGTCGTCGAATAACAATTGCAGTTGAATATGACGCTAATGACTCATTACTATCATTACTGATGTTGCGATCACTGATATAAATGTAGGCTGATTGTCGACACTCCTCCTAGAAATAATGGAGGGTAATAATATTGATAGAGCCCATCATTATTAATGTGTAAATAAAAATTACATATTTAGTGAATTAATTTGAGAATTCCATTGTTGTTTAATATTGAATAATAAGAAATCATAACATAAGTGACATTAAATAACTACTCACTAAAATGCTTACAATAAAACTAAACCTAAAATTAAAAACTAAACTAGAACACAATAAAGTTACTAAATCTAAAAATGGCCCCTGCGGCATAGTGCCGAAGATGCTGGCGGCATTTCTTCGCTGGAACGCCAAATTGATTCTTTGAGTGAGGAAACCGCCAGCTCTCCGGTCACCAGTAGGTAACATCAATAACCCTCTTCAAGATATCTTTGAAGAGGCTTAATGCGCTGGGGCCCCACGGACCATTTAGTACCTCTTTTTGAGACAAGTCGGGAAATTATGATCTTCTATCTCAAAAAATGATTAAGCAGAGATTAGATGCGGCACTTTAGTTTTTTTTTTTTTTTTTTTTTTTTTTATGTCATAGGGGGCAAATGAGCAAACGTATCGCCTGATGGAAAGCGATTACCGTCGCCCATAAACACCTGCAACACCAGAGGAGTCACAAGTGCTTGCCTACCCGGAGGACGAAGATAGAATACGACTAGTCCGAGACTGATTCAATTATGTCAAACTAACACAGTTTTTAATTTGTGCCGATTTAGAGAAAGGTTAGAGCTTCGAACGTAAGTACTATACATGGCTTGATATTCTGATACGGGAGCAACAGCTACTGGCGCGTAAGTTGTGCTAGATTTCCAACAAACACGATGCAATCTAAAAGTTAATGAAATCTCGAAGATTACCCTACAAGCCTACCTTCGTGATTGAAATCGTGACAACTTTAATGGAAAACAAATGATAAAGACACTTTCTTAGCAATTTGCTATTGTGAGGTTTGTAAATGTAAACTGTTATTTTTCCCATCTTTATCTAACATCGTACCTACATTGTTTAAGGTCACAAGTACCTGATATTGTTTTAGGACTCCATAACTAACGGCCGAGCTCCGCGTAAAACCGAAGGTGCGGAGCGTCCCAGAGAAGGCGCCCGTAGCACGCAACACAATCGCTTCCTTTGTGTGACGAAAGTTAGTCATACAAAATATTTGGCAGTCGGAAGATTACACAGGTTCAACGGCCCAGTCACTTTATACACAGCTGGCTTGTGCCAGTATCTTGGAACTTTAGCACTACATGCACACCCTCCGTCAGATTGTACAGGAGACGAAGACTATATTCGGCTTGTCTGCTTTGCGTAACTTGAGCTATACCATATTACCTCTAGCGGTACCAAATAAACTAAACTGGCAGGCCAACTGAGTACCTGAACCCGTGACCGCTGCTCTGGAAGAAGTCTTCAAGACAATAGACTGGTCAGAGCTGAGCAAGTGGGCATCAACAAACCAATAAAAGGCGCGAATCTCCAATTATTTCCAAGAAGCGGTAGAAGCATGGAGCCTGGGACCTCCTCCCAAGATCTGATGGAGGAATTCACTGTTTCTAACACCGAGTCCAGGATGGCGTGGATTGGACATGACTTTACCTAAACTTTTTCTCAGATTTTTAGCCAGTATGAGGACAAAATGTGTTCACAGGTATAAAACTTACCTTATAAGGTGCAAATGTCTAAATATTACCTGGCAACGGTAAAGGCTTAGGGCCTGGAACTTCTTCCCAGGGCAGGGGGTCACCGTCTCAAACACCAAAGAATCTAGGGCAGCATGGGTTGGAACGAGAACGATGCCAGAGGATTGGGTACAATCGAACTTCACCGTTTAGCGATTTGAAGACTAAAAGTGTTTCGATACTTACCAATATAAGGCGCGAATCTCCAAGTGTTTCCTAGAAGCGGCAGAGGCTTGGGGCCTGGGACCTCCTCCCACGACCTGATGGAGGGAGTTACTGTCTCGAACACCGAGGAGTCCAGGGCAGCATGTGTCGAACGGGAACGATGTCCGTGGATAGGGCATGATCGGACCGGCAATTTCACACCTAAGTATTGAAAAAAAAAACTATGTAAATTGGATATCACTAAGACTTATATAAAGGTAGAGACAATAACCACAATATCGGTTTATTTCTAGTGAGATAATAATAGACTTGAATATAATTTTTAATGTTGTTATTTGATAATAAAATAGTCGAAAGCTGCATTTCCACTGAGGCGCGGAGGACGTATTTTTCACGTTCGGCTCCGTAAGAACATATGATTGAAAACCACTGCAATCAGTTATATTTTACCCAACTGACTAGTGATGTTAGCTAGGGGTAAATTTTATTAATCTAATGTCTTTATCAAGCAAATCGCTTCCTAATATCTAAATCTTATAATATTCAATCTATTTAGTTTGCTCAAAAATATTAAACATCGCAAAACACCTAATACGGTAAAGCATTTACTTATTGGACAAAATTTTCCTTTAAACCTCAAGTAATTTACACAATTATGTTAAATAAAACTATACTTATGCTTGCATGAAACATCAGGGGTTATCTAATTACTTCTTTAAACACACCATTGTTTCCATGCTCTATAAAACGATGACATAATGTATGACTTTTTATGGTATGTTGTTATTATATTAACAAGGTTATACCAAATGTTCATGACATGAGTGTATTATTTTAGCACTTTCAATTTTGCTTCTAGTTTATTGAATGAAACTTTAATCGAATGATAGTTATTCTGATATTGTAAAGTTGTTAAACCCTATTTCGCGATTGGATTCAAAAATAAATCTTTCGAAACCACGAAAAATAGCGCTATGCGAAATGTGAATGGGCAATTTGGCATATTGCTACGAACGCCAGGATATATTATCCGAAGGCAGACTAGTGACAAACCCTCATAACAATAAGAGCATGTTATTAAATGTGTTGCCATTTTAATGACGATGGGTGTTGATTAAATACACATTCAAATGGAAAGACATGTCCGTCGAGATGATTCTTAGCTATGTTGGGGGAAATGGGACCAGTAACCAGTCCAAGATATTCAGCTTTAATTGGAACAAGTGGCAAGATCTCAGCCAATATTGAAGCTAAGGATTCCAAAGGGTATAGCAGGATAGCCTAAGAAAAAGTGCCCCCAGCGTTTTTGGGTCGAAACTATAATCAAACGATGCCTTTTAAGGAGGTAATACCCTGCACAAAGTTTCATCCCTCTGTTACCCCCTGGGGGTGAAAAACACCCGATTAACCCCAAAACTGTTTTATTTATTTTTTCCTAAACTATGAAAGTGACGAATTTCAAATTTTGTACAAATATTAATAAGACTAAAAGCTATATTCAAAAAAAATATGACCCTCCTAACCATTTAAATTCTTGTAAAAAAAAGAAAAAAAAAAAAAAAAACATCCTGTATAACAAGTTCGGCTCTTGGTACACACACCATTTTTTTTCCAAATATGAATCAATTTATATTCTACATCATACAAAAGTTTCATCGACCTAGCCCAGAAGGAACATTACGAAATTAATATGAATTGGCTCTTTGGTGCCTACTATTCATTTAACTCCTACTAAGAGCCTTGCATTATTTTTTATTAATAAACAATGGCCTGCGATCGCACCGCTGTTTGTGTCCGATTAAAAAATTTGAAAATCGAACGCGGTCAGTAACGCGGCCGCGGGCAGTGTTTTTTAGGGTTCCGTAGTCAACTAGGAACCCTTATAGTTTCGCCATGTCCGTCTGTCTGTCTGTCTATTTCTGCGCGGTATAAATTACCACTTCGCTTCGAAATTGAAAGGAACTCTTTTACGTGAATCCCATAATACCAACGCATACATTACCTAACATGTGAACCTTTGTTTGTATGGTGAAGACTAAACTACAAAGTGGTCAAACCCATTTGCATTTTTGAACAAACCCCCTCTTTTGACCCTCCTAACCATTTAAATTATTGTAAAAAAAAAGTAAAAAAAAATAATAATCAACCTGTATAACAAGTTCGGCTCTTGGTACACACACCATTTTTTTCCAAATATGAACCAGTTTATATTCTACATCATACAAATCTACATCATCAATAAAATGAATGTACTATTTAGTAGGCACTACTCATTATATTATGCTTAATACGCAACGTCTCGGTCCTGCAACCATAATATAATTAAAAACAAAACCGGCCAAGACCATGTCGGGGCCCGCTCAGTGTAGGGTTCCGTAGTTGCCCATCTTTCACAATAGACGGGCTTAAAATAGCGGTTTTAAGCCCGAGGTTTAAATTACGAGAAAGATTTCAAGGTCGTAAACGCCAAAGTTACTGTAATTACTTATTACCTTCTTGAAGTTATCGGTTATACGCGCCAGATTGTGTGAATGTTTTAATACAGTATGGCACTTAACTAACATGTGTAACGTTCGAAGTATAAGGACACCGCGCGGCACTTACGTCATTTTAAAGAAAATTATGATATTCTGCGATAACTCAAAAACGGCTCGACCGATTTTATTCAATAAGTATAGTTTTCATTGGAAGTGCTTATGAGGTCAAATTTTTACGAATTTTTCCATAATTTTTGAAACGTGGTTGAAAAGTTAGAGGGCGGACGCTATTTTTTGGATTTCTATAGGTAGCGAATATTTACTAAACTTCTGACTTTATCAAAAAATGATGTTCGAAGACCCCTATTATTTTTAAAATACCTATTCAACGAAACCCCACACGCTAGTTGAAACGAAAAAAAAATCACACCACTTTAGGGGTAAAAGCGGTACCCGAAAAAAAGTTATTCTTTTTATTTTTATTTTACCGTTTTGTCGGCGTTTTACATACACATACTCATACCAAATTAGAGCTTTCTAGTACTTTAATGTAATGATAACGGAGCTAAGCCGCGGACAGATAGACAGACAGACAGACAGACAGACGGACATGGCGAAACTAAAAGGGTTCCTAGTTGACTACGGAACCCTAAAAAACACTGCCCGCGGCCGCGTTACTGCCCGCGTTCGATTTTCAAATTTTTTTATCGGACACAAACAGCGGTGCGATCGCAGGCCATTGTTTATTAATAAAAAATAATGCAAGGCTCTTAGTAGGAGTTAAATGAATAGTAGGCACCAAAGAGCCAATTCATATTAATTTCGTAATGTTCCTTCTGGGCTAGGTCGATGAAACTTTTGTATGATGTAGAATATAAATTGATTCATATTTGGAAAAAAAATGGTGTGTGTACCAAGAGCCGAACTTGTTATACAGGATGTTTTTTTTTTTTTTTTACTTTTTTTTACAAGAATTTAAATGGTTAGGAGGGTCATATTTTTTTTGAATATAGCTTTTAGTCTTATTAATATTTGTACAAAATTTGAAATTCGTCACTTTCATAGTTTAGGAAAAAATAAATAAAACAGTTTTGGGGTTAATCGGGTGTTTTTCACCCCCAGGGGGTAACAGAGGGATGAAACTTTGTGCAGGGTATTACCTCCTTAAAAGGCATCGTTTGATTATAGTTTCGACCCAAAAACGCTGGGGGCACTTTTTCTTAGGCTATCCTGCTATACCCTTTTGTAGTTCAGTTTTAGTAGCATTTTCTATATCACCATTGAATGAGGGTCTGATGGTAACCACAGCTACTTGTGTTGGGGGTATTTTATATATTATGTTACTTATCCAATAAGAGTATCTTTCTTTTATTTTGACGACGCGTTTGGCTCGGTTTGTAGACATCTGCCTACTGAGTCGGCGGTCCCGGGTTCGAATCCCGGCGGGGCAAATATTTGTTCTTGGGTCATGGATGTTATCTATATATTATGTATATCGTCGTCTAGTACCCATAGTACAAGCTTTGCTTAGTTTGGGACTAGGTCGATTTGTGTATGATTGTCCCTTAATATTTATTTATTTATTTATTTAAGCTTGCGGATAGCGCAATTCTTAACGCAAATTTACTGTCTATAGGTACGGCTGCTGTGGTTGCTGACAGTGGTTGCCTGTACGTCTAGCATTACTTTGACCCGCGACTCATGTCGCGCGACATAGCATCATCCGTCACTATCTCATAGTCCTGTACAGAAAGAGACAGGTAGTATATCTCGCGCGAGAAAGAGTCGCGTGACAAAGTTATGCTAGACGTGCTGGAAGAGATCGCTATTTAGCGATAAAACCGCCTGTTGTTCTTGTTACCCACTGTTTATTGTTTACTGTAGGTATATCTCATGTTTTGTATCCCTGTGTGTTTGAGGTGTGCAATAAAGTGGATTTTTATTGTATTGTATATGCGTTCACGGTCATGCAAGTTTGTTCCTAGGCCACGCCATCTAGTAGTGAATGCGTGAGGCAATCTTTATGTAATGGACTTTTGGCTGAGACGATGATAAGTTCTTACTATCTAAAGGTCCTTCTGAAGACTGCTGGCATCTGGCACTGGTGGTGACGCGGCGACAGTAACTTTTGATAGGCCACTGCACTACTCGAATTTGACTCCTCATCTTCAATCCGTATCCTGACGACAAGAAATTATGCATTAAATTTTCATAAAGATAATTGTATACATAAAGTGGCTTGGAACCTATCAGACTTATGTATCTGTATATTGAACGTCAAACTTTAAACTCGAATCTCAAAGAAAGTCTTACAATGTGTTTTGAATAACAACAACATTACTAAAGCAATGTACTTTAGAGAACTAGTAAAAACACTTGTTTTTTATAATTTTTTCAACTCTTAGTATGTAGTACCTAACGTGTATGTACCTACATTACACAAACCTACTAGAACTTACTGTAGGACTAGACCGATTTGCACGCGCGTCCAAACCAAAGATAACACAGATATTGTTTGTTGGCATAAGATCTGTCGTCACGACATTCCCATTCAAAGGATAATTTTGGCCAAAGTGAATACTATCAAAAACATTTTTTTTACTATTTGTAACGGGGGTGCAACTCAGTGGTGGTTAAATAAAGATCAGGACACCTTACTATATTTTATATTTGACTTCAATAGGTACAGTTCCATAGTTCAATCCCGAATGCCCGGCTTGTTTGGTGAGTGACAAAGACGGTCATAATTCGAATATTCACATTTATTTTAATATAAAATCTTATCTGACAGCTCTGCTGTTATCTATCAATAGATTCCTTACACTATCAACAAGATTTAAAAATGTTTATCTAATTTTCTTGCTCCAATTTGTATAACACCTGTGTCATCAAAACAGTACAACAAAGTAAAGCATTCCAGTTTAATCGCCACATTGTATGCGCTTGCGTTGTATCAAATCGCTGTTACACTCCACTTTCGCTTTCGTAAAGTTCTTCTTTTTGCTCGCGTGAGGAAAGCCGCTCATTACCGTCTGCCCGTATAATTTATGTTCTTTATAACGCACATTGATTTAAACTGTTTATATTGAAGCGTTTTATTGTGTAACACACTGTTTGATAAATTATAGTAGTTATTGAATGAACAAAAAGATGAATGACAAAATATTACCATTATCCACTAGATTGCTTTTGGTAAGCGATGTGCTCTATAAGAGAACGTATATGCTCTAAAAATATTTTGAAAATACAGCTTGTCAACAATATCATCTTATTTAGCACGAGCTTCATAGTCAATTGGTTAAGAGGTATTATTTTTTGAAAAATGTTTTTTTCATATTATGACAAATTATACTGATAATTTCAACCAAATTTTTGAAGTGAGTTATACTTTACCCTGACTTCTATTTAGATTAGATAGTTAAACATAGCTATTTCATGCTTTCATTGCCTGCATTCGAAAATAAGTTGAAAAAAAAACCGTTTTCTGCGTGAATTTTGTCAATTTCGAGTAGTTTTTGAAACAAAAAATATCAATGAAAAATTCTAACTTGTAGGTGGTTTGTAGGTAGGTTTCAAATATATGATCAATATATAGAAATGGCCCTGTTCTAGGTAGTAACATTAATAATACCTATGCTAAAAAACATGTTTGATTGTAGAGAAAAATGTCTAAAACAATCAGTAGGTATATTTGTACGGATAAGAAGCCTTTGTAATGCAAATTATATTTTTTTCATATTGACCCATCTCGATTGTTCATATCCTGTAGGTATATATTATGAAGCCACACAACCTATCTGATAGAAACAAAATGAGGTATTCGTAAGTAAAACCCATCCTATTAATAGGCTTTAAAGTAACATTATCACACTAATATTATAAAAGCGAAAGTTTGTAACTATGTTTATGTGTATGTTTGGATGTGGGAAGAGCGGGCAACACCGCGATGCGCAAAGCAAGCTAGTAAAGTACATGAAAATACGTGATTTATTTTAGCATAATATATATCAAAATACGCATATTTTAGCATAATATGAGATGAAATGGGTTTACACACGTCGCATAAGTAGAATATCGTTCGGCATTTGTTTTGAATGGGTTCGCGATTCATCTGAATTCTTACCCGGCTACGACAAAGCCAAAAGGGTTATAAATTTAGCAGTCTTTGTATTAAATACTAGCTGTGCCCCGCGGTGTTACCCGCTCATCCCACGGGAACACTAAATTTATTCGGGATGAAAAGTATCCTATGTCCTTCTCAAACTATCTCCATACCAAATTTCATGTAAGTCGGTTCAGCGGTTTAAGCGTGAAGAGGTAACAGACAGACAAACACACTTTGGCATTTATAATATTAGTATGGATTTTAATGATGTCTCAGACTAAAGGAGTGTTCTGTAAAATAATAAATCTCTTTTGCCAAAAAATATTATCTGGCGAGGTCGTGCCCGCGCGACGGAACTAATAGCCATTTAAAAAACTTATTCTCTAACTGTTTATCTCGAAAACGGTTATACAGTTACGATATAATTATGTATGTGGGTGTTACGGAGCATAGGTAGGCTGTGCCATATCCACACTCTTCTTACCTGATTACGGAAAACCGTGTAATTTTTCACGGCTCTAAGAGCGGGTACACATTGGGCGCTCGGTGCTGCGTTGAGCGCGCGTTGATAGCTTACACATTCTTATGGTCTGTGGCTTACACACACCGCGTTCAGCACGGCGTTCAGCGAGCGTTAGAGTGGGAGCTAGGTACTCTACGCGAAAGCGCGCGATCAAATCGAGGGCTTCATACTATAGGGGCGTATGCGCAAAAATGCGATTTTTCGTTTTTAACGGCATCGTATTCATCTAATAACGATACATCGGGTCAATTTTTTTCATAATTTTATCGTAATTATAAGTTATTTAAAATAAATAAAATATGTTTTGGCGTATCATTGTAGGTCATAATTTTTTATCGATCCAAAGAGGCGTACAGTAGGCGTAAGCGCAATAATGTAATGGAATCTCATAATATGATCGGAGTATAAGGGCGTATATGTTCATACGTCTATTACTCGATTGTGTGATTTACAAAAAAATATCGCACAATAGCGGCGTATGTACATACGACCATATTTACCATACTTTTTAGTGATAGTATCAGTCTTCGGCCTCATATACTGACGCACCATATGGGCGCAAAGTCCTTGAACGTCAGACCTTTCTCCGAAAAACATCTCTAACTGGTAGGTTTCTAAGGAAACATCCTGCTCGTATCCCAGGTGGATTCGATTCAATATCCAAATCATAAATGCTCAAAGTCATCCAAAGGACGACCCCACTTAGCATGAATCGCACTATCCCACATAATATGCGAGACGACTAGGTCCAACTTTGTTGAAAACAGAGGTTCCCAAGAAATATGGGGCAGAGGGGCGCTGAAGAAAGAGATAAACAGGCGTCCTTACATGGAAACCATTATGGATTGCTACCATCATGCATAATTATCCATCTCAGACAGCTGCGGGGACAAAGCTAACTAGTCAAGCTGGAGAAGTTTAGGATAAGCAGAAAAAAGACGAGGAAACTCAATACAACAATGAACATTTGAGCACGGGCACAAATTAGAAAGTCCAAACTAAGTCTCCTCTACAAACAGGTAACTGCAGTTTTAGGATCCCTACACAAGCCAGATAATACCTTCACCAGCTCAGCGGCGGAAGAAACAACCCTCGTACAGACTCACTTCTCAGGCTGTGAGTTATAACGGTTAGTGAGCTGGGTGGATGAGGAGAATACTCCATCGGAGAGAGAATGGCGACAAAAAATGCAGAGGGCTTTCAACTGCTTGACTCATACAAATCACCAGAACCGAACGGAATAGAAGGGAAGAGAGATAATTATCAAGATATTTACTATTGTTTTGGCTGCCTGCGTACTGCGTAGACAAGTCAAAGTAATTGTCATACAAAACCAGGTAGAAACCTTCTACTCAGGCGTTAGATTCTTCAGTGAAAATTAATTAGTTTTTTGCTTAAGCACTTGCAACATAAAGTATTCTGCAAAATACTAAAAACAAGTTTGTGCCTTATGCTTAGGCACATTCATAGACATTGAGGGACGTCGACGGCAACGACAGGATAAAATTCACCAGCATAAAAGCGGCACTGGTAGGAGCCGGAATGAAAGAGATTCATCGGCATCGAAACTGGTGAAGCCAAAACTGGTGCACTCAAAAAGGCAGTGGTAGCAAAGTAAGAACCCTCAAAGCTACGTCCGCTCACCACTTTTGTGAAATCTTCGCCACACTAAACTAACATCACTATTACACAGAGTCATCATATCCTGCGATGTGACATAGTAATACGAACGAGCGGTAATCTCAAGGGTATGTGAATGTGACTTCACCCGCTCTACACTGGCTGTCTAACAACAAACTGACAGTTTATTCGAAAACACTTAACTGGTAATGTTCGCTAACAGATGCTTTGTGGTATCTAACCCAAAATGATCAATACAGAGCTCTAAATTGTCCGCGCAAGGTAAATAAAAAAAACGTAGCATGCCCGGCATAATAAGTTTTAATTAAGAACAAAACTATTCACCGTTGAAGCTAAACTACAATCACTTCAGAGGTTGATTTGCTTGACAGCCACGGGAATACAGAACCTCAGGAGAGCAGCTAAGGTGTCCTCGAGTGAACAAATAGTGGGCACAACATCAACCGATTTCCGTAGTCTTATAACTCGTCAGCAACATCAAGGGTCTCCTAGAATTAGGCTTTCTGATGGAGTTGGGTTGGCAAAAGTAGTGTCATCAACTCGCCATGGCGTATGGTTAAATGCTTCGTTTTTGTAGAAGACTGTCATGTTATCACATTACAAACTAGTTACTAGAACCTATTAAGATTTCGTAAAATCCGATTTCTGCAGAGAGTGGGCACCTCAACTGCTTGGAGTTCGAAGAAGAAGTTACCATTAACAACTTTATGACTGCTGTTCTAGGCAAAGACCGACGGGTAGACAGAGAGACTTTATTTAGCACTGAAATGCTCAGTTAATAATCGTTCGAGATGGTCAGCCGACTGGAGATCGACATCTGCCGTCATTACTTAACATCCCAGAATGTCACCGATTCAAGAGCGGCGCTGGGTCATAAGTTCTTCTAGAAATATATAATCAAGGAAACGAATAATTTAATCAGTGAAATGTATATTCTTTCTTTACTAAATGCTTGAATTTGCCTTAGGTCACCACTATACGACCACACTCAAAAGCAACTAGCACTGTTTTTTTGTCGGGCGAAACAGGCGTAAAAAAAATCAGAAAAAATTGAAGGAGATTCGTAACAATGTGAAAATTACTGTAAAAAGAAAGTATTTCGATATAAAAACAGAACTCAGACCAATTGTCATTGAATAATTGAATAGGAAAAGATTTAATTTATACGCCCCTCAATTTCAAGTATTTTTCAAGGAAAATAGACAGTCATTTCGAATATTTGCGCCGCAGTAAAGAGGCGTAAGCGCATAATTACTAGTTTTTAGAATACTTTACGTATAATTCATCATACTAGATAAAAACAGTGACAATATAAATACTCCATGCAAATTTGCAAAAATATCCGTCGAAGGGACAAAAAGTTATTAAGTTTTTTGCCTCTCCTGAAAAGTAGGGGTTTTGCGCATACGCCCCTATAGCATGAAGCCCTCGAAATGTACGACAAAATGCGGCGCATGTATCTCGAAGCGCGCGGCTGACGCGCGTTCGTACGGAAATATGTGAACGCGCGTTCGACGCACGCTTGCCCAGCAGCGCGCGCTTGCATGTGTACACATCAACAGAACTCCTGGTTCTCAAAACGCGCGTTGACAAAGCGCGCGTTTGAAAGCGCCCAATGTGTACTCGCTCTGAGGTAGCAGACTCGAGTGGTGAGTAGGTATTTGATATTTATTACAGCTTGATACCTCCACGCGGCGAATTATGATTCCTATGACACCTGTCATCTCAGTACATTTTTCCGATTATAGGTTATAAAATGTACTGGGATGACAGGTGTCATAGGAATCCGTTCGCCGCTACGGTGATTCCTATGACACCAGTCATCTCAGTACATTTTTCCGATTATAGGTTATAAAATGTACTGAGATGACAGGTGTCATAGGAATCATCGTTCGCCGCGCGGGGTACAATAGGTCTTGACATGCGGACATTGCGGACAGACAGACAGAAGGACAACAAAGTGATCATATATGGACCTCGTGTCCAAAGTTACACAAGTAAGATATTTTTTAGGGTTCCGTGGTAAAACAAGGAATTCGTTTCACCATGCCCATCTTCCCGTTTATCTGTATGCTAATTCGTTGCTCAGTATACTTACAAATTTACACAAAAAATAAAACTATTATTCCAAATTCAGCGAGCGAGGCAATTCTTTTTTTTCTAAGTGTATAGACAATATTTTTTTACAGGTTTATAACGGAAAAGTTATTCAAATCGATAAAACCAGAAAAACAGTACGAACATTCTCGACAGGTTCATATACATGTGTTAATTTATGCTAAGATATTCTTTAGGTATATCAAGTAATTGCAGTGATATGAGTTACCAAAAACATTAAAAACCACTCATAAGATCACCAAAGGATAGCTCAGTTGGGAGAGCACTAAGCCGGAAACGTAAAGTCGCAGGTTCGAGTCCCGCTTACATCGCAGTGGATCACATTACATTTTTCTTTCATAATTTACCTTTGTGTCAATATTTATAAAATAAAAAAGTGGTATTTCCACATTTAGATACGAAAAAAGATTCTATTAAAAAACGTTATCGTAGGTATGCTTTTTGCACGGATCGTAAAACCGAGGTCACTATCTCCGTCTCATCATTTCCATTTCTCAACGATATAAAACGTTAGATTAAAATGTTTTTAATGAGCCGGTAACGGTGGTTCGTCTCAAAACTCAATTATACAGCATTTTTGTAGACTTTTGGTACGAGAATATGCCGTAGATATATCGTATCTAATGCAAACTCCACACTAGATACTCGCGAATTTGACCAAGGTTGGCCGAATATAGTGTGGAGAGGCACTCTGCCCTATTAAACCAATCTCATGTATCTTCGAAATGGCCATTTCGAGAAAAACGCTGTTTAAGTTTTAGACAAGAAACTTATCATAACTCACTAAATTATGGATGTTTTAATTATTGTATTAAGCGGTTTACACTCACGTGAAATTGTCAGGAACGGCCCGACATGTTTCGAACTCGTATGGAGCCCTTCATCAGGGACGGCTGCCCGTACACCGCCGCGGCACACTCGTCACTGCTGATACTTTGACCGACGTTCCGCTCTGAGCGCGCGCGCCGATGGCGCGGGGGCGGGGGGTGCTTGCAAGCCCGCAACTTGTCCGTCCAGCACTCCAACGTCACTTTTGTCATCAATAGACATTACGCACACTTGACTAATGGTGTCCACGGGATTGTCCAAACGCACAATATGTTTCGCCGCCGGAAGCACAGGCTTCCATGCTGGAGGTAAAGCCCAACCGCCGTCTCTATTAAAATTCGGGCGCCGTCCGATCTCGATAGCTTCGTGTACCTTACGTTGTATATAACGTTTCTCACGTACCAACACTCTTGCTTTATCGAAACGGTAAAGCAAGAGTGTTGGTACGTGAGAAACGTTATATACAACGTAAGGTACACGAAGCTATCGAGATCGGACGGCGCCCGAATTTTAATAGAGACGGCGGTTGGGCTTTACCTCCAGCATGGAAGCCTGTGCTTCCGGCGGCGAAACATATTGTGCGTTTGGACAATCCCGTGGACACCATTAGTCAAGTGTGCGTAATGTCTATTGATGACAAAAGTGACGTTGGAGTGCTGGACGGACAAGTTGCGGGCTTGCAAGCACCCCCCGCCCCCGCGCCATCGGCGCGCGCGCTCAGAGCGGAACGTCGGTCAAAGTATCAGCAGTGACGAGTGTGCCGCGGCGGTGTACGGGCAGCCGTCCCTGATGAAGGGCTCCATACGAGTTCGAAACATGTCGGGCCGTTCCTGACAATTTCACGTGAGTGTAAACCGCTTAATACAATAATTAAATATGTCTCACGAAAGTTTTAATAAAATTATGGATGTTTTTTTTATTTTTTTATGTGAATTTAAATAACAATTAATTACATTACGCTCAAATTTCAACTATTACAGCATTTATATTATTTAATTATGTAAAATTAAAAATAATGACGGTCTAAAATTGCATACATTTTAAGTTACGCAAAATATGGTATCTGATATAGATACGCTAATATGCCCTCAGCCTTCACTCAGGTGGAAGCCCAACGGTTATGCTGATCTCCTGTATCTTAGTGTTGCTTTGAATAAATCCGACGTAACACTAAAGAAAAGCCTCGTTTCTAGAAAAAATATTTTTAATCATTTCAGTAAGTCATCTTGTACCTAACTTAATAATTGTTATCACTTGTCTTTGAAACACAAAACTAAAATATTTTGGTAACTAAACCTCCAGGAACCTCCTTAAGTATGCAATATCAATATTTAATTTAAAATAAACATCTATCACATATATATTTAACCATATTTGGTATACTTTTGTAAAAACTAATAGGATTCACTATCTAAATCATTTGCATTTTCATTTATAGGCAAATTTAAAAAAAAAGTACGTCGATCAGCAGGCATATTTTTTCATAATTTCAAAAGATCCTGTTTCTTAGCAGCATTTAAGCCTCTAGGTTGATTGTCATTATTTTCAAAGGTTCGCAATACTTCGAGTACTTAACTCGAGGACATTACGCTCGCGACAGGTTCATACTTATGTGGTTTTGGCAAACTCATGTAATGAAAGTTACCGCAAATTGACAAAACTCAAAAGTCTCGCGCTTGTTAAGCGTATTTGTGCTAACTAAAAATACAGCAATGTGCATAAATCCATAGTTGAAAATCGAAGTTACAGGAGTTTGGCAAGTCAATTATCTACGAAAATTTAGGGTAAAAATTAAAAATCTTTAAAGTATATATAAAAGATACTATTTCGAATCGATTAAACCCGGTTAACCTAAACTACTGTAACTCAAGATACGTGAGTTTGGCTTAACACGGCAGCACTTCGGTGAAAGAAATAAATATCTGAACACGACTCGTATTGACTGGGCGTTACAGTACATGTTCAGATATTTATGAACGCCTTATATGCTGCGATATATCTGATGGCGACTGTACAAGCTTTGTTTAGTTTGGGACTAGGTCAATTTGTGTAAGATTGTCCGATGCGCGGTACGGAACCTTAGTGAACTGTACGACTCGCGCTTGGCCAGTTCTATTAAGTTGATTGATAATCAGTAATCACTGTTATAACGCGTGTAGCTACGCGCACCAATTAAATTTCAAACAGTTGCCTTTCGCTGCCAGTGATGGGGATGTAATTATTTAATTATTCTGTATACTATTTTCTGTATCCTTATTCTTACCATTAATGCGGAGTCGTGTCAGTTGGTACGTATGTTTGTTAGTCCTGCTATATGTATGTTAGTTTTTAGGATTATATATGGCACTAGCCACCCGCCCCGGCTTCGCACGGGTACCATGCTATATGATGTGTATATGTATTATACATATAAACCTTCCTCTTGAATCACTCTATCTATTAATAAACCACATCAAAATCCGTTATGGTAATTTTAAAGATCTAAGCATACATTAGGGACAGACAGACAGGAAGCGGCTTTGTTTTATACTATGTAGTGATATATCTTGGCTACCACTACGTATCTACCGTAAGGTGAGGGTGTTTGGAACAGAAGGGGTAATTTTGTTATTAAGCAAAAAATATATTTTCGCATCGATATGACACGAGAAAAGGATGGTACGCGTTTGCGTGACTTGGCGGGGGCACTGCCGTGCCTCCAATTATACGATTGCATACTACTTTGATTGCATTTATTTAGGGTTCCGTACCCAAAGGGAAAAAACGGGATCCCATTACTAAGACCACCGTTGGTACGTCTGTCTGTCCCCAGGCTGTATGTCATGAACTGTGATAGCTAGACTGAAATTTTCACAGATGATGTATTTCTGCTGCCGCTATAACAACAAATACTAAAAACAGAATTTAAAATAAAATATATATTTAAGTGAGGCCCATACAACCAACGTGATCGTAACCCGGCCAGTTAAGATGGGAGTAAGTGTTTGTACGGAACCCTCAGTGCGCAATTCAGACTCGCACTTGGCCTTTTAATATAAACCTGACAATCTGTGGATTTTAGGTGTGCAATAAAGAGTACTTAATTAGTTAATATGGCATAGTTCGTCCCCCCACAGGCAAAGTTACAGGAATTATTTTTTTCTAAGTCTGAGATAAAAATATGTTAATGCTATAAAAAATATTTTTTATAACATTCCCTCCACAATTTTTTTGGTTTACTTTTAATAAATATTCTTATTAAACTGCGATAGAGCTTTAAATAAAAATGTACTATGGGCTGCAGAAATGCATGGTCATAAATGCATAAATGGGCCATGCAATTCTGCAGCTCATTGTACATGAGGCCTTATCAACAAGCAGCAACTTCTCCATGCTAACCATCGAACATAATAATAAAAATATTTACCCTCTACACTTTCCCCAAAATTCACTTCACTTGCACACTATTAATTATCATAGCACAACATATACACAAGTATACTATTAAGGTACGTATAGCATAAACATAAAGTTCGCAGGTTTGTTTAGTGTTCCCTTTTAGCAAGCCGCGCGTGGACTGAGCGCCTGCGCCGCTTGCGCGGCTTTCTGCGCAAGCGTGTCCATTATACTCCGTCATAGAGTCAAACCAGAATTACTCCAGTGGCGCGGAGATAATCCCATTAGCGGATACTCCCACACAAAGTCCGACTACTAGTAGTGAGGGCTAACCAGCCCTGAATACAGTTCAAGTCACGTCTTAAAAAAAAAGTCAAACTACGGTAGGTCTTCCAAGCAAATGAACTGTCAAACCATGCAAAGTGAGTCCGTTTGTATTGTTTGACAGTTCATTTGCTATGAAGAGTTAGTGGTTTGACTCTACGGAATATTGACACGATACTTTGAGTAAGTTTATTACAGTCACATGTACAATATACTATAAGATATTAACACACATTCGCATTCAAAAATGAAGTTTTACTGCACTGAAAAAAAGATTTGTTAACAGTAGCCCAAATGTTAGCTGCTAGTTATATAAACCGGAGGACTGACAAACTGAGAACTACTAGTAACCAAAATAAGTTATGTAAAACAAGTGATTACCTACTAAGCACAATTTGGCTATTTCTCAAGTAGTTAAACTAGTTGAGCTATTAATCTTTTCTTTATATTGCTATAGTATGTTGTATACATATAATGTTAGGTTTGTAAACTGATGTTGACATCAACATCAGTGGACACGTCGAGTAACACAGATATATAGTCTAACTATATATCTGTGTCGAGTATTAGCTATTTGATGCTTTCATAGCGTGCAGTCGAAAATAAGTTGAAAAAAATACAGTTTTCGTGTTGAAGTGGGCCGTGTGAGTTTTCTGTCAATTTCAAATATGCATATACCAATAAATCGCAATAGCCCTATTCTAAGTAGTAATATATTATTAATATGTTAAGAAACATGTTTGATCATAGAGAAAAACGTCTAAAACAATTAGCATTATTCAACAGATAGGGAGCCTGAAAAATATCGTTGTATAATGGAAACGCGCCGATAAGAGAATGACATCGCACGATCTCATCCGCCAAGTGTAAGGTTACATTACTCTAACGAGATCGAAAGTACTCGGATTAGAGATACGGACACTCGAGAATGTATTCTTACCTATTTACAATAAGGTCTCTTATGTGTGATTATAGTGCAGACAATAGTAATGCCTGGGGGTAAGCAACTTAGAAATAGTCTGACTATCCCACTATTTAGCAAACAGCTTTCTCAGATATAACCTCAAAATTAACGATAGATTAAGCAATATAAAAATAAATAGGACATCGTTTATTTTATTTTTTTTACTATGACTGTTTTGACGATGCGGTTGGCTTAGTTTGTAGAGACCTGCCTACTGAGCCGGCGGTCCCGGGTTCGAATCCTGGCCAGGGCAAATATTTGTGTGATGAACTCGAATATTTGTGCTTGGGTCATGGTTGTTCTGTGTATTTAAGTATATATTTATCTATATAAGTATGTATATCGTCGTCTAGTACACATTACACAAGCCTTCTTGAGCTTAATTTGGGACTAGATCGAGTTGTGTGAGGTTGTCTGATATTTATTATTTATTTATTAATTATTTATTTATTTGTTTTCAATCGACTTCCAATGGCACCCCCACTTCCGACACGGAAGGAAACCACCGGACTGGGTTTTGTGGTTAGTCGCATTGCCGTCAGAGGAGTCCTACATAACCCCCCATTGGCCTTCCCAGCCGGGGTATGCGTAAATGCATTCCTACTCTGTCAACAATAGTATTACCTGAGTGTTTAATATGTATGTTTATATATGTTTGTTTCTTCTTCACGCTCAAACGTCTGGACCAATTTTGATAAATTTTGGTATGAAGGTAACTGACACCCTGGATTAACACATAGGCTGCTTTTTATCCCGAAAAAAATCCCGTGGGATGAGTGGGGTAACACCGCGTGGCGCAGCTAGTTACTAGTTACAAACAGTTCCACCGAAAATACGTACTTATAATAAAACAGCTAGGAATATTTTTAAAGCGTTTACAATGACACTTGAATCATGTTTATTTATTAAATCTGCAAGGTACTGCTAGAGGCGTTTATGCAATTAATACTAAAGTGTTATTGTAAGATTTGTAAGCCAAATGTCATTATGTCATCATCTTCAAACACTCCTGCATGTAGGTACCTACCTACTTGATGAACTGCAATTGCACTTCATATTTTACATTTTTGATCTCGTTGACCTTAAATCAAGACGTGATGACTACGCAAGTACGCACTCAAAGGCTACGTATTAGCGTGCACCAGGGTGCTCCTCCTTTGAGCATATTCGGGGGCTCTCCTTTTTAGGAGCACCTAGAAACCCTCTTCTCTTTCCCCTTTTCGCTTCTGCGCGCACGCAGGAATTGAATGCGGCACCATGCTTCATAATTTTTTGCTAGGGTGGTATTTTTCAGTGCCATAACATGGACATTATGTTACCTAGGCGCGGAAGGAAGGAGCATTTGATTAGATTAAAAAATATATATTTAATAACCTGGAGGACCTTTTCGTGGCACAACCAATATTATAGTTGCCTCTCTTCTCGAGGTGGTCGTGGTGATGGATTGTCCTCTTCCACATTTTTGTCCCACCTTTATGTAATTATGTTTTATAGTCACGTGACGAGTAATTGTTTTTCTTTATTTCTTTCTTACTTTATTTTCTTTGTTTCTTTCGTTTGTTTCTTTCTTTCCAAGGCCATTGGATGGCGACGCCTTAAACGGTATATTCTTATTATTCTATTCCGAAAATAATGTAGAATTTGAAACCAGTTCAAACCGAGAGGCTCCTTTTCATCCATTTATTACGCAAATTCGCTCCACAACTTTTACTTGATACACATAATACTTTCTACTTTTTTTAACAGGTAGGTGCGAGTGTACAAAGGCTGGCTTCAATTGAAAGTTGAATGGCAGATGTTTCGCGGCCGTAGTAAGCGTAGTAAAACCGTCCAGAACTTAAAGATCTTTAAACTGTGAAATTCATTGGCTTATACGTATTTTTAGGACTGTTGCTTGGGTATTTCACACCTAGGATTCGAATGCATGTGCAAATTGCTCAGAAGTATAACGATTTACTACTAGTAAGACTTACGTTATGATGACCTATGCGCATGCAATAGTTATATGATGCGTTACGGGGTCGCCATTCATGCTTATTACAATAAGCTTTAAACTTACATTGTTCGTATGTAACTTAATAACTTGTCTTTAAAGTTTGCAAACCGTTTCCTTGGTCTCATTGACTTTAACGTTTGCAAACCGTTTCCTTGGTCTCAGTGATGTCAAACTTGATTGCATTCCGTGTACTGTTGAGTTTCTTACGGTTTTCTTCTCAACACCGATCTTCTCTTAGGTAGACTCAGTGCCTTGACTTGTAAAATTGCCATTGTCGCTTACTTACAGAATAAAGTATTTCATTTAATTTCTCTTCATTTGGATACGGTTAAGATTAACTGGTGTACTCGACGCCACGTAGCTTGTCAATAGCGACCAATAACTCCTCCTACCATGAAACTAAATTTCTAATAACGACACTTTTTTTTTGTTCCCCGTAATGACCAATTTTACTTTTAATATACCGTGCAATGTGCAATTATAACGTGGTAAAGGGTGTTAGAGAGAATGTCTTATGGCATTAAGAGCACCTTTTGTACGGTAAGTTTTTCTTTTGGGCAATAACAAATAAATAAATAGATACCCTACGATTCCCTGATCTGTGGGATCTTTCCTGATACAAAAGCTGGTTCTGCCCTTCCAAGTATATTGGCCGTTATTTCTTTCTAACCTAGTAAGTACTGCATCTGTATACCCCATATGTCTGTGTTATATGTGTGTGGTATTGTCTTGTTAATATAGCTAACAATTAAATATTGCACCGGACCTTGACAATAATTCACGTCATAACAATTAAAATAATGTTCGCCGCTGCATGAACATCATTTTATTACCTTAGTTGCCATTCGTACTAATAATTACAATTCTTTTGCCAATGAAATTTAAACCACATAAAGTTGTGCACTAACGTCCTAATTGCAACGACTTTTCCAGAAAAGTTAGTACAATTGTGCTCTAAGGTATCGAATTTTAAAAGTACCTAAATTGTGTAAAGTAATAAATAAATATACTTTAATTGCTCGTAACAATGGGCAGGTTGGTAGGTACGTCAATTGGCATCATGAAGCCAATTGACGTACCTACAAAGCATGAAAAGATTATAATCGTAAAACATGATAAATTGAATGCATATATGTACGAGTAATACGATCCGAAAAGTGCTATCTCAATCTGAGTAAGTTTTGAGAAAATCGACTTTTGGTAACGAGCTCGGAAAACGGAATTCGGTAATTCCGTTTTCCGAGCTCGTTTATTGCGTTAAAAATTTAATGAAATAATTTTTAAGTATTTTTAAGCGATTCTAGCCTGTGTCAATATAAGGCTTTTTGGTTTCGAAGTAACGATATGCCGCGAAATCCCATAATAATTTAATAAAAAAATTACCTAGATTTGAAAAATCTTTTTAGTGGTTTAACAGTTTTAAGTCAGATAGCACTATTTGGCACTAAATGCGAAATTGTCAGCGCTATCGAATGGTATAAAAAAAGCCAAAAAGGCGTAGGTATCTCAGACTTAGCTCCTTTCGGCTTTGCAGGACAGAATACGCATGACAAAAATAAATTGAGGATTTTAATCGATTCTATTTCTTATTGGGATCAAATGTCTATATGGGACTAACTAACTACACTTAGAATGCTCTAAAAGTCAGAAATGACCGTCAAAATTTAACATTCCTACGGAGTGCTAAAAATGATACCTACGATCGTGACATCATTATATCTTAAGAGTTAATTTTATTAGTATAATAATTACAGTATACTGTAGAATTTAACGTCAGTCGATATCCTTAATCAGTTGCTATAGTCCATCGTTTCACACCCATAGCTAGATTCCCTCCTCCTCTTCCATTAGTCGATATCCTCAATTCTGAGGGTCGTGGCCTATCTGAATTACTATTCAGTGGACTATCTTGCGCCAGCACACGCCTTAGAAATTATAAGCACATTCTAGAATTTACCTACTTAATTAATAATTATACTGCTTGACTTCGCATTCGCAAAACAACAAAGGTATAGCTACCTTAATTTAGAAATTATACCTATGTTTACCTTTAGGATAAGATAAGATAATGTTTATTGCAGAAAAAGGGTTAGTTACATGTCTTAATATTATGTTAAAGTTCCACCTTTTTCGGCTGTCTTCATACAGCATGCAATTGTATATAAATGGGTAGGAAGGAATAATTATTACGCTAATCTTTTATATTTGCAGTTAAAGGCATCCAAACCAATGTGCATCAATAGTACCAACATTATAATATATGTACATATATGGTCAAAACAGTAAAATCACTACATAGTATAAAACAAAGTCGCTTTCTCTGTCCCTATGTCCCTTTGTATGCGTAAATCTTTAAAACTACGCAACGGATTTTGATGCGGTTTTTTTTAATAGATAGAGTGATTCAAGAGAAAGGTTTATATGTATAATACATGCATAATTTATCAGCATAGCACCCGTGCGATGTACTTATATGATGGAAATGTATGAACGCTAGCCCCTGCTCTTATTTAATAGCAACAATGATCACGCCCTCACCTGACGTTATGACATTCCATAAGGAAGGACTGTCTTCACTTCACTACATAGTATAAAATAAAACAAAGTCGCTTTCTCTGTCCCTATGTCCCTTTGTATGCGTAAATCTTTAAAACTACGCAACGGATTTGATGCGGTTTTTTTTAATAGATAGAGTGATTCAAGAGGAAGGTTTATCACTATCATCACTACATAGTATAAAGCAAAGTCGCTTTCTCTGTCCCTATGTCCCTTTGTATGCGTAAATCTTTAAAACTACGCAACGGATTTTGATGCGGTTTTTTTTAATAGATAGAGTGATTCAAGAGAAAGGTAATACATGCATAATTTATCAGCATTGCACCAGTGCGAAGCCGGGGCGGGTCGCTAGTTAAAATATAAATAACAATTATCAAGATACCTAGGGCTGCCATCTATCCGGGTTTCCCCGGATTTGTCCTAGTTTGGAGGACGTCCGGGGGCCGTCCGGGGGGCTTCTTAATAAGGGTTTTTTTTATGAGATTGGAAAATAAAGCGAATGTTTTTGAATTAAGTATATTATTTTCGGACGCGTCCGGGAACAAAATGCGATATACGCTAAATGTCCGGGATTTTAAAGTCTTTATCCGGGTTCTGCAAATTTATAGATGGCAGCCCTAAGGATACCTAATATGGTTTTATGGATGTGGACGTAGCTCTGCCAACATTTAGTCAAACCACACCATCTGGCACATGCTTTTCAACGACGTGTCAACGTAATTTCCTAACCGTAACAAATAGATTTTATGGTGTTTGTACGGCTGTGCATATTTGCTGTTTTCTTGGTCCAAGTTAAAAAGGAGCGCGGATTTATGAATAAATATTAATAACCTAATAATTCACGATAGTTACATTATGACTATAATAGAAGGAAAAAGGAAAAGGGAGACTAAGAAGGAAAAGAAAGAAAAAATAAATGCTTCATTATATTATCAAGAAGTCAAAAAAAACAGAATGTATAAAAAGCTGACGAAATCGATGATTAATGATTAAATTACTCTACCGACAAGAGCCTAGTTATATGATGTTCGTTTGCGATACGCACGTGCGAATAAAGTGTTCGATGCATTTTTTGTTCGTTCGTTCGTAGTTGTACCTACACGATTTTTTTAGTATTTAAACACTAGCAATGTTCAATTACAAATAACCGGGTTGCCGATTATTAAGACGTAGGCGTTATAGTGGCAGTTGGGTGAGTTGGGGCTAGTGCTTTCATACCGGGGTTTTTTGTATGGGTAATACCAGGATCCGTATTGTCCATACAAAAAATATTCCGGTAATGGAAACTCTAGTTGGAGCAGAACAGAACTATGATTACGATGAGATGAATTTTTAAATGACTCCTTAAATATATTTGGCAGTTTCTACCTTGTGACCCGTATCTTATATAGCGGTCACAGTAATAACACGTTATGCGAAAATGTTATGCCTAATCCGCTCTCGCCTTAAGCTTGTACACTATTCCATATCAATTGTAGAGTTGTCGGACGGAACTTTACATTTCCATAATAAGCTCCGATGTACACACAATGTTTTACAAATTCTATGTACATACGGATGTTAGAAAAATGTATATGTGAACTTTAGAAAATATTTGAAGGAAAATATACTCCCCTTTATTTTTTTCAACAGGACTTGAACTGTATCGGGGCTGTTTAGCCCTCATTACCAGTGAGTCGGAGTGTGTGTGGGAGTATAACCCGCTAATGGGTTTATCTCCGCGCCACAGGAGTGATACTCCTACTTTGATGGTTTTAGTTGAGTTGGTTAAACCCCTACCTTCGAATCGGTAGGCTCAGGTTCTAATCACAGCCAAGTCTGTGTGAAGAGTACCGATTTTTTTTTCTGTGTATTTCAGTAGATATTATAATGTAAATATTATATAATGTAACTATATACGCATGATGAACTATGCAAGTATGTACGTCGTCGTCTAGTATTTTATTATGCTTTGATCAGTTCGGGACTGGGGTTTAGGAGGACTTCATCCATAGTCCTTTATTTTGTCGTCGACAGCATGAAATTAATAAATCGTCACCTTCCTAACTCGTCCAAATGACCACAAAGCAATTTGGTCCACAATCAACTCATCCAATTTTATCCAAATAGGACTGTGCTGTGGACAAGTCCCCCTGAGCTGAGCCGGGACCAGATCGTTTCGTGTAAGATCTTTCCAGATATTTATTTATAAGTCTTATCTTAGAATATTTACTACGAACAAGCCTTGCAATAATCCTTTGCAATAATTGTAATAGAAAATGCCGAATAAAGTAGATCCGAAAAAAAAATCTATACTTACTGAAGATATGAAGGAATAATAGAGATAATAACATTATTTTACGTCACCTTAGGCCGTAAGTAGGATTTTCTGCCCACTACGCGACTACGGAAGAAAATCTCACTTCCTGGCCAAGGTAAGACGTAAAACTTTAGACAAACCACGGGCGGTAATTCATAAAACCCCAGATCACACACCAGGTTCGGGTGCGATTGGAGACATTCACAAATTCACCGCCCTAGGTACCTATGTAATGTCCGCTTTTACTAAAAACTACAACAAAGCTACAGTTGGACTTTTAATTAGTCGAAGTGATTTGACAGTTGTCTAAGTAAATAATACGTTACTCTACTCAACAATACGACAATACCTACATCTTAAAACAATTAATGACAATACGCGTAATCGCTGATACTAGATTGACATTTATTGATAAAAGTGATATTTTCAAACCATAAGGCCGCCTGTCCACAAACGCGGAATGGAGCGGATGTGTAAAATTGACCAATCACATTCTTTATAACTAAAATGCACTTCTTTGGGTTTGACACAGACGCAACCTGACTGCCTATAGCAGGCTGATTCGGTCTACTCACGACGCAGTCCATGCGCCCAGTGCGCCTGCGTCAACCTTTTCAAATTACTCCTGTGTCGCGGAGATAATCCCATTAGCGGGTTATACTCCCACACAAAGTCCGACTACTCGTAGTGAGGGCTAACCAGCCCTGATACAGTTCAAGTCATGTTTAAAAAAAATAACTTTATTGGTTCATTTTTTCTGCCTCCGCTTCTGTGTACAGGCATGGCAGGACAGGCCCTTAACAGTTATCTTAATGACAGTGCTCTTAACTGTCAGTTTTCTCCGACTAATTAAAATCCGACTGTAGCAACCGTGGGATTACCACACAAGAAAATAAAAAGCGGTCAACAGCGTTTCCTTTCGTAAGAACTAGTTTCTCTAGCCATGTGAAATTCTAGTTTTCCAGGAATAATCTAAACCTGTCTTGCAACATTATAGTCGCCTCAGAATTCGCGATAAGCAACACAGAGTACTTTATCAACACTTTCAAACCTGCTTTGATTTTAACGCCATCTATACGTGGACTGGATCAACTCTAAACTGGAAAGAAACTGTTATACCAAAGATGATAAACACGTAGACATGCCTCTCCTAAATTAGCGTGTTCTCAATCTTATATTAGTAAACCGGAGAAAACTTAATGATTTAGAAGGAAATATCAAGACTTTATTTCGAAATAAAAATTATAGATACCTACATACTATTTTGTATTCATAATAGAATTGCTTTTATCAGAGGAAAATATGTATTTTTAATTTAATTACATTTAATGAACATTTTTATTTAGTTAGTCCTTCATTAGTTCAAACCTCGCTGAAGTTGGATACTTACAATTCTGGCTCGGAAAAGACGATGTAAGAGTATGTGCATTATTGTGCACATTGCCAAGTCTTAGGGTTAAAACTAGTTCATTCCCTAAGTATTACACATTTCAAATTCCAACCCATGCTGGTCTCCATAACTGAAGCTGATTTCTTTATACATCGTGTAGCAATTGATAATTCTCGATTTTTAGGGTTCCGTACCCAAAGGGTAAAAACGGGACCCTATTACTGAGACTTCGCTGTCCGTCCGTCCGTCCGTCCGTCCGTCCGTCCGTCCGTCCGTCCGTCTGTCACCAGGCTGTATCTCAACAACGGTGATAGCTAGACGGTTGAAATTTTCACAGATGATGTATTTCTATTGCCGCTATAACAACAAATACTAAAAATAAAATAAAATAAATATTTAAGGGGGGCTCCCATACAATAAACTTGTTATAGATTATATATATATATATATAGGTACGGAACCCTACATGCGCGAGTCGGACTCGCACTTGCCCAATTTTTAAGTTAGGCATGCCTTCAGTCACAACTGTCACAAGTTACTGTGTCTCATTGTTAGTGTCTGCCTCTGACCCGTTTTTTTTTTCGTTAGAGATTGGTGAATCATGTGATCTAAATCTAAGGCCGTTTGATCACGTAGCCATATTGATTAGTCTAAGAAATTCAGACAGGAGCATTCAAATAATGTCAGGAAAACGGTGTAAAAAACTTTATTTACAATAGAACTTATATTAAAAAAAATATAATTAAGGTAGACGACATAAATTTTTTCTTTAGTTAAAGTTAATTTATGTAGTGAATAAATGTCAACTGTGTAATTTTTCAAAATAAATTACTAAATTATTTACGTTTAGTGTAAATGTTGACTTCTATTAAATTTATAACATAATACTTAATATATTTTGATATATTTTTGTCATGTCAATGCAATATTAAATTATTTGTTTATCGTAACGCTACTATGTAATTAAAACGCTCATGTAATTTATAGATTGATATAGATTGGACTTAACATTATATTTTTATTACAATTTACTTTTCTAATTATTTTTATTTTCTTTATCCCTTACTTTGTAAAATGTTAAACATTAACGGACATTTCTACAAGCGTTATCGTCGACCTGCAGTGGTCGTATTTCTGTTACAAATAATTTGGTAGAAGTCATTGCCCTCTACCTATTAGGAAACAATGCATTTCATCTTACATCGAATTTCACTCTTAATTCCAGAAGGGAAAATATATTAATTAAAACGCTTACGGAAATATCCCATCGAGCTTATGACCGTAAGTATACTACAGAAAAATGACAAAGCATCTATCACATGTGAACGAGTATGACAGTGACGGATGTTATATCATTTAGATATGTAATTATCATAGGCCCATAGCATTAGGATATTTTATCGTTCGATCATGCGCAAACGTAGAGGGCCCTCCGGCGCGTACATGAAGGTAACTGCGTAGTCGAGTGGCTCGTGGTGGTATTCTAGGCGGTATCGGCGGATCAACTGTAATTAAAAAAAAGTATTTGTATTTAAAAAAACAGTAAGTATAGGTTTTATTAGAATGCAAGATAAGTAAAAACAAAAAATATCATCGACCATTTCTACGAACAGACAGACAGACAGACATATTTTATAGAAATGGAATGGCACGGAATATTCAAGTTACCTATTTGCTTACATCATAGTGATCAGTGACATTCAATGACTTTCAAAGAGTTAAGAAAAAATGTAATTGCCAGTAAAATAAATTAGGTTCACTAAAAATGCACAATGTGGCGTGGGCTGAAAAACTTTGTCAAGCTATATTTAGTACCCCAAGCAAGCACCACAGTATACCAAGCACTCCATAGCGGTTCGATAGTTTTCACAAAGTTTCAGGTTATAATTGGATCAATGATCGCCAATAAGATAGGAAAGCCATTTTGGTATCATAATACAGCGCGACAAAAGTTGGCCTTCTTGTGAATGCTTCTATCGCTAATCGCTAATCAAAAATATAATTAGGCCCTGTGACAGCAAATGTTTGAAGCCGCTATTGCCTCACTCTTTACTCACATTTCCACCTCCAACTACTTAGATAACTTGTATAAGATGCGAGTATAGCGCATATTGTTGTACCTTAGCCAGCAGTACTTGTATCTCCAGGTCAGCGAATCGTCGTCCCAAACAGATCCTCGCTCCAAAACCGTAGGGCAAGGAGGCGAAGGGATGCAGCCGACCGTCGCCCTCGAGCCAGCGCTCCGGTTTGAACTCTAGAGGGTTGGAGACGAACTGCTCCATGTTGCCAGTCACTATGGTTGGGAATACCACTTGAACCTGAACGTGAAGAATACACAACATGTGAGGGAATAAACGAACAAATATCACATCATGTATATTAAATGTAAGCTGTTGAATAAAGTGGAATAAGTACCTAAGAGTTAAATTTTAATTACTATAGATAGTAATATCGTTTTATTTAGAATATTGGAATACTTTTATCGCATGTGCTCATAAATACTAAGTTGATAGAACCTATATATATTATGCTTGTTATCAGCATACAATTATGTAAATTAGACATATGATCAAGACTCACTTACCCCTTTAGGAATGTGATATCCACAAATAACGTCGTCTTCTTGTAAAGTACGTCCATTGCCAATAACTGTTGAATACATCCTGCAAAAGGAAATCAGAAAAATCTATTAGGTCTTAATTTATATCGGAGTGCATTGAATTCAGCTGATTTTATTAACTTGGATGCATACATTAATCCGTATTATTTAATGTGCATAGTTATAAACATAATTATTAGGCATGCAGATTATGAGGCTACATATCTACTGACTTTTGAAGTCTTCAATAATACTCTATTCATTTCCCTTAGGCTGCGACTTCCGTTCTGTAAAAATACGTGTTAATATAAAATAAACAGCATTATTAACTAACCTAAAGACTTCTCTAACAAAAGCTTTCGTGTAATGCAACTTGTCCAGGTCTGCGTAGTTGATGGGTTTGCTCGGGTCGGGGAAAACTCGTGCAATTTCTTCAGCCATCTTTTCTTGCTGCGGTAGCCGAGTTGCTGCTTGATAGAGAATCGAGCAGACGGCCATCGATATCTGAAATCAAGATCAAAATACCCAAATAACAAATTTAAAAAAGTTAAAGACATGGCCCTAAGAATAAGTGGACTAATTGGTAGTAGGCTGGTCATATCCTCATGAGAGAAGGTAAAGTGAAAAAAAGGTTTGAAGACAACAGGCTTTATCGGCCACAGGAACCTTTCTAGTTAAATTACAAAGTGCATCTATGTATGAGGTCCGAATCGAAGATCAGTTCAGTAGATTCGCTTATGACGTTAAACATTTTGATGAAGTTGGCCTACACACAGTTTATTGATTGAAACTTAGACAATTTTCACACATAACATTATTATAGCAAAACGGGACTTAATTGTATTTTAAAACCGTTTTTTTTTATACACAATTAAGTCTCGTTTGTTATAATTGCACCGAGTTGTTACTGAATCAAGGGGTTGCTTTATATAAGGTATGTCAATAGATTTGAGAAAATATAAGACAAATAAGTTCCAAAAATTAATAAACTCACCGTATCGATTCCCACGAGGATGAGATCTAAAGCCATAATAGTAGCAATTTTGGGATCTCCTTCGCTGGCCAGGACTCGCTCGAGAAGGGAGAGATCGTTCTCTGACGTCACCTTTTTGGTTTTTAGCCTCTCCAGCGCTTCATTTATGTATTTGGAGCACAGTCTGTAAAGTAAATGCCAAAATTTACTATTTTCTAAATTACCTACAGCCGGTTATAATGCAAATTATAACGAAACAAGGCTGTCTGACTTATAATAATTTATTAGTGGGATACTGGATAAAGTACCAATTTTAAGATGTTTTAGGTACTCAATATTTTTTTCTTAATAGATATTAGATGCCAATATAAGAGGCAAACCTACAAACTACTAAACACACTGGCATTTTTATAAGAGCAAAGATTGTTTTCTTTTTTTTTTAATTAGCTTGTGTTTGTGTCCCACTGCTGGGCAAAGGCCTCTCCCTCAGATATATTTCTGCACAAATATTTTTCACGCTAAAACTATATGCTGTAGCGAGAGCCGTGCAGTTTAAACACAGTTTTATAAAAACAATTTAAGTACACTTACTCGACAAAGAAGTTCATATTATTGACGTATTTCGTCCACAGCGGCGTAGGTATATACCGCCAATACGGCGCTTTTAGCTCCAAAACCGCCACGTTTCTCAGTGCGAATTTTGCTGCGTCTATAATGCGTTGGGGCTCCGATTCTTTGGTCAGTTCTGAGGAAAGGCAGCCGAGCCGAGTGTCGAGCGCTACTCGTCCAATGCCTGCAACATAGATGGCGTGGATATCAATTTATAGTGCTTTGGTTTTATAACGATATTATAAGAGTTTAATGTTTTTTTTTTATATTTATTATCTGCAACATAGATGGCGTGGATATCAATTTATAATGCTTTGGTTTTATGACGATATTATAAGTGTTTAATGTTTTTTTTTTTATATTTATTATCGAAGAGAAAAAACAAATTCAATATTAAATATGTATAAGTAATAAGTTAGTAATGAGTAAGATGTTGTATGACCACATTGATCTTAATTAGATTTGTAACATTATGAGCCTCCATGTGGTTTCAAAAGTTGGTAAACATTATTTAACGTTACAGGACTATATTGACGCAGGGTATTTATTAATAACAAAACTAACAAGATCTTCTTCTTTAATAAAAAGGATTGAAACTACCTAACGTGTTTTAATAACGGTGAAACCTGGTCAAAGTTCGTATTCATTACGTCGGTTTTCCTTTTCGCTAACCATCAGGCGAAGTGGAGCCTTTATGTTGCTGTGCATATAAAAGATATTATTACTGATACCGGTTTGAATTTTAGAATAAATCATTGTTTTAATAAAACGGTATAATCTGTTGACATACAATTTTGAGTCTTATTTTATCAAAAACAAGTTTCAAGGTATGTTATTAGGACCAGGTAACAGTACCCAAGAAGTTACGAATATAATAAAACCAGTTTGGGCACTGTTACTTTTCGTTGTTCACATATCTCATAATATACCGTTCATGTGTAATCCCGTCCGCCCTCCTACATTCAAGTACTACAATTTCCTCCGTACATCCTTCTACATTCATCATAGTGCATTTTCTTTAGAACTCGTTTTATATTTTAATAAATATTGACACAAAGGTACCGAACCTGCGACCCCATGTCGTTTCCGTCGTAGTTCCCTCCCATCTGAGCTATCAAATCGTCACGTCAATCACACCAAATCCCTGATTCCATAATTTGACGCTACTAGAGTGCCCTCTGCGTCATATTATGTTCTTTAAAATGCTTAAGCGCTTCACATGCACGATCCTCAGTCCCCATTGCTTTGTATTGCGGATCATACTTACCTATACCTAATTTCGCAATGTTGAAAAGTCTAAAACCATATTACCAATGTTGCCATCTTTGAGGACGTTATATCCAGCAGTCGACTGGCTGTTTACTACCCATGCTAGTTGTCTGTTATCACTATAATTAGCTTTCACTAGGTAGGTACTATACTTCCATTCCAAAGACCCCCAATGTGGATTGTCGAACTCATGCGGAAGATTCCTGTTTTCTTAAAGATCTCTGGCCTTCTCAATGAACCTATCTCATGTGATGAAAATACTTCTATGTAATTCTTCACCGTTTAGGGCATCGGTTTGGTAGTATATCGATCGTAGAACCTTGCAAGATTTCTCCACAAAAATCAGATGGTAGTATAGTAACCAGTGCAGTGGTAGTTTACCAGCTATAACCTACATTCGATCGAAGTTCTCTTCTCAAGCCGAGATGGTGATTCCTCAAGAGAAGCTGTAGTTTCATGAAGAAAACAGTCCATATAACCACTGTCAACATCATGTGGAGTAACATTTCAGGTTGCTTGCTATTAAGGAGCAATAAGAAGAAGATGATTACTTACATTCCAAAGACCACCGGTGAATATCATTGTCGAACTCATGTGGCAGATCCAAGTTCTCGTCTCGGGCCTTCTCCATATATCTGATGAAGTCTTCCGTGACCGTCTCGATGGGTGCCACGTACTTCTTCACAGTCTGCGGCTGCAGAATCGGTCGCTGGACCTTGGATCGGAACTGCCTCCATTTCTCTCCGTGGCTGAAAATAAGGGAAGAATAGATAAGAATCCATACTATAATAATCTAAATGCGAAAGTGTGTCTGTCTGTCTGTCTGTCTGTCTGTCTGTCTGTCTGTCTGTCTGTCTGTCTGTTACCTCTTCACGCTTAAACCGCTGAACCGATTTAGATGAAATTTGGTATATAGATAGTTTCAGTCCCGGGAAAGGACATAGGATACTTTTCATCCCGAATAAATTTAGTGTTCCCGTGGGATGAGCGGGTAACACCGCGGGGCACAGCTAGTAACAAATAAACATCATTTTCCTTTAGCCCCCTAGTTTCCCATCGGGACTGTAATATAGTTGGCAGCACCATACGTAAATGGCAATGCCAAGTATTGATTCGGATTCGCGACATCAGGTCAGTCGTCACCTTCGTTGCGCACGTTCCATCACCGTACAAAAAACTATTTTTGTACAGACTCCATCCACTTTGGTGCTTATTCATGGATTTTTATCTATAACTACGGATGAATACTCACACTGAAGGTGTTAATTCTCACATCCTTAAAGTTGTCCCTCTTTTCTACATCTAGACCAAATTCAAAGAAGGTGTTCATTCTCACATCTTTAAAGTTGTACCTCTTTTCTACATCTAGACCAAATTCAAAGAAGGTGTTCATTCTCACATCCTTAAAGTTGTACCTCTTTTCTACATCTAGACCAAATTCAAAGGTAAAGAATGCGCATGCACTGCGTACCATGATGTACCTTTAAAACTTAAATAAAGCCTCGAATCTAAGCGGAACTACATATGCAGCGGACGGTCTTTTGCTTATCTAGGAATGTAAACCACGTACGAGTACCTATTCGACATAGTTCTTCCTAAACAGCTGATCCCGTTTTGATTTCGTTTTATGTTTGAAAGGTGAATTATAACTGAACTCGTTATACGGTTTCTATTATTTGCTCTTAAAGTTTCGCGCCTACTATACATATTTAACACATGCAACTACGTGAATCATACATGTAGGTAACATTAACACAGATGAGTTATTGCAAATGTACCTAAGAAATAGATAACTTTGTGTATGGTCACACCCGTCAATGGAATTTCCGACATGGTCAATGCAAACAAAATGACCATCGTCGTAGATTACAACAAAGAAATCGCTCGGAGAATACAAAATAAGATTCCTTCGGCCGTTTGCGGATCTTTCCGTGAGACAATGCCGACGTGAGCGCATTAAGGCGCCTTATACGTTTATAAAACCATTTGCTTACCTATTTATTTATTTTTGTTTCATGAACTTTTGCATCTTTTTCAGCTATTTTTCTGTTTGCAATCAAGCTTTTTAATTCACCGTGACCGAGCCGCCACAGCCAAAAAAAAAATGTTCCCAAATCAATAATACACAATACTAGGTACATAATTAGGCCTTAAAATACTAGTGTGATCCTAATATGAAACTCACCTTTGGCTCATTTTATAAAACCACATCAATGTTTTAAGCCTCTTATTATGCTTATAACAGTGGTGTGATCTTAAGACCTAATCATCTACAGTTGCATAGTTACACTACTTTATCTACACCCGTATTATCATAGATTTTCTGTTCTAGCGCTGATGATGCTGTGATGTAGATATAAAGTATTCGGTACCACCAATCAGTCTGCGGAGCTGAGGAATGAATTAGGTGACCTCGTGCCACGGCGGGTGTGGTACCTTAACAGTATCATATTTGAATTTTGATACCCTTAAGGTGACCACGCGGGGGATATGGTACTGTTATGAAATTACATCTCTGATTTTGGTCGCTGCCAAGTAATGTAGTTCTTTACCTATATATAGTAAAATATGGGTGTAGATAAAACTGTTTGCAATGTTTCTTGCTCCGCCTTAACTTATTATCGCATTTAATGCGCGAGTGCACATGCGTGTTGCACTTGGGTGCAATATATACAGTACTAATGGTAATGTATGTACTCATTTTATTTTATCTCACGCATAGATGAGTTTTTGGGTGCTTTTCTCAAACATATGCAATATAATCAAACTAATATAATTCAGCTATTTAGCCAGTATGTAGCATGTATGTAGGCGAGAAGACGGACGCTGGTCTCCAAAGATACTGGAGTGGCAACCACGAATGGGGAAAAGAAGTGTGGGCAGACCCCCCTCTAGATGGAGAGACGACATAGTTAGCGTCGCAGGAAGAATGTGGATGCACGCGGCCCGGAATCGCATGCAGTGAATGGAAAATGCACGAGGAGGCCCTATAGTCCAGCAGTGGATAAATACGGGCTGATGATGATGATGATGATGATTTAGCCAGTTATGAACACAGACGCCATGTTAAAAAAATACTTCCCGCCCTAGGCCTTCAATTTAGTACGAAATGCCTTTACAGTTCTCTCGAGTTATCCCGCCCGAAACATGATATACTTCGAAGCCTGTTATAACGCACGTTATGAAGACATTTCATTGCATGTTTGAGAAAAAAAACGTTGGAAGCCGGTAGGGCCGTCAATGGTTGTCATACGTCATTTCAATCGATTTTGCTCGCATTTTACGGTCCCTACTAATAGTGGTCGAGTTTATAAAAAAAAAATGAAATAAATTTGAAAAGTAAAGTCTAATTGTCACTTTCCGACACGAATGGTGTGAGAGTGAGAGATCCTACATCATTTATTTAATGCATTATAAATACCACAAAATAAACACGCTGAGATGGCACACCATCATTAACACATTCACTGCCAGAGAGCCCGATATACCAAATTATTGGCAAAGTGGCGTAAAACAGAGAAGAAAACAAAGGCTCTCTCTTATCGGATGCAAAGATCCTCTTTGGATCACTGAGCCAGCATAATTAATTGAAATTGATTATTTGGTAAGTAGGCCACAAGAGCTCTTTTAGGTACAAGTCTGAATCTACGGGAATTTGACAAGAGGAGACCGCTGTTTTGAGAGGAAAGCCGTAAGAAACAGTAAAACATTCTTTCGTAAATTATGATTGAGAAAATTTGTTGTGAACTTTTCGTCTTAAAAGTTAGTTTTCCTTTTTTTTAACGTAATAGAATGCCATTGAAAGCATAGTCAACAGTAATAATAGAGTCCAATACCACACACGAGTATGTGCTCAGCAAACACTCAAACAAATGTTACGTACAAGTATGGCTGTATATACATATACGTTCGCAATATGTTTTTATCTTTGCCTTTTAGATCATCTCATTAGTGTACCTACAGTCAGAAATAGGTGTACCTATGAAAATGTGATTAAAAATATTTGAATTAAGTAGGTATGCCGTTAACAATTAGGGCAAGTTCACATATTTTTGATCAGATTTTTGCTCATAAATTAATAAAGTCGACTGTACAAGTATTTCAGTTCTTAACTCTTTTCGTCCGATAGTTAAACTTCGTCCAAAGGGAACTGTACAATACAATACAACAATACTTTATTGCACATGCACACCAATAAAAGTTTACAAGGGTAAATCTTCTGAATCGGATCTTTTGCACACAAGTAAGGTTTGTCTATATATCTATCTATGTAATACACTATAGATAATGATGTGTATAAAATTCTTCTCACACATAGCCAGTGAAGCCTGTCTCACCATTTATGACGATGGAAATGCATTTCGAAACCCGCTCGGGCCGACCAAGATTAACCTATTCCGTTTTGCAATACAACATCTAGGTAGACTGTAGAGGTTGTGCACTGAATTAAATTATAAGTAATTTAATAAGAGACTACAAGTTCGTACGCGTAAAAAGTAGGGGTAAAAAGTATGCTATAACCATTTTTGGATGTCTAGCTATCCCTGTACCAAAATTGATGAAAAATTGTTCAGCCGTTTCGGCGTGATGCTAGACCAAAGGAAATTCTGAAAACAAATGGCGCCAGGTTGGCACGGCACCGCGCGCTCGTACAAAACAAATGACGATCCTGCATCACGCTATTAAGATTTTTTCTGAAATCATGACCCCACTCCATAAGAAAGCTGATATTCAATAGAAATCTAGAGTTTTAGTATAGTTTTGTTTTTTCATTTTGCATTGTTATTCACAGTATTGAGAATATCGCTGACTGGTAGAGACTGGCTATTTCGTTTTGTACAATAAACCATCAATCAAATGAAACCTAAAATTACATTATTGCTGTCAGCAGCAGTTGGTAAAATTTTCTTTGTGTTCTCACGTCACTCTCACGCCGAAACTGTAGGACGAACTTTAAGCAATTCTGCTACAGGGATAGCTGGACATTGAACGATGGTTATAGGATAGTTTTTACTCGACTACGTGGACGAAGTTTCACCTTCTAGTTGGAAACAAAATTATGCAATCATATTGTACCAACTTGCCCTTCATAGTTACTTACTACCTACTAACTTTTCGTAAAATATCAACCTTGCAAGCTATAATCAATTCAATGCTATTATATTATTTTAATTTTTATGTATTTAATTTCTCCTAAAGAAGTCATAGTTTTCTTTTTTATTATTAGATGTATGCTTTAATATTTATAACGGACTATATCTACTTATGTACCTACATATGTACATACTGTCTGTCTACATTGTAGCTACCTACTTATTCTTATTCTGAGACAGTCTTTTGAATTTATCGCTACCATCAAGCCTGACACATTTAAGCCTCTCGTGACGACGCAACACGCAGTTATGTACGTAATTATATATTTAGATATATTACAACACAAAAACACATTGCCATATACATATGTATGTTTGTGTAAACAATTTCCAGTATAGTTTTATTAAAACTTTCGTGAGACATATTTAGTCATTGTATTAAGCGGTTTACACTCACGTGAAATTTACGAGTGTTACGAATTACGCGGCGGTGTACGTACGGGCAGCCGTCCCTGATGAAGAGCTCCATACGAGTTCGAAACATGGCGGGCCGTTCCTGACAATTTCACGTGAGTGTAAACCGCTTAATACAATAATTTCTAGTATGATTTAGGCTTAAGTTACCGAAAGTGAGTTTCACCTGTGATTTGCATGTAAATAGTTTATTTTTACGAAAATTGTCCCTCACATACGAATGCTCCGTCTAAAATAACCTCAAGGCCTAAGGGCCTTAACCGTCGTTTAAAAACCTTCATACCATTATACATATTCATAAATACTGTTTGTCCATACTTAATCTCTACAAATAAAAAGTCGGAAACCGGTCAAAAACCTTGTGTCGCCTTGCTCATTGACGTTCTCGTCACGGCATCGAATCGCCACGCGAGATCTGTGACGATGACGCTTTCGCTCCGCCCTGGTTCACATGTAGGTCGCATATCGTGGCGTTCTTTACCACGATCGGATGAAAACATTGTATGAAAGATTGGTTCTCAATGGATGTTATTCTGGGCCAAGTTCTGTTTACACAAAGTTCCGATACCTGGTTCACATGTAGGTCGCATATCGTGGCGTTCTTTACCACGATCGGATGACCACATTGTATGAAAGATTGGTTCTCAATGGATGTTATTCTGGGCCAAGTTCTGTTTACACAAAGTTCCGATACCTGGTTCACATGTGGGTCGCATATCGCGGCGTTGTTTACCACGATTGGATGACAACATTGTATGAAAGATTGGTTCTCAATGGATGTTTAATGGAAGTTATGTTTACACAAAGTTCCAATACCTGGTTCACATGTGGTTCGCATATCGCGGCGTTCTTTACCACTGTCGGATGACAACATTGTATCAAAGATTGGTTCTCAATGGCTGTTATTATTGGCCAAGTTCTGTTTACACAAAGTTCTGTTAACTGGTTCACATGTGGGTCGCATATCGCGGCGTTCTTTACCACGATCGGATGACATTGTATGAAAGATTGGTTCTCAATGGATGCTTAATGGAAGTTCTGTTTACACAAAGTTTGTTACCTGGTTCACATGTGGGTCGCATGTCGCGGCGTTCTTTCCCACGATCGGATGCCAACATTGTATGAAAGATTGGTTCTCAATAGATGTTCTTATTGGCCAAGTTCTGTTTACACTAAATTCTGTTAACTGGTTCACATGTGGGTCGCATATCGCGGCGTTATTTACCACTGTCGGATGACAACATTGTATGAAAGATTGGTTCTCAATGGATGTTTAATGGAAGTTCTGTTTACACAAAGTTTGTTACCTGGTTCACATGTGGGTCGCATGTCGCGGCGTTCTTTCCCACGATCGGATGCCAAAATTGTATGAAAGATTGGTTCTCAATAGATGTTATTATTGGCCAAGTTCTGTTTACACTAAATTCTGTTAACTGGTTCACATGTGGGTCGCATATCGCGGCGTTATTTACCACTGTCGGATGACAACATTGTATGAAAGATTGGTTCTCAATGGATGTTTAATGGAAGTTCTGTTTACACAAAGTTCCGATACCTGGTTCACATGTGGGTCGCATATCGCGGCGTTCTTAACCACTGTCGGATGAAAACATTGTATGAAAGATTGGTTCTCAATGGATGTTATTATGGGCCAAGTTCTGTTTACACAAAGTTCTGTTAACTAGTTCACCTGTGGGTCGCATATCGCGGCGTTCTTTACCACTGTCGGATGACAACATTGTATGAAAGATTGGTTCTCAATGGATGTTATTATGGGCCAAGTTCTGTTTACACAAAGTTCTGTTAACTAGTTCACCTGTGGGTCGCATATCGCGGCGTTCTTTACCACTGTCGGATGACAACATTGTATGAAGTATTGGTTCTCAATGGATGTTATAATTGGCCAAGTTTTGTTTACACAAAGTTCTGTTACCTGGTTCACATGTGGGTCGCATATCGCGGCGTTCTTTACCACGATCGGATGACAACATTGTATGAAAGATTGGTTCTCTATGACGGTTATTTTTTGCCATAGATTTACCACAGTCCAGTGACGCCAAGTTCTGTTTACATAAAGGTCTATGAACTGATTCACATGTGGGTCGCAATTTCTAATAGTATTAGGCATCCCTATCCTAAAGATGACTTCAAATAATACAAGAGTAAAGTTTTGTTTAAGTGTTGCTGCATAATATTGTTAATTTGCGTTCGTTTAATGATAGATTGTAAGATTCTATATATATATTTGTCTTCTGTTTTAAGCTGATGGCCGTGTTACCAATGCTTTTAGTAAATAAATATAAAGAAACGGAAAAAAGTTGATTGACTATCGTTTAATATATATTTTTGTCTTATGCGTATTTTATTTTCTCCCCAATGTGATGAAAAACATAGTGTGTATGACCGGCAGTAAAGGGATTACAAACTCAGGCCATGAAAATTCTAATAGACCTTCGTTAGATATCCTTTTAATACAATGTAAGTGCCTACTATTGTTCATGTGGAATCTTGCAACTCAATTTTGAAGCAGATTATCTTCAACCGATTGAGCTGAAACTTGAATACAATAATATGGTACCATGGGGCTGGTCTGATGATGGAGTCGGAAGATGGCCCTAGATACTCTGTAATAGATTAAGCAATCCCACCCAATTTGGGGTCTTTAGAATTGTCTCAGTAAGTAATTGGTGGATGTTCAAAGAAGAATACAGTCGGCTATAAAAGCTTGTCACAAAAATGCAATTTTTGACAGAAATTTATTTTTATTGCGTTGGCTTAGAAGTTAGATCATTTCAACGGCCTCAAGAGATAGTAGACTTCGGTATATTTTGATACTAGCTTTTGCCCGCGACTACGTCCGCGTGGAACTTGGAAGTATGGAAGCAACCTCGTACAACACGATAGATAAAATTCATCCACCTAATCACCTTAATTAATAAAAGGGATTATTAAAAGCGCCTAAGCAAATGTAAGAGCAATTGTGCTTTTGGTCTAATAATTACGTTTCCTACAGGGTCATCAATGTCATCATGAATTACTTACTCGCTTTTCAATCTTTTTAGGGATAATTTCCAGGGTGAAAACTATCCTTTGTCCTTCCTCGGCTCTTAAACTATCTCCATGCCAAATTTCATCAAAATCGATTCAGCGGTTTAAGCGTGAAGAGGTGACAGACAGACACACTTTCGCATTTATAATATTAGTATGGATTACTTTTAGTGCATTCCTGCGAAAAAGGTCTTGACAGGCAAACACTAAAGCGATCCTATGAGGGTTTCGTTTTGCCGATTGAGGTACGGAATCCTAAAAGTAATCTCTTTTGGACCTTTTGATTGTATTTTTTAATAAAAATAACGTTCCATAAAGCGAGAGGACACTAAAGCCGCAAAATTACTTCACACAATGCTTGGCGTGAGTACCGAGTAATTATTGTCGAGTATACTAAGTAATTTTACAAGATGCGTTTGAGCACAAGGTCTCACCAAGCAACCTTTAAATGCTATTAACTTTGCAAACCTTTGCATAAATAAAACATTGTAACTGCATTACGCAGGTGCAATATGCATATGCATAAGTTTTTTTATATACTTAAAAATAAAATTCGGGCCGCATTTTAGTTTTTAAGGATGATGGGCATTGGATGATTTTTCCAAAAGTCTTGAATGTTATTTTTGTTTATAGATAAACCTATCAAACTATAAATTGTTTTTACAATTAAATCGTTTTTATCATAAATTAATCCCCCTAATTCCTAGAAAAAAGTTACAGATTCGCCTTCTACGGACATCGTACACAAATCTAATAAAAATATAATCAATTTTTCGATTTGGCGGTGATCAATTTTTCGATTTGCGAGGGGTGGTGCCGTGATTTCAATTTTTACTGTTAATTTCATACTGTTTTTTCTTAATTATACTACCTAAACATGTCGAATATTTTTATCACCTTCTTTAGATTTGCGTGCGATGAGCGTCCAAAGAGCGAAAATACTTTTTTTTATTTTTTTAGCTACAGAAAAATCTATAGGTAAATAAAGAAATGAGTTTTTAAATAATTTATCGGTTCCCTCACTATGTTTCAAGGTAAAAGTATGTAGCTAAGGGTAAAGTGAAGGGTTTCCTACCTGATACCAACATAAAAACCAGTCTGGTCAGATTCATGCATTGGACAAAAAAAGTCCCACCTTGTATTTAAGATCCCGCTTTCGCAAAGTTTGTATAAAAGCGGTCAGAGCATAAATCCAAGAAATTCACTTTTAAACGATTCAAAAATAAAGCCTTGATATAACTTTTTCATTCACAATGCTCATTCTAATTGATTTTCTAACAGTTTTCAACAGTCTTCTAAAAAGTTTTTTGTTTAATGTTTATACTTACCTCAGAACTCAGTCATTTATAAATCGATTACGCAAAATATTTTTTTGTTAGAGAGTGAGGCAATAGACATACATCATCTATGAAACTTTCAACTGTCTCACTATCACGGTTCATGAGATACAGCCTGGTGACAGGCGGACAGATAGACGGACGGACAGCGGAGTCTCAGTAATAGGGTGCCGTTTGGATACGGACCCTAAAAAAAATATTTAAAAAAATGCAGAACGAGGGGGCTTTCCACATCAGAGGAGTTATGATTATGAGCCTACCAAGGACTTAGGTTACTCGTAACTCAGATTAGAAAGATATTATGCAACCATTACGCAACCGTCATGGACATGAAAGTAATATGGTCTGTTGCCGATGTGTCAACTCTTGTTTCGACACAATGATTATGAACTCGAAAAATAGGTGCCATATTAGTGACCCAATTTCTCAAAATGTGTCATTTAGTAAAATCTCCGTGATTCCACCTATATAATCGACGATATATTAATTTGACGACGCGGTTGGCTTAGTTTGTAAGGACCTGCTTCCTGGGTTCGAATCCCGGCTAGGGCAAATACCTATTTGTGTGATGAACTCGAATGTTTGTTCTTAGGTCATGGATGTTATGTATATATGTATTTATATATTATATATCGTCGTCTAGTACCCATAGTATAAGCTTTGCTTAGTTTGGGATTAGGTCGATTTGTGTAATAATGTCCCTTAACAATTATTTATTTATTTATTACGATCTCTTTTTATTGAGAATATTTACTAAAAATCAAGTTCCCTAAACCTTAATACCATAGTATTAAAATAATATGTAACAAGTCTATCCGGTTTTTTGTTTATTCCCTTCGTTACTAGGTACGAACCTTGAAACACGACTAAAGTAAACATAAGCATCCTCTATGCCCTATAAGGCTGTGGCTGATTGCGCTAATGACATAGACACTGGATAATAAAAGTAAAACGTAGCAAGATCACGACACAATGACCATTGTCATCGGTTAGCACTTTTAGCGTCGGTTAGGTGCTAAATGTTACAAAGTGTGCTCAGTGATGCGGCGTTTTTTACGCTAGTAGAGGCCAAGGTGTGCCGGCTACATCAGAAGTCTTGATCATGTTTACTACCTTTTCACTTTAAGGCTCCTTATCCGTTCAAAAATTCTGATTTTTTTCAGATATTTTTTTCTTTGATCAAACATGTTTAGGTATATCAATGTTACTACTTACAAAAGGGCTATTGACATTTATTTGGGAAACTTCAGTTTGAATTTTTCATTGATAATAAAAACTACTCGAAATTGACAAAATTCACGAAGAAAACTGTTTTTCTTTTTTTTTTAAATTATTTTCGACTGCACGCAATGAAAGCATGAAATAGCTATGTTATTTTCGAGAACTCAGAGAAGTCACTTTAAAAAGATGGTTGAAATTATCCAATATATTTTTTATAGTTAATATGAAAAAAAAAGGAATGAGGCCTCGTAACTGTCTTCATACATTACGAACTGTCGCACTACTATTCTTTATTGCGACAAAGTACTTGATCGTTTACTTTTGGCATCGACTGTATTATAAGAGTTTTCTTCCTAAGGTCAGTTATACGATGACTTGTTCATTTTGAAGATCGAAGGTGATAATTGTTGTGGGTGCGTAATTTAACACTCATTATGAAGAAGGTGAAGTACAAAGTAGTCAAAGTACGTTACACAAATTGTTAGGAATGTTTATTTTCCACGTTCCGTTCTTCCGAATTTGGGTTACAAGGTTGGGGATGTAGGTTATTCACTTAGGTACATATGTAGGTATACTTAGTATTTAATGTCTTCTTCGGCAACAGTGGAATTATGCAAACATTATGGCCTTTGTTGACTGAGCATCCTAATATACGAAAGAATTTTGAGTCAAACTGAAAAGGAGACTACGCTCACACGGTCAATAAAACATGGCATAAACTGCTTTCGTTTTTTTTTATCCGGCTAAATAGTTAATCAAAAGGTAATTTACTTTTCAGACCATATACCACTTAGCATAGGGATTTCATTGTTGCAATCCCATATAAACCAAAATCACCGTTTAGCAAAGCTCTGTTAAGATATAACAAGCCATGTTTGAGAGTGAAAAATAAATACGTTAAGTGAATTATTTAACTGCCACTACTTGTATAAACGACATTTCTATGGAATTTAGGTAACCGTGAAATAAAACAGTAGACTCAAATGGCATATTACAACACATAACAAAGGCTGGATGAGTTGTAGACGACTGTTAAAATTATAAGACATCATTTACTCATTGTTATGTTAAGACGACCACTGTAATGGTAAGAACATTAAATTTAATGACTTCATGTGAATCGTAATAAGAATTGATTGCTGTTTGAAGTTAGTCAACTTAAGCTTAATTCAGATTAGCATAAATGTATCGAAAAAAATAAAGGCTTTTGAATTATGAAAATAAAATGCACAACTACACGTTGCCAAAAAACTAAACTAAATTATGCATAAGTAAATAAGTACATAAACTTTTTATAAACTAATTTTAAATATGTATTAATTGTACGCGTTTTAAATAGGTACCTACTTATTCATGGAATGTAGGTACATGCGCTCGTAAAGACAAATATTAAAAAATATATTTTCACACATGCGCAGAAGTAGATAATATGTCGAGCGCAATCTACAAATAACCGCGTAAGTTTTATTCATATCTTGTTCATTTCAAAGTCAGAAATTATCTGCTAATCTAATATTGAATTCAAGTGAAAAAAATTATTTTTTTAACAATAGCCTCTTACCGGGTAAATCAAAAGCAAAATACTTTATTTCCATCGGTCATTGTAGTCATTTAAATATTTTTAATTTTATCGGACGATGCATAATCAAATTTTATATAAAATACGTGTGTAATATGATTTCCGACTCGTGTTTATTAAATTGCACTCGTCTGAAAATCTTACACGCTTTATTATGAACGCGATTCAACGGAATACTTGCTTTTCGAACACAGTTTTTGGAAAAGACCCACACATTGGGCATACGCATACACCCTATGAGTCTCTTTTGCTACTTAAGAAAAAATAAGCGATATCTAGGTTGCCCTAACTTTTTGTTTGTCGCCACGCCACTAGTGTACATACGACCATACGTACATTTATTTATTTATTTAATTCAGACAACTATAATGGTCCATTTTGTGTTAGTAAACTTAGGAAAACTATGTTAGTACTTAATAATTAACAAGGATTTAGTTCTCTGGCTGAGATTCCACATTATAGGACAGTTAATCTTAGTCGCTATCATATTTAGGATAGGATGCTGTTACTACTTCTCCGTACCCTCTTAGCGAGGCAGTTTTCTTGCGCCAGAACCCATCTTTATCAAAACCCATTTGTGGCATTGGTTACAAAGCTACAATTTCACTCGTCGGCCGACTTTCCTCTATCCGCCACTTTCCCAGCAATTAAGTATCAGTAGGTAGAGATGTCAAGGTACAGTATATTATATACCTGTATAATATACATCTAGTTAAGTACAATAAAGTTGTAAAAATATACTTACGAAAAAGCTTTGTAAAATAGGTTTAGGTTTAAAGATCATTTATTCTCATTAAGAATTTACAATTCACTTATTATGAGAACTTAAAATTAAACATAAATGTTTGCAATGAGCGAGAACATAATGAGGTAAATCTATATAAAACTGCGACAACATTCTACCGATACAAATTGCCCATACGCCGGGTCCGTACGCCGAGTTGTAAACAAGATAACGAAAAATCACTGAGTTACGCAGACTGGAAGTGGCATAGCGTAGTTGCATTACTTTGTTATATATTATCTGAGCATATTGTATTTGTTTATTTATGTGTGTTAATTAATATGTACTTTTTCTGTGTTCGAATTTAATCATATTTATATTATATTATATTTTATGAGCAATATCTTTGTTTATTTATGTATAATTATTTGTGGGTGTTAATTAATATGTACTTTTTTCTGTGTTTGTATTTAGTATATGTATTTTGAGAATTTTTTTAAAACGAAAAACTGATTTGGTATTCTTTATATGTTTAGGGAGTTTATTGTAGGTACAGTTGGGCACCTTCAAACAAAACGCATTTTTTCCCATAGTTTGTTCGTGGTGTACGCAAAATTAGATCATTCGCGTTTCGAAGCTGAATGTTATGTTTGGTTTTCTTTTTTGTAAAGTTTATTTGAGTAAGTATTTTTTTATGTATTATTTAAAATATATTAAGTATACTGTTAAAAAAATATAAGGGCCACTTAATTATTGGTGGTGATTTTAAACTCCTTAACCTATTGACCGCCAAGCAATTTACCGTGCCACTGACGCCAGAGTAAAAAAAAAAAGATGTGCCCCAAAATCAACAGGGATTGAAAAATACTTGTAGCGGTTACAATTACAAAGTTTTTGATCATTGAAATCGGACGGCTGTGGCCGACGAGGCGTCAGGGGCACGATTTTTTGTTGACGGCCACAGCCGACTGTGGCGCTCAAAAGGTTAAATGTACTTCTTTTACTCCTACTCCTTAAAGAAAAAAAATGGTACGAGTATTTGAAATTACGTAGTTTAGTGATTTGACGATTATGATTTTCCCTTTCAGTATTATTTAGAAAATAGTATATGAAAATGTCAAATGTGTAAAGTGTATAAAATTCATATTTTCTTTTGAGCATATAACTTAATACATTATACCATGTTAAGTTGCATGCATTCGATCATGTCGTGGTTGTTTAATATAAGTACTTACATCTTAGGTATCTAAGTGTCTATGACGTAAGTTACATCTGCTAATCTCATAAGAATCTTAAGTGTTCATATGTAAGTGTAGTCGTAAATAAATATTTATTCATGTACCTAGTAACGAACGTCTTCTTACCCGTATAATATTAGTAAAGGGCCTTCATCTTCAACCCTGAGATCAACACTCCACTTTTCAAATCGACTCAACATTAACCGGCCAAGTAAGTGCAAGACTGACTCGCCGTCTAACTAGCCGGGTTAAGTTAAGTTTGCACCTGATACGTATGGCGGATACAAATGAGTTGCAAAGTTAACGCAACCGATCACGTTTATTGTATGGGAACCCCCTTAAAACTTATTTTTATTCGGTTTTTAAGTATTTGTTGTTATAGCGGCAACAGAAATACATCATCTGTGAAAATTTTAGCTGTCTAGCTATCACGATTCATGAGATACAGCCTGGTGATAGATGGACAGATGGACGGATAGTGGAGGCTTAGTAAAAGGGTACCCTTTGGGTACGGAACCCTAAAAATCGTCTGGTACTACAAGGTCTCAGCCTGGAATGGGAATTTGGGAAGTGCAGTTTTAATTTTTATTATTACGTAATAAGGAACAAAATTTGTACGCCAAACGGCAAAACACAGAGTTCCGAATGTTTTTACATTACCAAATAAGATCTTATTGTAGTACCTGTGATTTACAAATAAATGAATTCTATTCTATTCTATTCTATTCTAGGTAAGTCCCCAGACCAGAACTTTCAATGATGTTTACATATAGATCCCGTAACAGATAAAACCATCGCGCCTTCCATTATTCAGATAAAGAGAAAATATAGAGCAAAGAGATCAAAGCCTGCATGGCTTTTTCCAACCGATGCCAAAAAGAGAGAGGTTCTCTATTCAGTTGTGTATTTTATTTTTTATTACCTCAGAACTCGGTCATTTTATGAACCGATTTCGAAAGTTATTTTTTGTTTGAAGGTAGACATCTCCAAGTTGGTAAAGGTCTAAATTTTTGGTGAAGATCTCATGACGAAATCCTCGAGGACTCGACTAAACTCTTCAAATATTTATAGACACATTTATGACTATTTCGGTGTTTTTTTATTGGAAATCGTTTAGTTTTTCTCGGAAATACAATTTCTTTTCGTAAGTATAACTCGGTTATACATAACTAGGTATTTTGTAAAATAGTTATTTGTGCAACAAGAGAGCAAAGTTGTTTTTTGTTATGAGTGCTGATTTTGAGTCCCGAGCAAGCGAAGGATTCTACGTTTGAATCACGAGCGTAGCGAGTGATTCTATGTTAGAATCCTGAGTGTAGCGAGGGACTCAACAGCACGAGATGCAAAAAACTTTGCTCTCGTGTAGCACACACAACTTTTCACCTCATCAGCGAGAACATATGCGACATTTTGTGTTTTTTCTTCCAACGTATGTTTATAGTCTTTGTTGCTGATTTCAATAATATTATTAATCAGAAAATAGATAAGTGCTGCTTAAAAAGGAATAACGATATAATTTAATTGAAATTATAATCAACCAACCAACACGGTTATTGCCATTATTTGATCAAATTGGAAGATTTAGCAGATACATGACGTGTTTATTTACAAATACATTATTATATCACGAGATTTTGTTTATACATTGATTAATATTTTTACTCCTAAAACACCAAACAAAATATATGCAAAAGAAAATAATTACAATATGAACTCGATATTTTTTAAGGTACGTTTCGAATATGCATCTATGATAAATGGCGAAATTATAAATTATATTTTACAATAAGTAAATATAATTTACAATAAGTAATAAGGTGAAAAATCTTATTATATTTGAGCAATGATCAATTGTTTTATATAAAAGGCACAATCATTTTAATTTTCGGTCGTTAAATAAAAATATAATAAAGAAAAAAAAATACGTTGCAATTAAAACTTTTTCGGGTGTTTTTAATGAATTTTTTGGTATAACGCGTATCCGAACTGTTCTCAATCGAGGTCGGATTCGAAAATCGAATTTCAAATTGATAAGTTTCTATCCCTCTCTTTTATATACATATGAAAGAAACAGAGTGCATCGAGATTCAAATGATTAGAATTTTATAATTAACCTTTGGCTGAAGAATGTCAATTCGTGGTCAGATATTGAAAAAATTAAAAAGCTACTTTCTACTCACGCTCGAAACAAAATCGCATTTTGTTCACTGTTATCTGACAGCAAAATCGCCATGTTTGAGGTGGTGAGGTGAAAAAGATATTGTTATTTTCATCCAGATTACGAATAACTGTATTAGATGAACGTGAAGGTGTATTAAACTAGCCAAAACTAGATAGGTACGTTAATGATATTTAAGTATTCCTTTTGAGTTTCCGAGTATAGAAAGTGAAAGTATCAAAGTGGAGAAACTAAACTATTACTAACGGCATTTAAATGACGGTATTTTAATGAGATTACGTCATGTTTCAAGAAATAAAATATGTTCTTGAACTAAAAACCTAAAAGACGATTAGGTACCTATGAGATGAGTTTATAAGATTGGTAAAATTAGAATAACTTCAATAATAAAAATCCTTATACCGATTTCAGAGGCTCTTAAAAGTTAGCAAATCAAATTACTTACTTTCTTATATAAGCTAAGAAACTGGTATAATATCAGTTTTGAACCTTGATACACAGCAATAGACTTGAAAAGTGGTAGTCTAATGTCTTGGCTGACTGTATCTACCTAAAACGCAGAGATCAATAAACGTAAATATACGTAGAGATAGAATAAACGTAACTGTAACAAACCTATAATATACCTATAATAGTTGACCAGTGAATAAGGTTCTAGTCTTTAAATTGAGATAAATTATAAATTTCATAATGTTACGTTTCATAACTAAGTAGGTATACTCCCAATAAACAAATTAATCAATTATCAAGACCCAATAAAGTTTACCTATATTAACATTTTTGTCCCAAAAAAATATGGAAATTGAAGATATCCACAATACACCTCTGAAAATGGCGATACGGTGTAGTGTACAGCTAGGGCCTGGGAATAGGAATTAAAAAAAAGTACTCACACTCCAACAACTCCTGGTAACTCGCCAAAGAAATCCTTCCTGACTTCCGACTTGTACTTCACGAGACAGGGCATAGCTGGCCTGAAGGGAGTCGGCCCCTCACGCCTGTACATTCTCTCAATCTCGTCAGCATCATACACGAACAACAGATCTGGTCGTCCGATCAATCCTCCCAAACGAACGATTCTCCCGTACTTATCTAAAAACAACTTCGTCACTTTCGCGAACTCCGATATATCGTATTGCCCTATAACAGGCACCATTCGCCACGTATTCCCTAAAATCGGAATCGGCTTAGGCCCAGGGACCTCAGAGTAGGGTTTCGCGTTGGCGAAAATTTCTTCGCTCACGTCAGCCGCGGGGGCTATTTGGGAGCGCTGGCGTTTCGAAAACGGGCAGCCCGTGGCCGCGTAGCGAACATTTTTTGCGGCGAAAGTTTGGTACGTCTTGAGCAAGGAACGACCCATGGCGGTTAAGGCCGCGCTGACGACTGAGCGCGCGCGGGCGCCTATGGTACCGTTGCCCGCCGGTCATGGTCGACTATCATAATGATCTGGATAGCAATGTACGTTTTTTTTGCCGTTCTCTTTTTGAATCAAGCTATGAGGTGAATATTCGGATATTTTTATGAGATCTCGGCTGTTATCACTTACATCAATAATTACATTATTTTGAAATCATAGTATTAAATTCAAATGTAATAGCGCCGGAATAGTGAGGCTATTGTATTATGAGGGATTGTTCTAATAATATTTGTGTTATAAAAATTTAATGTTATAATCTGAACAGACAAGGGTTCTAGATTATTTAAATATTCGGATCAAATACTTAGTAGTACTTAATGAAAAAAAAAACAATATAATTAAAATAATAGGGCGACGAAGGAGTCGACAAAGGTGAGGAAAGTGATGTAGGAGAGTGTCGGATTAATGAATGTGTCGGACTACTGAAGTAGCGGATCAGTGAGACTACTGTGTAAAATAACTTTCTTGGTTGCAAAGAGCGGGAAACTTTTAAACTCGTGACATTAGATTCTCTGCAAGGTTGTTTAAGCTGTTGGTTTTATCTGTTAAATTGTTTCTTCTATTAACAAGAACACACTTTATGTAAAAAAAATATTAAAAAATTTAAACTAAACTATTGCTTCATATTTCATTAAACTTTAAAATCACTGAAACAACGCTTTTTCATTTAGAAGCAGTTTTAACCGAACTCAAATATTTTAAGAAACATATATGAACCTTGCAACATTTACCTGTGTCACAAAAAAAAAACGTCACTGTCAATGTCAAGTCAAGTCAACAAGAAATTTCACCATTGTTTTGGACGTGATGCAGTTTGTTTATTTCCGTTTTAATTTAATAGATATCTCAAATGATATCAGATTTTGCCAAAGAAAAGGTCTTCTGGACCCGAAAAATGAATCTAAAACTAGTAAAGTTTATACAGAGTAAACCTAATATTTGGAATCCAAAACATCCGAAATACACATCCGTGGAGTATAGGGACCAGACTTACGCTGAATTTGCTGAGAAATACGGCAATGAATTTACAGGGCAAGCTGTTAAAGACCGATGGACTAACATTCGATCCACCTTCGCTAATTATGTGCGGAAAATAACCGCCAGTCGAACGAAAAGTGATGGTGAAGTGAGTACTGTGTACATTCTTACGTGATGTTTATTGTGGCTTATTTGGTGCTGTAAGCAACTATGCTGTGAAATCCAGGTTATGAACCCTATTATTATGATCAGCAGAGACTGAAATGTCACTGGCACTATTGAACATTCAACATTTTATTGATGGTTAACAAAACAATTATCTTCCTATGATAAACTTATCATAATATGAAAGTAGACAACTTAATGATTTGGGACCCCAAGGAGCTATTAAGTAAAAAAATGATAGTTAAAGGTTTTAAACCCTAATACATACATATATTCCCATTTACATGTCTGAATCTACCGTACCTAGTACGAAATAACCCCTTGGGCTCTAAATAGACCTTATCAGATCAGATAAATGAGACATATTTATTTTATACCTGGCAGAAACATCCTGGATACAGTTTTTATTATTTGTTCTTAAGAAGAAGTTATTGAAGACTAGGATAATATTCATCACCCTCTAACATGGGTAGACAATATAATGCGAGTATCCGGAACAAACAGGAGTAGAGAGGCTAAAGATAGAAAGAGATGAAATATTTGGGAGAGGCCTATGGCAAAAGACAGACAACCTATATAGACCGAGATATATTGATACATAATATTCAAACTGGTAATAAAATCTGTCTGTTACAGGAGTATAAAGTGAACTGGCATCTTTGGGAGCCCTGTCAGTTTCTGATGAAAGTAAATAAGCGAGTAAAGGCAGATACCTCTACTTCAGTTATAGAGGACATTCAGGACAATGGTACAGAGAAGAAAGTAAGGCTCACTCAATAATAACGCAATTTAACCCTTCCAGAAATCAAAGAGATAAATTAAAATTCCGAAGGATCTATCCACAGGAGCAGAGCAGAGCAGAGATGTGTAAATGGACCAATGACATACCTCAAATTTAAATGCATTTTTTTTGGGCTTCAAAAAAACATGGCATCTCTAAATTCGCCGAACCCGGACAAAGACTTTAAAAAACCTGGACATTTGTCAGAAATTGCATTATTCCCCTGGATGTGTCCGAAAATAATATTACTAAAAAAGGCAGTTGCTTTATGTTTCATTAACATTAAAAGTGCCCGGAAAGAGTTTTCCCTGGACACTTTATGAAACCCCCCTCCCCCCCCCCGAGCGGACTCCAAACTAGGACAAATCCGGGGAAAGCCGGACGGATGGCAGCCCTAATTATCCCTGATGTCTTAATTTAGATTATTTTTTCATATTTCTTATGTTTAACCCATAAAACAAGCATTGCTTAGTTTGGGACGAAATTACAGTGTAATACTATCCACCTAAAAAACGAAATATGTTTTTTCCAGGATGACACCATATTCCAAACAAAAAAAGAAGAAGATTGGAGTAGTGAGGACGATGCAGCATCAGACCACTCGGCTACCACCACGAATGACTGCAAAAACTTAGCCAATAATTTAGTCACCATTTTCAAAGGAGTCCAAAACGACGCCTTTGGATTAGACAATACTAGGAATGGTAGAATAGGTAGAGCAGTAAATAGAAAATTATCACAAATGAACTCTTATGATGCAGCTAGGTTGTCTCATAAAATTATGGAAATATTATTGCTCTATGATGCGAATAACCCATTGAATCCAAATACATTAAAGGCTGATTACATGTAATATTTGTTTTAATATTTTTACTATTTACTCTAATATTCATTGTTTAGTGAACGTGTAGGTGATATTTAGATTAAATCACTTTTTGTGATTAAATAATTTGTTGTAGGTATTTAACAAATTAATTTACAAAGTAAAAGTAATTATAAAAACCAGCTTCTTCAACTGATGTTGATAGAACAATACTCTGGTTCAGTGGCGGATTATCCTTAAGGCAAAGTAGGCACGTGCCTAGGGGCGCAAGGCCGCAAAGGGGCGCCAATGGGCCGCAAAGGGGCGCCAATGGGCCGCAAAGGGGCGCCAATGAGGTTTTTGCCTAGGGCGCTCTCGACCCTTAATCAAGAATGTAAGTATCTATCAAAAAAAAATTGTATGCCTCTGAAAAACTTCTAAATGTTCCTGCTTTATATTAAGTTGGTACCACGTTCTTTATCTTAATTTATGATTTTCACACATATTAATGGAAACATGCATAATCTGTGGTCAAACAGCTGGTGAGGTGACAGTGACATTCATTGGACATAAAATGATGTTTTGACTTTTGTTTTGGGATAAATGATACTTTTGCGTTGCGTTGCGGAAGTATTAGTAATTCCCATAAATATAAATCTATTCTGAAACCAATTATGTTTACAATCAAGATCTCAACACATCACGGAGAGAGTGACCAAGAAATAACAAATATTAAAAGCAAAATGTTTGAACAATTGCTGAAAACGAAATGGGACCAGATTCATACACAACCAGATGTTTTCCGGTATAGAATTAATAATAATAATCTACGTAAAAGAATAATAAATAACAGATACATACTTCTGGTAAGTATTGAACTATATTTGAGTAAAGTTTTCCTTTAACTGCAAAACAATGTTGATATTTCTACTTTAGTTTGCACCGGCATCCTTCGTAATGTGCCTTTTAAAAGTAACCTAAGCAATATTGCAAGCGCAGCGTGGGAGGGCCCCAAACAAGGTAAACCGACGGATCACGGACAGAAATTGGATGAGCGCGGCGCAAGACCGACCATTGACATGACATGACACAGAATACATAGTCTTCTATGTCACACACTGTAGGTACAGATTGGAATATCATGACCTGCTTTAAAAGTATTTATTAAGTCAATAAAATAATAATAAGCTCGGTAACTTAAGGCTATCTTATAATAATAATAATATAAGCCTTTTATTCAGATATTTCAGAGAGTTTACAGTCTTATTTTTATATTTTACATTTATGTATCTGTCTGCCACTTGGCAAAGGCCTCCTCTAACTTTCTCCATTGTTTTTTAGTTCTTGCCAGTCTGGTCCATAGCCGTACGGCATTCCTTATATCTCGTCCTTCCATCTTATTCAGGAAAAAAGCTATTTTAAGCCTAGACAAAAAGGCCTACAAGAGTTGTCACTCATGTAAAGGTATCCATCACACTACTTTTATTGAAAATATTCTTTCCAGTTAAATCCTGAACGTGGATCCAAGAGAAGAGAACCTGAATTTATCAACAGCATCCATCAGCCATTTAATCCTGACAAATTTAATTTCAACAAAACATCACCCAAAGAACATTTATTTACAATTCAGGAAAAAGGCAGTGAGTTCTTATTCTTATTGTTATAACTATGACTATGGTATTGTTTGTAAGTGATAGTAAGTGAATGAAGGCCATGTTTGGGATGCAAATTCACCGAACCTCGATATTTGGCATAAACAATGCACATTTTTTCCCAGGATGTGTCTGAATATTATATAATTGAAAAATATAAATTAAATTAAATATATTATTGAAAAAACAATCGCTTTATTTTGCATTGGCAAAGTACTTAAACCATGCCTTCAACATAATTTGGTAGCAATGTTAGCCCTAAGAAGCTGGTGTCATGTATGATGTGATGTACTTTAATCAAATACTACTTTTCAGATGAAGACTTTCATTTATTTCTAGTAAATGTGAGTCCAATTTCCCAGTACCACACTCTACTGTGCCCATCGGTCAGTAATTGTCTGCCGCAGGTTGTGACTGAGGACAGTATAAGATTGGTTCTAGAGTTGAAGTTCCTGGCGCAGGATCGGTGAGTTTAGGCAAGTAATGTTCATGCACAGTACTTACTGGACGAGAACCCTTATATGACCAAGTTCGCCTTTGCTGCTACATATAGTTTTAAATGGTTTTATGTTTTTACACAAATATCCATATAGAAAATCCAATTTAAACCTGTGAATGATAACAACATGGTTAAAATTGTGTAATTCTCAACATTCTCCCACTTATTTTGAGAGTGAAAGAGAATATCTTTCTTACAAAAGTAAAATTCTACTTATTAGAGAAATAAATATACCCTAAATTATTCAGATTATTCTCAAGAATTAGCATCATATAGATAAAGTCCTTAAGGCCAAAACAATTACAAGACACGACATCGCATCGTGGCAGGATGTCGACGATGCAAAATTGATCCGCTGTGGCGTTCAATAGGTTAAAAAATGTTTGTTTTTTTTGCAGTGAGCTAAAAATTGGCTTTAACAGTCTCTGCGCCTTTGCCTCCGTGAATCATCTGCATTATCACCTGATGTATGTGAAGAATACCCTCCATGTTGAGACAGATGTAAGTTTTCATTCAAACACTAGAAGCTCAATCTCTCCCTAGCTCTACACTATTCGCAAAGTGGGCCGAAGTATGGGTTTCCACAGCGAACTGCCTCTCTCCACACTAACGTATCAGAATCAGAATCAGAATAGTTTATTTGTCACACTCACACATTTAACATAAATGTTAAATGTGTGAGTGTGACAAATATATATTTGTTTACACATATATGCCAAATAAGATAGAGCGCGCCTCGTCGTTTATATATTATTATTATTACGTAATGTATGTATGTATTTACACAATTTTGGATTATGCCATTATTTTTACCTATAGGGTAGACTGGGGTCAATAGAAACACGTCATGATTGAAACAAGTCAAATTTCTCGAAAACTATAATACCTACGCGTCTGACGCAAGACTCAGAACACGCAGTCGGCCATGTTTGAATCTTTGGCCAGTAGCGCTCGAGCGACGATGCAAGACGGGGGTGTTCACGAGCCAAATCAGTTTTTCGCGGTAAAAAGTAAGGATTTGCGCTGTCTTATATTTTCTTATAACTTCGTGTACTCTTGTATATTGACTGATCAAATTGTTTTGGTGTTATAGTTAGGAATAAACGAATGTTTTTAATGGCCGTTGATCAGCATTCGAGTCTTTTTTATATTTATTATTTGACCTTATAAAGTTAAAAACGTAGTGTGGGGACGGTAGAAACAACTTGCTTGTGGACGATTGAAACGTTTCAAGCGTTTTAATTGTCCCCAAAAGGAACCGACTTTAAAATATGTATATCAGAAAAAGTTTAGTTTGACATATCGCCATGTTTTTGTTTAGTAATATAATTGAAATTTATTAGGTATTTATTGCGTAATTTTACATCCCGACGTTTGCAACACTATGTCACAGGGTAGGTACACGGAATGGTTATGATTGAAACATTGTTATAGTTGAAACAAACACTTGTATGAAACATGATTATGCTTGTGTTCTGAAATTCTGTATCTTTATATCTTATCATTGCATTAAAACTACTTTGGCTAAGCAAAATGAATAAGATAGCAGCAACAAAGAAAACTTAAAGTAAGTAGTTTTTTTTTAAACGCGGGTTTTTATTGAGATTTTTCACATGCTCATAAATTGAAAAATATTTATGTAATGCTTGCGAACTTTTGAGGATCGCATTGTATGCCGTGGTAGTGATGAAAAAGATTAAAACAGATATAAGTACTTTTATTGTGCCGAAGATATTCGAGTGTTTCAATTGACCTAACATAGTGTTTCAATTGACACTCATGTGAGGTCAATTGAACCATTCTGTCCCATTCTCTTCATTACATGATTGTCAAAAAACTATGGATTATAGACCAACCAGGTGCGTTTTATTTAGGAACCAGATAACTAACCTTGAAATATTTTGAGTGTACATCTTTCTGCTCATAAAAATATGACCGTTACAGGCGGTCAAAGGCAAAGTGTTTCAGTTGACCCCGGTCTACCCTAGATTTTTTATTATTACTATTAGTTTTTACATTAAATTATACAACTAAACTCAAATGTTGACTGCTACATTTAATATATGTATTATAATACCTATCCAAAAACACAGGCTAACACTTTCTTAAATAATTACAATACTCATAATTATAATTTTTAGTGATTATCATTTATGTAAAAATTGGAGTAGTCATTATTAAAGTATTTTTTTATGATGTATAAAGTCCGATCTAGGAGGAGTCTTTTTAGGTGCTGACGGAAAACACTTTCATTATTCTCGTATTCGCCCAACTTCGGTCTACTTCGCGGGTAGGGTGGAGCCGCAATCTATGGTTACAAAATTGCGCCTTTTATAAACGAATGAGCAATGTTTTTATTACATAATATTGTATCGATATTATCATTGCTATTCAAGTGCGGCATTTGATGATATCTATATATTTTACAGAAATGCACCCACATAAAAGGACCTTTATACCTCATAAACAACATCGTACCTGCATTCTGTTTCCAAGTGACAAAAGAGAGAGTGTCTCAAGCGGCAAACGACATTTACAGATTAACAGAATATTTTGTATCCAAATCTATCGGGCATAACATACTGATAACGGATGGAGAAGCAGTGGTGCCAGGGAGTAAGGATACTAAGGTGATGAGAGCATTGGTGATACCAAGGCAAAGTACTGCTGGCATTAAACAGCTGACTTCTTTCAATGTTGCGGTACTGGAGTTGAGCGGATTGTTTCCTGTGTTCAGTGAGTATATTTATTACTAAACGAGGGTGAAAAGTGTAACATTTACAGTTCTAAATTCTGGTCTCTTCCGTCGTGATTTTTATACTGAACGAGTAATTTTTTTTTTCTGCGCCGTAAGCAAAAGGAACTGTCTTTTGAATGACTAGCCGTAGCTAAATACTAAATGAATAAGTATTAAATAATTGTCGTAACAATAATTTAACACTTATTCATTTATTCAACTCGTCTATTTGAAGTCCATTTAGCTCTTTTAACGTTATTAAAAAGTGTGAAACGAGACACCCAATATGTTTCTGTCAAATAAAATATTTTCGTGACAAGCTTTTATAGCCGACTGCACTTTTCTTTGAACTTTCATCAATTGCTGACAGAGACGATTCTAAAGACCCCGAACTCGGTAGGATTGCTTTATCAATTACAGAGTTTCTAGGGCCAGCTTCCGACTCCATCATTTTAGCCATTATTATTTCTTTGTTATAGATCAAGATCATTTCGATGTGCTGACCGCGGCAGATTTAGAAAACGAACTTAGTAAATGGAAGTTATCGAACTTTGAAGAAATGTGTGACGAAGTTAAATCGATTTATTAGACAAAATATTGTGGATATAGTTAATACACTATAGTCTATTTCACGTAGCATTAGGCTGACTGTCCAATAAAGCGAAGCGGAGATGAGTAAAAATGGGCCAATAGGCTAGTTAACCCACTTTTGAAGTATATTTGAAATAGTTAAAATAATGATCTTACTGGCTCCAAAAAAAAGTAGTGTATTTTTGTGAGAGCTACAAAGCTAAATTTTATAAATATAAAATAGCAATTTCATGAACATGACTAAAACGCCAGCCGCCATTTTTGCCTTTATCTTATCTGTGCCGTGACTTAGAATACCGAGTAAATAAACAGAAGCGCTACTCCGATGTTCGAAATTCGACCGTCGTATAGTGCCGTCCCACTCACTCAAATATACCTTGACAGAATATCGAGAGGGACGGCACGGCGGACAGCGTTTTAAACATTAAATTACAGAGTAAAACCATATTTACAGCCATCTTTTTTTCAGCCATCTTCTACTTGAACCACAGAATAGAAAAATACATATTTAGGTTTCCTATGCTAGCGCGTTAACCACTTCGCTACCCTGGACCGGCAATTTAGAGGTACCGGGTTCGATGGCTTTGTATCAATGGTTAATATAATAAAATTGTGGAATACCCACATTAAAAAAATGAGACATTACATGTTTCATAAATTTATGAGTTAACTAGCCTATTATAATTTCTCAGATGGAAATGCACTTCTTGTGGGCTTCAAAAAAAGCCGCAGCCTGATTGTTTAATTCCGCGCCGGTTCAGTGGACAGGCAGCCTAATGTATGTGACATTTGTCAATCTGTCATCCCTGTACGTTTTATAACCTAAATTCGATTAAAATGTACTGAGATGACAGATGTCACACACACAGCTATATTTACTTTTATTTTTATTGTTGTTTTATGTTTGAGTACCTACCTAATTTTTGGGTTTCTTTCTGTATACCATACAAATGCTTTAGTCATGTGTACTGTTAATTTGTATGTAATAAATAAATAAATAAATAAATAAATTGACCATGGTATAAGAAAACAAGGTATGGCACTCCGGAATAACAGGCGAGACTCACGCTATGATTCGTTGGACGGTTCTGTCAATCCGTTTCTGTGTTGCCAGTGGTATATCATAATACTCCCCGATTCCCTTTTTACCTGTATTAATCTATAAAATCGTGAGTGTTTAAAATCAATTATTACAACAAAATAACATTTATTCAAAGAGCATGACAATTGTAATGCAATTTTTTTTTGTACGACTGGCGCCGATCATTTTTAGGGTTCCGTACCCAAAGGGTAAAAACGGGACCCTATTACTGACACTTCGCTGTCCGTCCGTCCGTCCGTCCGTCCGTCTGTCACCAGGCTGTATCTCAACAACGGTGATAGCTAGACAGTTGAAATTTTCACAGATGATGTATTTCTATTGCCGCTATAACAACAAATACTAAAAATAAAATAAAATAAATATTTAAGGGGGGCTCCCATACAACAAACTTGTTATAGATTATATATAATTATGTATAGGTACGGAACCCTTCATGCGCGAGTCGGGCTCGCACTTGCCCAATTTTTAGGTTTCCGTACCCAAAGCGTAAAAACGGGACCCTATTACTGAGACTTCGCTGTCCGTCCGTCCGTCCGCCTGTCACCAGGCTGTATCTCAAGAACGGTGATAGCTAGACGGTTGAAATTTTCACAGATGATGTATTTCTTTTGCCGCTACAACAAAAAATACTAAAAATAAAATAAATATTTAAGGGGGGCTCCCATACAACAAACTTGTTAAAGATTATGTTACCCAATTTTTTTCCTTATAATTATTTTGTTACCATAAAACGGCAACTAATCAGTGACGTAGAAAGGCTGACTTGCCGGAATGCCATACCTTATTTTATTATCCCTGCTCCACACTATCGTGTTCGCCGAACCTCGGCCAACTTCCCGAGTAGTGTGGTGCACGGGTTACAGTAACTGGCTATAATGCATTATGCTTTATTACATCAAAACATTAAAAAAAAAATTATTTATGTTTTTTATATATGTTATACATATTATTTTTAGTTCGGATGTACAGTCAGCATCAAAATTAGCTGACAGTATTGCTACTGTCATAATTTGTCAAATTGCATACTAAAATTGACAGCTAAGTTTATCCTAACTGTACAAAACTTATGAAGACGGGTATGATACCTACTATTATTGTACAGTGGATATTAACTGATTTTTAGATTGCGTTAAAATAAGTTCCTACGTATGTGTGTTTTTTATTCAACTGTAATTTAGGCAGCTAAATAACTTAAACTAAGTAGTTTATTTCAACGAATGTCGTTATTGTTTGATCCATTTTAAATGGATAATAGAGTTGTGAAGTCATCATCATTATTGTATTTTGTGCCCTTATCAGTAATGAATCATCCGCACATTACCATGAAAGAAATAAGATCATATTCGCTAATATACCTATACATAATTATATGTAGCTATATTCATATGTTTATTACACTGAGGTATAGTGTAGGTATATTATTAATTATCCTGCATACAATATATTATTTCTGTGCCATATACTAAATTCAATATAATACCTACCTACTTTTAGTGCCGGATATACAGTTTTTTTAACTGTTTAAACCGCCAATTTTAAAACTAAAAGGCATGATAAACACTACAGATAAATTTTAAATGATTACCTAAATATTATCATTTTACACTGAATGAATCTTTCATTCTTTCATAATCATAGCCACATATTATTTCTCTTATTTCTTTATTAATACTTAAAAAACTAAGTAGTCCGTGATTTTTGGCCTCGGCTAAATATAAAATTACCTATGCCACAGACCTTACCTATTTGCATTGTTTAGCAAATATACCGACAAACAGAGAACATCCTCCTCTTTAGAAGTCGACAATCAAAAGCTTTTAATTTTATTAGGCCGTGCTTTTGATAAGGGATATTATTAAATGCACATCTGTTAAATTTTGCAGCACACTAGGTAACTCCACTAATTAACTGAATGCATACCAGAAAAACTAATGCTGTGCAAAAAAAACAATTGATTAACTGAACATGTCCTACAAAAAAATCTTAAACATCATACAAAACGAGATGACCTTTTTAACCGAATTCACACCAAAAATATGGTTCGTACATCGGATGTATTTGAAACTTTCACCAAAAATACTGACTTGCACACTAATTATCCTCGCACTGCACACACTAAGATCCGACTCGGCCGGGTTAGGTTAGGTTAGTTTTTTTTTTATATCCAGTAAAACACTTTTGCAAATACCTTTAAATAGTAGGTACCTATATTTAATTCGCATTATTTACCTAGTGTGCATAATTAGTGTGCAAGTCAGTATTTTTGGTGAAACTTTCAAATATTTTGATCGAAAAAAGGGAATATACAGATATCGATTTAAATACATGCCTTTTAATAATATCTCTAGATGTTCATAATATCCATCCTCATTTCTTTATACGCGCTACTCGTCTCACGACCTTAAACTTAATTTCAATGGCAACCAACGTCAAATAGCATTTTCTAGACCGGTTTTGTCGTCTTCACCTAGTGTTTATATTCTCTTTGGTCTTCACTTCGTCGGCAGCATATTATTAAGTTATTTGCGTATTTCTTACTGCGCTGTATTTATTTATCGAATTTCGCGTACGTAGGCCCTGTCCGCTCCCTTAAAGTGTTATGAATCATAGAACTTCTTGTTTACAAACCGCGCGGGTTCATCGCGTCTCCCCTTGACCTCGCTCTAGAATAAATTACGTGCACCCGACATATTCGGTTCAGTACGCTCACACACGCGCGCGAAGCCGGCGTCATGAAGCTTCCGATTTTCGTCGTGTTTACGCTCGTTCTAATACATTATGGTGATTGTCGAAGCACTTGGTTCCCAGATATCGTTGGTATCGTCTCAAATAAGACTACGGCACTTAAGAATTACGTACAAGAAAAAGGACGCAGTTTGAAGAGGTTTTACGTCGATAATGTGCACAATAAAATCAATTCTTATATCAGCAGGAAGGATCGAGGACGAAGCTTGGAGACGGAAACACAGACTGAACAACAAGTTAGAATAAAACAGAAGTTTGAAGATTACTTGGATGAAGCTCAAGTCGCGGATAGTGAGTTATTTGAGTACATTGCTCCTACAGATATGAAGTATAATTGCTCGGACGACGATCCTACAATCTATATGACGACACCCCAGTTGATAGCTCTTCATGGATACGCTTCTGAATCCCATATGGTAGTCACAGACGATGGATATATCCTCACGTTACACAGAATCCCTCACAGCAAATATAGTGGAAATCAAAACATGGTAATCCCGCGAAAAACTGTTTTACTGCACCATGGATTACTTGGTAGTTCTGCAGATTGGATTATTCCAGGCCCGGAGAAAGGTCTGGCTTACATCTTATCGGACGCCGGTTACGATGTATGGATGGCAAATGTTAGAGGCAACACATATTCGAGAGCCCATATAACTTACAGTATCGATAGTTTTGCCTTCTGGAATTTTACCTTCCACGAGGTAAGCCAATATGATCTGCCGGCTGTGATCGACTACATAATGGACACAAAAGGAGCGGATGCGAAAATTAATTACATCGGACATTCAATGGGAACCTCTGTACTATTCGCCTTGTTGTCCACTAAGCCACATTACAACAAAGTCTTAAGAGCAGGCTTCGCTCTCGCCCCTGTCGCTTATATGAGTGAAGTTCGAAGTCCGATACGACTCCTAGCAAAGTTTGCGGACAATATCGAATATCTTCTTAAACTTCTGGGTCAAAATGAATTCCTGCCACAAAATTCAGTTCTACGATGGTTATCTAAACACGCTTGCGAAATAAATCATTACGAAGAAGCGATTTGCGAGAATTCTTTGTTTATCCTTTGCGGACACGATGAGAAGCAATTCAACAGGACTTTGCTGCCGATTATTTTGGGGCATGTCCCAGCGGGAGCATCAACGAGGACGCTGGTTCACTATGCTCAAGAAATTCGAAATAATGGTCAGTTCCAGATGTTTAATTACGGCAGAGAAGGCAACTTGAGACAGTACGGAACACCGACACCTCCTTTGTATCCGCTGCATAATATCACGTTGCCGATTGCTCTGTTTGGTTCTCAGAACGATTGGCTGGCCAGTAACGTCGATGTCACGAAACTATACCAAAAACTGCCAAATCCTATAGAGCATTACTTAGTGCCGTTAAAGGAGTTCAATCATATTGATTTTCTGTGGGCTGTTGATGCGCCTAAGCTAGTCTACAAAAGATTGTTACAATTGTTAGAACAAGGAGTTACTCAAATGGACACCAATGACATTTTAACAAACGAACTTAATTAGTATAGCCATGTAGCCAATGAGGAACTACATTTACCTGCATATTTTAGATAAGTAGTGTAGTATTTTGATAAAAAAAATATGTTAGTAAAGTAGAATAAAGAGTAGAGAGGTCGAGTATTTTGTGCTTTAGCGTTGACGTGAGATTACCTTATTATTATTACTGTATGTACCGAAATTACAACTACTATACTTTTGGATTGGTTTTTTTTTCATGTGACGTCTTTCTCGCCAGTCGTCTCGGTGAAGGGATGTTTCTGCCAAGCGTTGCCCAGCAGCGGGATACACATGCTATTTAAAATAACCGGCCAAGTGCGAGTCTGACTCGCGCACCGAGGGTTCCGTGCAAAATTTCACTTATCCCATCTTAATTGGCCTGGTTAAGTTTGCGCCTGAAATGTATGGCGCCGGATACAAACGAGGTGCAAACTGAACGCAACCGAGTTGTCCAAATATGAAATATGCCTGAAAAGGATTATATTTTTTTATGATTTTATTACAAAATGTATAGTTTTCAGATTTTTATAAGTATTTGTAGTATGTGACGATATTACCTACTTGCCAAATTTCATAGTTCTAGGTCATCGGGAAGTACCCTATAATTTTGATACCCTTGAGTTTCGAAATGTACGTTTTTTGCTATATAAACGGCCGTTTCTTTACGTACAAGTTTGATTTTTTCACAGCTTCAAGGGATCGTAGACCTGAGTATATCGTGTTAATTTCAACTTGATACCTCCACGTGTTCTCGAGATAAAGGGCTTGACAGACAGTGTAAGGTCCGTTAAGTATGGATAGTCAAATCTATTGATTGTTGTATTGGTTTTAATAATTCGCACCATTATAATGTCATAAAATATAAAACATAATTTATAATAGCCTTAGACTTGGCAGGTCTAGGCTGTATGCGTGCGATGCACTGGTCTGTGAACTGATGAAGGGGACGATGACAGACGTCAATGTCAGATTTGGCGCGGCGGGAGAAAAAGGTGGATGTGATTATTGTGATTTATTGTATTTAATGGATTATGCTGGTATTTGTGAAAAGTGTTATTGATGGGAGTCAATACAAATAGAATTGTTATGTGTGCTTCATGTGGTTTCATTCCTGACCGAGGGATATACGCCAACATCTCAGAAGATGAGATCGAGAGGCAGAAACTAACTGCCTCACTACGCCCACTGGAAAGTAAGCGAATAAATGAGTTATTGGAAAGATGGAAAGGATCGTACGGATATAGATACCTACGGTATGGATCACTACGCTATATGTTTAAATATTATACATTATTCATTTGATAAGGAACGAAGGATGGTTTTTATTATTATTATATTGACGCACTTAATGACTGGTACATATTTTATGGCTATTTCACATTTTATTGGGGGTATTTTAATGAATAGAAGGCTATTTAGTGATGAAATCTGTTGTTGATGCTGTTACTGATAAATACAAATACTTAAACAAGAACATGATAATAATAATAAACATACAACATTTGTAAGAAAATTGATAAATTTCTTGGTATTCAAGCTTGATGAGTAAATACTGAGTAGATTTTATCCTGGTTATTATGATAATGGTTATGGTTTTGCTGCAAACTTCAAACTATCTTGAGATAGTATTTATTTATAACACAGTGGCACAAATTAAGTATTGCCTGAATAATAATGATCTTTACAATGCAGCAGCAATTGTTGAATGATATATTCTTCAATTATTTCAGCATATTTTATATATGCATGTTTACATTTCTGTCTATCATGTAATGGTTTGCAATTTTATTTTTATTTTTGTGCAGTAGTGATTACTGGGAGACATGATTTTGATCTTGGTTTATCAGTGTAAACTTAAGGTGGGTTAAATCATTGAAATTATTTTCTTTTTATGAACTTATGAATAATATTTATTTAACATCTATGGATTTTTGATGATTTTGATTTGGATGATGATATAATATTATGACCCTAGGAAAGATGATATAAAGTAAAATGTTATCTTATGTAATGGTTCAGGTAATAATAAGGATTATATCATTCAACAACCTGCATTTACCTACTTTGCTCTGTTATCATTATGTATACCTACTTGCAATGGAAATTATATACCAGGGATATGGAAAAAAATGAAATAGAGAAGTATAATTGGTGAAAATTATATCTTCGACTGGCTTCATTGTTATAACCTGCATGCTTGTTAAAATTAAATATTATGGGTAATAATATTATAATATTATTTAACCATATTTTGCATAGTTGCATTTTAAGCAAAAAGGGCATTATCTACCAGTCAACTACTGGACAAAGCAGATAATTTGTAGAAAACTTTATTCAAAACAATCATGGCAGTCTCTATGAAATATGCTAATTGAGAAGGAAATAATGAACTAGTTATGTTTATTTCATTTCTTCAGTTTTTATAATTTTAGAATAATTATAAAAGTAAATTGATATGTTATATATATTACTAAGGCTACCTGTGGAAGTTTCAGATAATTGATGAAGGACTGACGGGACTGGCCCAAGGATAGAGTCAGTACCGTCATGAAAGGAATGTGGATTAACATGGGATGGCCCGAGGATAGGGTCAGTACCATTGTGGAAGAAATATGAATCGAGATGGGACGGCTTGAGGATATGTCATGGAAGGAATGTGGATTAACATGGGATGGCTCGGGGATAGGGTCAGTACCATCGTGGAAGCAATATGGATTAAGATGGGATGGCTCGAGGATATGTCATGGAAGGAATATGGATTAAGATGGGATGGCCCGAGGATAGGGTCGGACTGTGAATAGGGAACGGAGGTGGAGGCTTTGGAGGCAGACGAGGGGAAGGTCTGTCACATAGCCAAAACCATGAGCTTTGTCAGGGAAAGGAATAGGGACAGGAGGTGGAAACTATGGAGACAGTCGAGGGGAAGGGCTGTCACATAGCCGAAACCATGAGCTGGGTAGGGGAATGGAATAGGAAAAGGAGGTGTTGGTTATGGAGATAGTCGAGGAGAAGGGCTGTCACATAACCAAGACCATGAGCTGGGTAGGACGCGGTAGACTATGTGCACAGTCGATGGGACAGACTGACACATGGAAATGGAATGCACGAGTATGAAGGTGGTACATCAGGAACAGAGAACCAACAGGAATAATGGAGCTGGAAGGAAAAATGCTTCAGGCTCATAAACGAATCGGACAACAGGCACACAGGTATGTTAAATATATGTCATTATAGTAGGACTCGCTCGCGGCGTTGCGGGCCCAGCGAATAGACCAGGATAAAGGAGGAAGTGGAGTTGTGCAAGAAAGTTGCAGTATATCAATGGAGTGGTTGGCAAAGTTACAATAAGGATTTGTCAATGGGAATTAAAAGTAAGGAATCTGTTACTATTGTATAAGACGAATGTATGAACATTCTAGATTACCCTAACTTAAACCAACTGTAAATACGAATCTTGCATGATAGATTGTTTTTTATTTAGTACAACAGAGATGGAATAGCGTAATCAGATATACAGATCGTAGGGCAGGGAGATTGGTTATAGGTTAACGCAGGCCGGTTTGCCGCTACTTGACTTCTTGCTATGCGTCTACTATTTTGCGTGACAGAAATAATCGTCGATACGGAAACTATGCAGCCTCGTTTAGACATGAGTATGAGTTTGTGAGGATGTTTGAATGTTACTTTTACTCAATCACACAACGCAGTAACAGATTTACATGAAAAGGAAGCAGATAGAAATAAAGGAATATACAGATAGGGCGGTATATATAAGCGCGGAAAGAGATAGAGACGATTGGAAGAGGTTGAAAGGGACCCAAAGAGAGATAAAATTTGATAGGGAGGGATAGTGATGGTTAGAATTAAAAGAGCTACTGCTGCGCGTATACAAGCTAGTACAGTTAGCTAGTAATTGACAAATATTAGGGTGAGTGTACTAGTGACTGACCGGTTGCGAGCGGTAGGTGACCACATTGATATGGCGCCGCCGGAAGGTCTAGTTTTTGTTCTGATTTCCCCCATTAATAGGTGAAGTACTAATTCATGGTAGGTATATGGTATCCATACTATACTATACTATAATATCATAAACGCGAAAGTGTGTCTGTCTGTCTGTTACCTCTTCACGCTTAAACCGCTGAACCGACTTAGATGAAATTTGGTATGGAGATAGTTTGAGACCCGGGAAAGGACATAGGATACTTTTCATCCCGAATAAATTTAGTGTTCCTTTGGGATGAGCGGGTAACACCGCAGGGCACAGCTAGTATATTATATGGCAAGGAGCAGGGAGTCCGTATAGGTAACTAAGGAGCGGAATTGGCAAAATAATCATGTTGTTATAAGAAAAAAATAAAAATACCTGTTGGATGTGTAATCATGGGTCTTGTTTGTCTTTGTCTTAAGTTGACTGGATCAGATCGACGTGGACGTTTCTCGATTAAGGTGTGAAGGTAACCACTTATAAAGGCTTTTATTAAGAAATTACTTGATATCACAATAATTAAGACATCAACTGAACGCGCACATACGGCGCAGAGAGATCGGAAAGTATTGGTGATGTATTCAAAAGGTTAACGATAGTCTAGGAGGATTGGTAAATACATTACTTTTATTAATTATTTTAACAATCCTTTTGAGGGGTACCAAAGGAGGTGGAAAATATTTCCTCAACTTATGGAAGTAAGTAGGTGGAGATGGAGATGTAAAATGTTACTTCGAACGACTGGAAAAGAAAGGAATCTAAGCTTGTATCTACTTAACAACCTGTGCAATGTAAGGGGTCAGATTTTGACGGATTAAAATTGAACCAGAACAACCAAAACAGAACACTGGACATCGGATTTTCTGAGGAAGGTACTGGAAGCTGAAAATACCGTCGTTGTTCACACGGTCGAATTGTTACCACTTAGGAGGGTTTGTTGCTAATTTTAGAATAATAATTAAAATATTGGTCACAAATAAATCTGCAACGTGATTATTTGGGTTTTGTAAATCGTGTTATTGTTTGACGGGTATTGACGGGTATATTATAGTGGATAGCACTATTATCACGTCCTAATTATTATATCTACGTACGTGTAGGTTAGAGTGTGTGTATCACACAATAATTTACTCTTCTTTTAGAGATCAGGCTGAGTTAAGAAACATAAAATGCAACCCAGATTTATCTAGGATCACCGCACTCGATTTAGTCTACAACAAGTTACCAGTGGCAATTACCTCAGCTCCCTCTTTAGGTTGCTTTAAAAAGAGACTAAAAAGTTGGCTTCTCGAGCACACATTCTATAGCTTTAATGAATTTTTGAATGTTAAATTATAAAATAATAATACTTATATACGGATTTGCTCTATACGAGTTAATGTTAATTAAATTTGTACGATTTTTTAACGATTTTTATGTATTGACGTGTAATATTGAAAATATTATAAATAAATGAATATGAATATGAATAGGATTACAACGGGCTTAATTTAGCTGAATTCAACGATTGTTTTTCAAGTAAATAGCCACACAGATCTCGGATCGACCACTGCTGCCGATATGCCGATTAAGTAGTAGAAGCAGATTTATTGATAACACGTTACCAATGATAGTGATACAACATTAAGGTAAATGACAGCGAAGCTCAAAAGTCGTAATAAAATAAATGTTTGGCTATAAAAATCTTGCCTAAAGAACTTGTAGAGGAGACTGCAATGATATGATAGAATAACAGAAGTTATTCAATTTTAGATGATACTTTATTACCTAGATGCTTGCCTATTTGGATTGGAAGATTTTAGGTATAATATATATGAAGTGCTATTAATTGATACTTCTAGGTACTGTTACAGACAACACTAGCTTCAAGAGAATTTGTTTAGAGATGCGACCTGTGGACGAGAACAGCTGGAGATCTAACATCCGGACGTGCGAGGACATTTATGCCCAAGCTATAGCGGAGCGGAGACGTTTCGCCCTTTGGTTGGTGAAGTTGACGAATGAAGAAGGATTGATGGAAGTATCTTGCCATTAATCTAATTTCATGTGTAATTTTGAAATCAGATTTAGTATTATTTACAACAAGAATCAAGTAGTTAACTAAATTGACTAACGAATATCTGCAGTTAAATGATTCTCAAGTTTAAATTGTTTATTTAATGCTCACTAATATTTTAAGCTGGTTAGGATCACGAAAGGGTTGGATGGGGTTAGCGCGCGAACTGCTTTTGTAGAGGACTTTTGGGGAGAGTCTGTGTCTAGCAGTGGATATCTTTCGGCTGTTATATGATGATAAATATAATTGGTGTACTAAGACTACAACTATTACAAAAAGTCCAGTTATTTGGACTCAATTATTTTATGGTTATCTGTATTTATGCAACGAAGCTAAGGAGAACCCTGATCATCTTTTAATTTCTATAGACATCGAGAACCTGGACACTGAAGGCGCGCATGGGGAGCGGAAGTGAGGCATTCGACATATGGTGCCGAGGCAAAAGGCGTAACGCGTCGATCCTTGACGAATTGAAGATCGGGTACCGTTTATTGGCAGAACTTGTTAACTTCGATTGCGTGACTGGATGCGAGCCGGGTGGCTTGGAGGAGCGCATCGTGAATTCTCGTGTCGAAAAAAAAAGAAGGCGGAGCATCGCCGATTCAATGGAACGATACCGTGAAGGATGCCTGCTAGGAGGCACTGCAGGCGTCAATCCGGAAGGCGAAGAGTCGTGTGGAGTGGAGATCTTTGCTGCAAAGAGTAACGGCTCTAAGTGGTCGCAACATGGAGAGAAGAGAAGAGAAGAAGTGTCTACATTTTAGAAAAGTTAATTAGCTGTTGTTCATATTCTATGGGTGAATCAACTTTTCTTGCTGTTATTCTGTCCCGTGACCCAGGGGACATCACCATGGCAACGAGTGGCAGAAAATAGTTGATTGACCCATGCGAGTGAAAGTTTTGAAAAATGAAGGGATGAATGAGTTTATAATCCAAGAGGGTGTTCTTCAACCTACGCCGTATTGCTGATTTCTTGTTGAACTGATCTGTTTTACTGGTAGCGGCATATTTTTGTAACTGATGTTGGGACTTTGTGAATGTCACTGATGTGAGCGGGGAGCAAACGGGACTAAATATTCCGAAAATTTCAAATAATTTCAAAGGATTCAGAATTTTTGCGAAATAATATTTTGAATCGGGTTAATGACTAATTCTTGACAATTCGCTGCTAACGTTTGATAGTTCAGATATGACATGTGCTCATTATTGCTGTATGTATGCTGTTAGAGGCGCCACTGTCCCGGGGCCGGACCGACACTTGTTAGGCTTTAAATAGTATCAATGTACGTGGATGACTGGGACAATATGGCCATATTGGGCGTTGAGTAACAAATCATAGTTAAGGTATTATTGTAACCCGGACTTTTCATCAGATTATTGTTAGTTTCTTTCTTTTTATAGCGAAGGGACTCGCTGTGTGTTGGATGGCCGAGCTGTAATGTCCATTAAATACCAACCTTACATAGTCATTATTGTACTTGTTTTAATAGACTGCCTGCAAGTGAAAGTTTAAAAAAATAATAATGAAATAATGAATGTAAATGACATGGATAACATAGACATATTGCGCATTAAGTAACCAAATTTAGTTAAGTTATTATTGTGGCTCGGATCTTTTGTTTACTATGTGAAGAATAGGCATTTTTGTTTATTTTTTTTTTATATAGCGAAGGGACTCGCTGTGTGTTGGATGGCCGAGCTGTAAGGTCCGTTAAGTATGGATAGTCAAATCTATTGATTGTTGTATTGGTTTTAATAATTCGCACCATTATAATGTCATAAAATATAAAACATAATTTATAATAGCCTTAGACTTGGCAGGTCTAGGCTGTATGCGTGCGATGCACTGGTCTGTGAACTGATGAAGGGGACGATGACAGACGTCAATGTCAGATTTGGCGCGGCGGGAGAAAAAGGTGGATGTGATTATTGTGATTTATTGTATTTAATGGATTATGCTGGTATTTGTGAAAAGTGTTATTGATGGGAGTCAATACAAATAGAATTGTTATGTGTGCTTCATGTGGTTTCATTCCTGACCGAGGGATATACGCCAACAGACGGACACGGACGGACAACAAAGTGATACTAGAAGGATTCCGTTTTTTTTCGATTGAGGTATTACGGAACCCTAAAAATATACGTATCCCTTTTTTATCCATACGTATGTAGGTAGGCTAGGTAGGGAAGAAAATAAAGGGCAGAAACTTATCGTCATCAAAATCTATGTTGGTACGTTATTTCGAATGATTTTTATTTTTGTATTTCGAGGTCCGTTCCGTGTCATACCTGTGCATTTCTCAAAACGTCAATTAACGTTTAATTATATTTTTCCTATTTTTTTTACCAATTTAATTTGTGATTTCCAATACATTGACTAGATTATAAATATATGTAATTCAAAAAGTGTTAGCATAACTGAACCTTTATAAGCGAACATAGACATAACATTGATATAAAATTACTAAAATAATGTGTAGGTATTTTTTATTTATAAATTACAGTGAGCGTAGTAGAGGATTCCGATATAGAACGACCTTCACCGAGATGTTTATTTGATGAAATGTATTTTATATTTAGTTTCATATGTCAATAAATATATTTCATATGGGTTGCCTAACAAATTTTAGTCCAGGGTAAGTAGTTTTGTTAAAAATTTAATAAATAAAAAAATTCAACATTTCACCGGTTTGATTATATGATAAATTCATAATAATATCTTAATTTTATTTAATTTCAATTCAATAATCAGATCGTTGCAAAATACTAGTAGGTATAGATTTACCTGTTTATACCTGGCTACCCGATAGTTGTGACGGGAAAAGAATAGGCAACCTAACGTTTGCATATTCTATGGGCTTCATACTTTCGAATTTCGATTGGTATAGAATTTATCTAATAATAATCAAACCGGTGAAATGTTAATTTTTTTTTATTAATTAAACATACCCTGGACTAAAATTTGTTAGGCAACCCATATGCAATATATTTATTGACATATTAAATTAAACATAAAATACATTTCATCAAATAAACATCTCGGTGAAGGTCGTTCTATATCGGGATCTTAGACTAACGGCAAGAAGTTCCAATTTTGAACATCGAATCCTGTTTTGTAAGTGTTTGTAAGCGTACAATTTGAATTTTGACAAATCTTCATTCAAAATTAACTCTTTAATTTCGCTATTTTCACCATCTTTTGGGATAGTTTCTATCTATTAAAAAACATTAGTCATCTATTTAATCCCCTAATCAACATAAATCTAATAAGCATTTTTTTCCTTAAAAATGCCTGTATAGATAGTTTCACACTAGACTACTTAGCTATCCAAAACCAATCTATTTCAAAGCAAATAACTTTTCGTGTTAAGTATTTAATAAAAAAGTTATGTCATTATAATCTTAATCATAAACTGTCAATTACGCACTCAATAAGTAAGTAATATTTTTAAAACAATATTGTGATTTATCCATTAAATAGATGAAATTGTAAACAAACTCATGACCGTAGTACATGATTCATTAGTTCATTACTTACTGTAATTGACCTTTATATTCATGAGTATTATGGGTAATAACAATAAGTCACAATTAGTTCATACAACGCGATATGCGTGTGATGAACAGTATGAGTCATTAGAGTATAAGGAAGTGAACCTTATCAAAGTAGGTAAAGGGATAAAAGTGGAATGCTGAGAATCCAGTTATATTTGGGTAATGGGGACACTGAATCTTCCCAACCTTCCTAATATTATTGTCTTATAAACGACTAACTGGAATCTGGAATTGGTAGGTATTTCATCGAATATCGATTATTAAGGACTTATTACTAATAAGTTATTGGGGTCACTTAACTATTTCAACATTTAGAAGGACACATTCAGAATTAATCTGTGTAATAAAAATTAAAAAGCACTGATGAATATTTTTACTACAGTCGAGTTCATTTACATCTACACACTTACGAGAACAAAAATATCTGAACACGACTTTATGTTCCTAACAATAGGGTCGTGTTCAGACATTTTTGTTCTCGTAAGTGTGTAGATGTAAATGAACTCGACTGTACTTACTTAACAAAAAATAATACCTAATATGAGACTAATCCAAACTAACCTATGAATTAATGAACAACAAGTGGCCTTATCGTTAAAAACTGATATCGTCCCCACCCAGACGACTTTATAACACAGTGAATAAAGGATTTTGACCTTACAAACGATCCGGTAGTTTTGAATTTTTGATATGTTGTCTAGGATGGTTAGTGAATGTTTAATTGCAAAATGCACAATTCCCCCCCCTCCGCGCCCGCCGCCATATTGAAAAAACCGGGAACTTCTTCACATTTTTGCTTAATTCTTTGTCTAGGAGCACTTGAGCTAGATAAAAGCTTAGACAATGTTGAAGAGGATAAAATTTACTATAATTTACATTTTAAATTTTGTTTCAAAAACTGATAGTTACAGAGATATGCACATTTAAAAAAACGTAAAAAATCGCAATTTCCAACTCAAAAACTAACTTCTGGATTATATCTTCGTTTAGGAGCATTTTAGCTAGAACAGTGCTTGGGCAATTTTGTAGAGAATTAAATTTACTATAATTTGCATTTCAAATTTTGTTTCTAGGACAGATAATTACGGAGATATGTAAAAAATAAAGTCACATTTTCCGAAAATGTATGTAAAAATGGACATGAGTTTTATAAGCAATTATATTTCCTACATGTTTTAATTTGTCCTAGACTAGTCCGTAACTGAATGACAGCGTTCTAAACCAAGAGTTTTGAGAAATTTTAGGAAAATTCTACTTTTCCTGTTTTTTAAATGTGCATATCTCCGTAACTAACCGTCCTTGAAACAAAATTTGAAGTGTAAATTATAGTAAATTTAATTCTCTACAACATTGCCCAAGCTTTGTTGTAGCTAAAATGCTCCTAAACGAAGATATAATCCAGAAGTTTGTTTTTCAGTAGGAAATTGCGATTTTTTACGTTTTTTTAAATGTAGATATCTCCGTAACTATCTGTCCTAGAAAAAAAATATAAAATGGAGAATGTAGTAAATTTAACTCTCTATAACATTGTCGAAGCTTTCTTCTAGCTAAAATGCTCCTAAAGGAAGATATGAGTAAAAATATGAAGAAAGTGCCGGTTTTTTCAATATGGCGGCGGGCGCGGAGGGGGGGGAATTGTGCATTTTTTATTTAAACACTGACTACCCATCCTAGACAACATATCAAAAATTCAAAACTACCGGACCGTTTGTAAGGTCACACATAGTACTTTAGTCTCTATTCACCGTATTATTAGGCTTGGCGCAAAACAAGTTATTCGTAAGTAGGTAGGTATTGTTAATAGAATAAATACCTATGTGATCGATACTGAGTGGATGGGTATCATCTAGAAGTAGAATGGTTGAGACACTATAGTTCCCCATCAGGTATTCTATTACTGGTTTTTGTTGTGTGGAAGTTTGTCTGCCTGTGCGCAGATACCTAGTCCTTGTCCTGATCTGGAGACTCACTTTAGAAGAAAATAATACATATAGCGTCGCGAATAGTGCAATATACCGCGACCGCGTAAGTAACAAGTGTAGATACGAATCAATATTCAAACAAATACTAAGTAATTTATTAAAATTAGAACTTTATCGACAGCTGTCATTTACGCGGTATTACACTATCACCAACGATAGGTATTATGCTCTTAAAATACATTAACCCTTTGACCGCCAAAGACGGCAAATCACGTCATCGGGAATTCGTGCCACTGACGCCAACGACGCCTATTGACGTCAAAAATTTCAATGGTCAAAACATGCTAATTCAAACCACTATCTGTGTTTATCAATCTCTGTTGATTTTGGAGCAATTTTTTTTTTGTTTGGCGTCAGTGGTGAGGTGAATTGCTTTGCCGCTTGGCGCTCGAAAGGTTAATTTCAAAATAAACCTTATAAAAAGCAGTCGAATATACAACCCTACTTTATGCTAGGTTAATGACTCGATTTCAATCTATAAATAACTTCGAAGTAAGTGAGTACAAGTATGAGCAAAAGGGACCATTGTGAGACTACCTATTATTACTTGACTACTCGTATTCTGTTTCGCTTTATTGGTTAAAAAAAATAGCATTTTATGCAATAGGTAGTTGTATAAGAGAAATCAAAAAAAGGGAGTGGCACATAGGTTACGATATTCGCTACGCTCACATGCCACAATCATTTTTTGACCTACTTATACAACGTTGCATACAATAGGTACAGTCGAGTAAAAAGTAAGGTAAGAAGTAAAAATTAAAAAAGTACAATGTAGAAATTACAAATTAGAAGGTAAAATGTAAAAAGTATGAAGGTAAAAGTAAAAAGTAAATAAAAGTAAAAAATGATTGAAATAAACATAATAAGATTCTACTTTGATTAAAATTATTTTCTACGCGAGTGTACCTATGTACACCATAGACAAAAGAAAACAATAAATGTACAACCCATCTACGCGTTTTACTCTATAACTCAAATAGAATGCAACATCAAGTTGTCAAATGCAATGTCAAGTCGACTTTGACAATGACAAATGACATAACAACAGTAATAAATATGTTGTACTGTTGTATGCGTTAAAAATAATTTTGGCGACTTCCTGAGCATCATCAGTGAATTGTATCAATCTAAAAAACTTAAGGAAAAAAGCCAAATAACATGGCTTATTTTAAAGGATGGCGGTACGCTACCTTTATTGGTGGATTTGTGGGAATGATCGGCCTTACTCTATACCCTATAGCATTTAGTCCAATGATGGATTCTAGCGAATACAGTAAGAATTCTATCTATAAAACTTTAACCTGTCTGAAATTGTTTATTTATGTACCACTGTGTCATTAAAAGTGACCGTACAATCTACCTACAATGTTTAACAACATTGTTATAACCTAACCTAATGTTAAGTTCTTTAGGAATTTAATACCTTCCTATTTAGAAACAGTCTATTATTATACGGCACTTCAGTTAATATATTGTAAGATAATGTTAATGTAAGACATTTTTTGTGGTGATTATATTACTAATAAAGAATTTTGAGAATTGGTCCACAATTGGCCAAGATATTAGTGAACATATTTAAAAAAAAATACATGCAGTGAAACATAGAACCTCCTCCTTTTTTGAAAGTCGGTTAATAATACTAAAATAATGTGTTTCCTTCTTACAGAAAACATTCAAAAAGAAGGTAGAAAAAATATAAAAATTGAAGATGTTCAACCTGGGCGTAAGTATTTGGATACATTTCACAGCATATTTTGTAAATTTATGAAAAATGTAATGTCTCATTTTTTTAATGTGGGTACACCACATTTTTTTTATTTAAGCCATTAATACAAAGATCAAAGCTTAACGAAAAATTTTAAAAGGAGCTACCTGGTGGAAAGGACCGGGAATTGAACGGATGGGAATAAAAAAATTGTGGTGTACCCACATTAAAGAAATTAGACATTACATGTTTCAGAAATTTATAAAACTAACAGCGCCCTCTCTCGCTTGCTCGTTCACCACTGTAAAGTGGTGCGGTAGGATGTGAATATTTACTCGATTATCCTGGTATCCAATCTTTATGTAATATTATATGGAAATAGATTCATTTCAAAAAAAATTGAATCAAGTTAATTAATATTAACGTATTCACATAGAGGTCGCTAAGGTGAGTGTGAAGAAATAACAAAACATAGTACAAACACACTCATAAAATTTCGCCTTTATAATATTAGTATAATTGACACACCAATTTTGAACAGCTTCTGTAATCAGTCTAATTTTGATATTCATTTTATTGTTAATGTTTTTTTAATTTTTATTTTCAGACATGAAAGTATGGAGTGATCCATTTGACCGAAAGAAACCACAGAATGAGTGAAGTCTGCTGTATTTATTGTAAATAGTGTAATTATGTTAATGTTGTTTTTATTAAAGTTTAGCTAACTTTATGGCTGTGTTAGTTACTTTACTTTGTAGTAAATCATCAAAATCAAAAAATTTATAATAACCGATATTCAAGACATAGTGTTATGTTAGAAATAGGTATGAAATGCCCTTACACTGTTGCCCGATGCCCGAATATTGTATGCACTAAGATAGTATTTTATCGCGGGCCATAAATAAATCTGACTCTGACCAGTCTTCAAATGATGTCCTAATTTAAGAAAAGTCGTAATTCTAACCGCTTCACGTATTCTTCATTCCCTACTGTTTGTGGGACGGTGTAATTCTTCACTGCTTGGGATTCAAAATGTTACCGCATTCACCGCCAGCTACGCATATACAACCTGATCAATCCAAATGGGTCAGTAGGTAGAAAACGAAAACAATAACAGATAGGGAAATCTGTTCCTAGGTACCATGGAGTGGATTTTAGATTTAATACAAATTGCATTAATTATTTTTATATAAACCTCGTGTATAACCGGGAATTGAACCTGGTTAAAATTCTGTAAGTAATCGCATGGCGTTCACATTCTTTACAGAGGTTTTGACCGGGTTATTTATGAAATGATGTATGAATTTTATTAAAAAAATAATGCAGTTTTTATTAAATCTATAATCGATGCCATGGTTACCAAGAACAGATTTCCCTATCTCAGATTTCATTTGGATTGATCACCCGGTATATGCGTTCACCGTCATATGAGTCTGTTCCTCGGCTAAGCCCCCTGGCAGTGAATGTGTTAAACATGATTTTGCGTGTGGGAAGGAGAAAAACAATAAATCAATATAAGAACTTTTTATTTTAGAATTTCCAAAATAACCTATTCGGCCGTGTCGCTGGGACACGCCTAAAGGCCATGCCACACTGGCTGTGCAGTACGTATGCGTCGACGTAAGCGTTGTAAAGTATGAATCTTCATAAGAGCTAACACACTTGCGCGCACGCGTAACTCGTGTGTGATGCGCGCCGCACAGCCGGTGGTGTGGCTTGGCCTATAACTTTGTACAAAACAGTGGAGCCCGTTGCATGCAATTTCGTAGAAAAATAAAGTGTCCTCTGGGACTCCTTGAAATTATATTTACATCTAAATTGTGCTTCTCTTTGAAAGCGTAATGAATAGTTATTGCTTACATCCACACAAAATTGGCCATTGGGTAAATAAATTATATTCAATATGTTTTTTATAAACATTAATAGGCTTAAGAGATCTAGTTGTCATTTGCAACTGAATAAAACAACACTGTCCGTCTGTCTGTCTAGGTCTCTTAATCCGTGATAGAACTCCGATAAGCACTTCTTTCGTTTTCAGTTTTAAATTTTGATGTTTTTTGTGGGTACTTCATCTTAAACTATGTCTGAGTATGAACCAACCAAGTAATACATTCAATTAGGAAGGTAAGCAATAACTATTCACAGTAATTTTGTGTTATCGTTTTATACTAACTGGGTATGATCGCTCGTAAGTTTTGACACATGCTCATACATATTGACAACAGTATATAGAAGTTGTCATACCATCAAGAACAAGCTAAACAGCGTATGATTACAATTTCTTGCCAGCATTGTATAAAAACTATAATAAATGTCACATTTAAATATTTACATAGTTACATAGCGATACTTTCAGTGTCGTCTTCAGTTGACAGCGACCTCTCACTTAGGGGATATTATATGAAGATTTAGGTAAATTTTACTTAGTTTGGTTTCAAAACAACCGTTACACAAAGCAATAAACAATTGGGAGAATCAACTTCCCTTTGTTACTCGTTGCCATAGTGATGTCCACTGGGTCATTCTTGAAAGTTAAATTTTTCGGTGGTATCTACCAAAAACTTTGTCATTGCAACAGTCATAAGTCATTCTTATGTAGACTATCTCCTGACAATACCAGTAATATTATCCACACTTTTCTAAGAAGTTTAATCAATGTTGTCCCCTGGCTCACGGGACAGAACAACAAAGAAAAAGTAGATCCACCCAAATGCGGAAAAATAAGTCGTTGACGCGGCGTTTGATTATTTGATTTTTCCTCCAAAACTTTTAACGCAAAAAAGATCGTAACTTTGGCGAGGCAGTAACAATGGGGAAATTCAGTCCAAATACCTACATCATACCACTATACATGATAAAATTATATTTAACTTTGTAGTGAATTAAAAAGAAAACGTTTAAAACTGGATAAATCAAGTCAAATTTGGTCAGAACATATGGAAGATTATCGGTGTGAGAAATTACACACGTATATCTATTAAATGAGTTCGGAAAATCATGTTTGTATTACTATAATGAGCAAATGCAAGAAGGTACTTTATAATTATAACATTGAGCTATACTGCGTAAAAACATTTCTATCAACACAAACTATAAAGATACAAATAAAATTGATTCTATATCACAAGCTGGGATAGACTTAAAAAAAGAAAACAAAAGCATATAATATGAATATGAATTAGGTATGAGTTACAATCGTTGCTGTATTAGATTCATTTAATAAAAAAAAAAAACAAGAATAAAATAAATCTATGCATGCAACAGCTTTATACGCATGGTCGGGCCATATATTTTAGGCCAGACGTCTCACTCGCTCTCTAGAAGAAGCAACGCGTGCGAGCGAGAGGGCCTACGGAATGATTTATGATACTATCGGTACGTTGATTTTGACCCTACTATAGATTTGTGTATGTCGTTTAACTTGACCTGCAGCTAACGCGTCTAGCTTTCGCTTGTCGCGGAAGATAGTATCATCTTTCTCGCACGGTGTTGAAAGGAAAGAGACAGAGAATATTCGTCACAGTTGTGCTAGTGTTGTTAAGAAACCTACTTTTAGCTGCCTTTAGTTGTCGGCTAAAAAGAAATCTATCCTGCACGTCTAGTATAGCACGCGACTGACAGCTGTCATCTCAATACATTTTATAACCTAAATCGATTTTTAGGTTAGGAAATGTATGAAGATGACATGTGTTTTGACTTCCATTGGCCGAGTACATTAGATGTGACGCAATGGGTTCTTCATCCTAAAAATGGTATTCCAATCTAGACCAACTGTTTGCTACAGATTAGGTACTATGAGACGCTGACGGGTAAAAGCTAAGTCGAGCGATTTTTGGGTCTGTAGCACCCAATTCCATTTCATCATCATTGAGTTAAAAAAACTATTCGAAAAAGAATTACATTTCGGCAAGAACGAATCGTTAGGTCAAGATAAGTACCGCGAATGATCATTACACAAAAAAAATGCAATCATATTTTCTGACTCGAAAGTGTGGTCATTCCACAGTTGTTAAATGTCCGTTGGTTAAATCTGTATCATTTACAAGCGAAATATAAAACCAGTTAAATTGCCTTCATATAAATTTCCATTCGTTCAATATCATTCACTCCTTTTTATTGCCACAACGAAATAATAGAGCTTGTCTTTTATCATATACCTTATTTTAAAAGCCCTGGATCACAATGTTTATATTAACCTATAAATATCGGTTTTCTTTGCATCTAAATAAATTGAAAACCTTGTTATGCATTCCACATAACAGAACACATTTCTCATAATAATTATTAAACACCTATATATTATATTTAGAATTGATAGACACATTTATAATTTACAAGAAATTTAGAAATAAATGTAACTTAATCTAATAACAAGATATTTACACGAAGATTATGGAATAAAAATAGTAAAATATCTACTGTTACTGAAATTCGTATAAAATTAAGTAATTCACAGAAATAAAAGAACACGATTGCCTACTTGAAGAATTGCACACTTATTTGATTATAAAAATCTTATATTATGACACTTCCAAATGTTTGTTTGAGTTTCACTTTGTATGAACAATCTGCGTTTGTCCAGAGAGTTTATATAAAAAATATCATTGCAGGAACTCGTCGTCATCACCAACCTGAAAAAAAAGTCCAGCATGATTTTTTTCTATCATAAGTTTTTATGTTTTTATGTAACATAAGTTTTTATGTTTTTATGTAACATAAGTTTTTTATGTTGAACCGTTGATACAAAGAACAAAGCACAAAGAAAAATTGAAATGCATAACTTGGCGGAAGAGATCTCTGGATTACCGGTCCAACGTGTTAACCTCTCCACCACCCTAACGCCAGATAACCTTTCAAATTTTTAGTTATGCTTTGTGTGTCGATCTTTGCATTTTCTTTATTTGCAAGGCTTTACACTTTAAGCATATATGTACACATATTGCTGGCTTAGGCATTTAAATTGTTCTTTGAGCTTTGATCTTTATATCAATGTGTCAATAAAAAATGTGGTGTGTACAGTCGAGTTCATTTACATCTACACACTTACGGGAACAAAAATATCTGAACACGACCCTATTGTCAGGAGCATAAAATCGTGTTCAGATATTTTTGTTCTCGTAAGTGTGTAGATGTAAATGATGTCGACTGTACCAACAAAAACAAAATGAGACATTACGTTATGTTTCATAAATTTACATATTCTAAATTCAAATTTCAAAAATTCCCCGACATAAGTAGCTGGCCATCATGAGAATTTTTAATCAGTGGTACAAAAATACAACTAAACTTGAACAAAACCACAAAATTTAGAATTCTTAGCTCAACATTGGCCGAGCCTGTATTTTTTTTTTTTTTTTTTTTTTTATGTCATAGGGGGCAAACGAGCAAACGTATCGCCTGATGGAAAGCGATTACCGTCGCCCATAAACACCTGCAACACCAGAGGAGTCACAAGTGCTTGCCTACCCGGAGGACGAAGATAGAATGCCTCTATGCTAGTAATTTCACCGGCTATCTTACCCCCACACCGGAACACAACAATGCGAACATTGCTGTTTGGGGTGGGTTAGCAGGCAAGACGGTAGAAACAATCCGGACGGACCCTGCACGAGGCCCTACTACTCCAAGAACTCACTTGTTTCACTTTCGAAGTCACTTGTTTCAATCAAGATTGAATATATTGGAAACAGAGTCATTTTCAAAATACATGTACACAGTTAAGGGCTTTAATTAAAACAAAACTTAATTGATTCCTTTGTGTAACGATAGTTACCCATATATTTTGTATGAGTAACTTTCGTAACACAAAAGAAGCGATCGTAACTTTTTTTAAATGACTCAACAAGGAAGATTCTTTATTACATACTAGCTGCGCTGCGCATTGTTACCCGCTCATCTCACGGGAACACTAAATTTTTCGGGATAAAAAGTAGCCTATGTGTTAATCCAGGGTGTCAGCTACCTTCATATCAAAATTTACCAAAATTGGTCTAGCCGTTTGAGTGTGAAGAAGTAACAAACATACACATAAACACGTTAGTGTGATTACTTACTTGCATAAAATACTCGAACTCACTGCGATGACAGTTACCCCCGGCAGAGAATGTGAATTTGTGGAAGGTGCCATCTTCACATATTACTGGAAAATATGAAGCTTGGGTTAGTAATTATTACCAGGCATTCTAATATCGTATTGCCAATAGGGCCAAGTAGAAAAAAGGGGAGGCCTTTGCCTAGCAGTTCTTAAATGAGCTATTAAAATGTCTGTCTGACATAAATCTGAGACAATAGCTATCAGCCTATTACTCGAAAACCGACATCGTAACTCAGCTTTACACTCGCGTACTGTAATCTGTCAATTATAATTTCACAGGCAAAATAACAACAACGCACTTTTTAAACCTGTACTAAAATTGTATACTCTATGGAGTCTATGGTACCCGCTACTGAAGTTTAATATTTTATATTATAACACAACTCCCTACCTACTCAATTCAAATGAATTTAAAAATAGAACAGCAGCTATTGGTCCCTGACTGGTTGTAATTATTTGTAAAAAAAAACAATCGCGAGGCAGCCACCATGACCACCGCGATCGCCTTTTTTTTAATAGGTCAGTATGAGTGTAACAAAAAAAATGCATCAAAAATAAAAATTCATAGTGGGTATGACGATTAAAGTATTTTTTTTTTCTGGCTTTTCTCATATAAAAAGGTACTGTAAGGTGACTCGGGGCTATTGTAGCTATGGGGTTATTGTATCTTATTACCATTATAATGGCCTGTGACCATTATAATGGTCTGTGTATATATAGGATACACAAGACAATACAATGGTCTGTGTGGCCGGGAAGTAAATTTTTCGCGTTTTTACTCGTATACAAATTATTCATCGTACCTACCAGCTTTAATTATGTATGTATGTATGTATGTAAACGCTTTATTGTACACAACAACTGGTTATAAATACATTACATTACATTATTATTATGTTTTATGCAATCGTTACACAATTAAGGTTGTTTAAGTATTGCATAAGGTGACTCGGGGCTATTGTAGCAATGGGGTTATTGTATCTTATTACCATTATAATGGCCTGTGACCATTATAATGGTCTGCGTATATATAGGATACACAGACCATGGAATACTTAAACAACCTTAATTGTGTAACGATTGCATAAAACATAATTAAAGCTGGTAGGTACGATGAATAATTTGTATACGAGTAAAAACGCGAAAAATTTACTTCCCGGCCTAGGCCCTAAATTTTGTATGAAATTCCTTTACAGTTCTCTCGAGTTGTTCCGCCCGAAACGTGATACTTCGAAGCCTGTTATAACGCACGTTATGACCACATTTCATTGCATGTTTGAGAAAAATTACTTGAGGAATATAAGTGTGTGGGAGGTCGTGCAGGCCTTTGGGCTCGCGCAGATGTGAGCAGAGCCGTGTCACCACTTTGTGTTACGCAGAAGCGTGGCCTTCATCGAGCTGCTGACTTTCATCGAGCTTACTTTTGAACTATTAAAATATGGAACTCCTTGCCGGCTCATGTGTTTCCTCCTTCTTTTAACTTGGGACCCTTCAAACGAAGCGTGAAGAAGCAGCTCTTGGGCCAGCATGGCAGTGTCAACTGACATGGCACCGTTGGTTTCTCGTCAGTTGCCATTGCGACTTGGGCTCCCCTTTTTGCTTACCATCAGGTGAAGTGGAGCCACTATGTTGTGCCGTTATAAAAAAAAGGGGGTAGTGAGATTCTGTGTGGGCACGCGTAGACGCTCCCGCCTAGTCGTGACGCTCAGCAGTTTTGGTCCTACGCAGAAGCTTGGCCTCACCTTGATTGAAATGAATGACTATGTACGGCCTGAGTGGACGCTCGAGTTCGGCGTGCAGCGTGCATGTTAAACAAAGGAAACTCATACGGGTGGCCTGAGTAGACGCTCCACAGAACGAATGACGAGCGGGCAAGTTTGCGGCCAATGCAGCGTCGAGCGGAGCGTCGCGGGCGGGTTCAAACCTGTTTGAGTTTTGCGAGAAGAGCGTGCCATACGTAATTGGCCCAATTTTCTTCAATATACACCTAGACAAATGTGGCCACACTCATTCTTGTGTATTCACGGAATTAATCTTCATTGCAACTTAAGGTTTCGTATAAACTAAAAAACTCTCCAAACCGTCTTCTTTGCTTCACTATGACACTAGGGCGTTCTTTCAGAAAAACAACACATCTTCAGTTATAAATTTTCTTCTAAAAAGAAATCAATGATGTCATCTGACGTGGATGACATGGTAAATGCGACCGATTCATACGAGCGGTGAGCGTGCACTGAGGCCACTAGCTGGACGCTCGATCTCACGCTCGCCCGCCCCGCTGCACGCCACGCCAAACGCTCTGCTCCGAGTGTCTACTCAGGCACTTTGGGAGCAGTAAGGTTGGTATAGGGTGCGCGTACCCGCCGCGCGCCGCCCACACGTGCAGCGTGCCCTTGTCCGACACGCCGCACACCACGTGCCCGTCGCTTGTCCCGCTCGCACTCACCCACAGCCTGCTCGTCGCCCGCGAAGGCGCACAGCGCGCGCGTGTCGGGCGCGGCGTGCGCGGCCGCCAGGTGCGCGTACCCGCCGCGCGCCGCCCACACGTGCAGCGTGCCCTTGTCCGACACGCCGCACACCACGTGCCCGTCGCTTGTCCCGCTCGCACTCACCCACAGCCTGCTCGTCGCCCGCGAAGGCGCACAGCGCGCGCGTGTCGGGCGCGGCGTGCGCGGCCGCCAGGTGCGCGTACCCGCCGCGCGCCGCCCACACGTGCAGCGTGCCCTTGTCCGACACGCCGCACACCACGTGCCCGTCGCTTGTCCCGCTCGCACTCACCCACAGCCTGCTCGTCGCCCGCGAAGGCGCACAGCGCGCGCGTGTCGGGCGCGGCGTGCGCGGCCGCCAGGTGCGCGTACCCGCCGCGCGCCGCCCACACGTGCAGCGTGCCCTTGTCCGACACGCCGCACACCACGTGCCCGTCGCTTGTCCCGCTCGCACTCACCCACAGCCTGCTCGTCGCCCGCGAAGGCGCACAGCGCGCGCGTGTCGGGCGCGGCGTGCGCGGCCGCCAGGTGCGCGTACCCGCCGCGCGCCGCCCACACGTGCAGCGTGCCCTTGTCCGACACGCCGCACACCACGTGCCCGTCGCTTGTCCCGCTCGCACTCACCCACAGCCTGCTCGTCGCCCGCGAAGGCGCACAGCGCGCGCGTGTCGGGCGCGGCGTGCGCGGCCGCCAGGTGCGCGTACCCGCCGCGCGCCGCCCACACGTGCAGCGTGCCCTTGTCCGACACGCCGCACACCACGTGCCCGTCGCTTGTCCCGCTCGCACTCACCCACAGCCTGCTCGTCGCCCGCGAAGGCGCACAGCGCGCGCGTGTCGGGCGCGGCGTGCGCGGCCGCCAGGTGCGCGTACCCGCCGCGCGCCGCCCACACGTGCAGCGTGCCCTTGTCCGACACGCCGCACACCACGTGCCCGTCGCTTGTCCCGCTCGCACTCACCCACAGCCTGCTCGTCGCCCGCGAAGGCGCACAGCGCGCGCGTGTCGGGCGCGGCGTGCGCGGCCGCCAGGTGCGCGTACCCGCCGCGCGCCGCCCACACGTGCAGCGTGCCCTTGTCCGACACGCCGCACACCACGTGCCCGTCGCTTGTCCCGCTCGCACTCACCCACAGCCTGCTCGTCGCCCGCGAAGGCGCACAGCGCGCGCGTGTCGGGCGCGGCGTGCGCGGCCGCCAGGTGCGCGTACCCGCCGCGCGCCGCCCACACGTGCAGCGTGCCCTTGTCCGACACGCCGCACACCACGTGGCCGTCGCTTGTCCCGCTCGCACTCACCCACAGCCTGCTCGTCGCCCGCGAAGGCGCACAGCGCGCGCGTGTCGGGCGCGGCGTGCGCGGCCGCCAGGTGCGCGTACCCGCCGCGCGCCGCCCACACGTGCAGCGTGCCCTTGTCCGACACGCAGCACACCAGCGTGCCCGTCCCGTTGAACTTTATACTGGAAAAGTTAACAGCACGTAAATAAATTACAATGTGGGTATGAAATTGCGACATTCGCCAGGGTCAGAGTATATAGCACCCGGCTAACATACCGGCTCGCTTTGTACATCTTTCCTGCCTGCGTTACAGGCCACAGTTTGCCTCTGGATAGATCAAAAGCGTTTGACAGGGTCTGGTACAGGAGCTTTATAAGCAAGTTACATTATTATTATTAGGCCTTTGCTACCGTATCGCAGAATGGGCTATTGATTTCGGGTGTTCCCCAGAGGCTTGTCCTGTCTCAAACTCTAGGGCAAACGAGCAAACGGATCACCTGATGGAAAGCGATTACCGTCGCCCATAGACACCTGCAACACCAGAGGAGTCACAAGCGCGTTGCCGGACTTTCAGGTGGGAGTACGCTCTTTTCTTAAAGGTTTGAAGGTCGTATCGGTCCAGAATTACCGCAAGCGACAATTAATTCCACAATGCAGTCGTACGAGGCAGGAAATTTCTATAAAAACCCACAGTTGTGGACTGCCAACTATATAAGAAGTGATGATGAAAGGATTGTCGCGTAGAACGATGGCGGAAAGATGCGGCAGAAATAAATCTGAACAATTCGGAGTACTCCCCGATATAAAATATTTTTGCCGAAGCCAATGACATGCTGATATCTAGTGTTTTTGGGTATGACAGGACAATGGACTCACCAGTAGACATTAGCGTAATCTGATCCCCGCCGCAACTCCTGCAGGATCTGTTTGGTGGCGGTGTCCAAAACCCGGATGATGCTGCCTCTCGAGGTAGTCACCAGCTGCCTAAGCCATCCTGGACACCAAGTCGCTCTAGTGGAAGTAGTGGACTCACCAGTAAACGTTAGCGTAGTCGGATCCCCGCCGCAGCTCATACAGGATCTATTTGGTGGCGATGCCTTAAAACCGGATGATAGTGCCTCCAGCGGTGGTTACCAGCTGCCTGAGACATCCTGGACACTAAGTCGCTCTAGTGGAAGTAGTGGACTCACCAGTAGACGGTAGCGTAGTCAAATCCTCGCCGCAGATCATACAGGATCTATTTGGTGGCGATGCCTTAAAACCGGATGATAGTGCCTCCAGCGGTTGTCACCAGCTGCCTGAGACATCTTGGACACTAAGTCGCTCTAGTGGAAGTAGTGGACTCACCAGTAGACGGTAGCGTAGTCAAATCCTCGCCGCAGATCATACAGGTTTGGTGGCAGTGTCTCAAAGCCGGATGATCGTGCCTCTAGAGTTACCAGCTGCCTAAGCCATCCTAGACACCAAGTCGCTCTAGTGGAAGAAGTGGACTCACCAGTAGACGTTAGCGTAGTCGGATCCCCGCCGCAGCTCATGCAGTATCTGCTTGGTGGCGGTGTCCCAAAGCCTGATGATGGTGCCTCTCGCGGACGCAGTTGCTAGCTTCGCACCGTTGGCTGATAACCCAAGACAGACCAGCTCGCTTTGGTGGCAGCCTAAGACAGCTGGGGAGCTGGATTGGGCGCCTTTTACAGCTCGCGATACGTCCTGAAAGTTGATAATTTCTATTCAACGTTGCGTAAGTTTTTTTTTAGATTTGGTCTTAAATCTCTTTATATTCTGCATTATCATCCGATGATTGGTTTTGTTTTCGCGTCCCGGTTTTCGGCCTCACAGTATTCGAAGCTCACGTGAGGGACACACTCAAGCGACTGAAAAAAACACATGAAGTACGTATGAGTATAGTAAATTCCTGGGAAGGTGTTAGTCCTCGCTGAGTTTGAAGTTTCCCACCGCCTTCAGCTGGGCCTGTAGCTCTCTGGCGAAATAATAGTACATTAGTGCAGACGCCAGGAAGAAGGGCTTGCCGGGTGAGGGATAGGATACTAAGCCGGCACGCCCTTTTCACGACTAGACATGTGTGCTATTCTCAAAAAAAAAAACATCCGTTTAGCCTGTTCATGAACACCGGCGAGTATAGGTATAGATCGCACCGGATAGTAATACGAAGCCGGCAAGCCGTTTTCACGGCTAAGGCATGTATAGTGCTTTTCTCAGACATATGCACACCACTCAAAATATAATTCAGCTGTTTAATCTGTTCATGAACACAGACGCCATGTTTAAAAAAAATACTTCCCGGCTTGGGCCTTCAATTTTGTATGAAATTCCTTTACAGTTCTCTCAAGTTGTTCCGCCCGAAACGTGATACTTCAAAGCCTGTTATAACGCACGTTATGACGACTAATCATTGCATGCTTGACAAAAGATACTTGGTTTGGTTTGTTTGGAAAGAACGCAGTAACTTTACCAGCAGTTGCAGCGATCCGCGGCGATGCGCAGGCGCGGCTAGCAGCGCAACGTTCGGCTCGGTGGCGAGCGCGCACAGCGGCCGAGCGTTCGCGGGCGTTCGCACGAGCGCCACGCGCTGCAGCGACGGTAGTGACAGCACTTGGATGCTCGAGGACAGCACTACTGCCACTCTGGAATAACAAAATGATCATTAGCACGGTAGGAGTTAAGAGAGCTATGGAACCGATATTAACATTAAAACAGTTCATACTTACAGGTGTATTTAATTCGTAATTTTAATTTTATAGTCCAGGAAAAAGTTAGAAGAATTTACAAATACCTGATTTGAGTCTTTATAAAATACGTAAATATTTGCGACTTTTTACATGTTTTCTGGAGTAAATTGTGTTCTTAGTTAATCGAATAGCCCGCTATGACTAGAAAATCCATAAAATCAAAGAGTAGCCGAAAAGAATAAAATAGAATGTTTTTATTTGCTAGAATACGTATGGAACCAGATGACATAGGATGTTTGATTGGATCAGTATTCAGTCGAAGACACGACATGCAAATCATTCAGAAATTAAAAAAAATTACAATACAGCATTAATAATCAATAGGTTAAAATCATTAAAATGTACGTACAACCGAATGTTTTGGAAGTTTCGATAGCTACATTGGTATTACATGAATAACAATTGCGTGCCGAAAATGTCAATTTATTCATTCTTTAACCATACTCGTAACAGTTTGTATAAAGCATACATATAGGCGTTTCTAACTTTTAGGATTAGGTCGGTTTGTGGAAAATTATCCACATATATAAGTATCTTGTTTGAATGCATTTCGTGTATTCCCCATTAATGTTCAAAAATGAATATAACAATGCCACATTACACAGTGCTATCATAACTGAACCAAAAGTTCAGATGACTCAGGTGGCGTGAGGTTCCATCAATAATATGCATGAATACGTAGATAAGGAATCCGTGTAGTTTACATAAAGTGCTTATTATATTTATAATTACATTTAATTATAATATAACTAACGACCCGTCGTTCGCTACAATATAATTTGCTAATAGCAATTTCTTGCCGATGCACTCCGCTAAGTGCGTTGTTCCGCTTTTCAGTTTATTTTTCGGACGACACGTTTTACACAAACAATCAACAAAATGCGTTAATCTCTTGGCTCTTGTGAAAATCCAAAGGAAGAACCTTCTGTATCTGTGATTTATTTTGTGCCCAGACAGACAGGCAGACCCTACGGGGGACTTGCTTGGTTTACAATACGTGATAAAGATAACAGTCATGAACTTATGAGTAATACGTGAATAGATTACATATCCACGTGTCATGACCGTCAGACAATAAACTGACATCATTCAAATAACAATAGAAATTATAGAAAAAAGTCTTATCTTAGAACACTAATGAGCATGCCCTCGGGTTTTCGGTGAAAGTTTATGAGTGTTTATGTGTTTGTTTGTTACTTCTTCACGCTTAAACGGCTGGACCAATTTTGATAAATTTTGGTATGAAGGTAGCTGACACACTGTATTAACACATAGGCTACTTTTTATTCCGACAAATGAAGTGTTCCCGTGGGATAAGCGGGTAACACTACGCGGCACAGCTAGTAGACTATAATAATAATTAAGAAATAAACTAATGTATTGATTTTATTGCATTTATGTAGACTACTAGGTTATTCGGTTAAGGTTCTCTTATCTAATCAACTTTATGACTATAAAAGCAAACGTGAGCTACGTTTGAGAATGAGCATAATCAATTTAACCATTTTAGTTTTTATGATTTATATGTTTCGTAACTAATATGCAGTTTCATATAAGGCGTTTTTTTCTGAAACTGTATTTCGTTGAGATATTCTTTAAATGGCCTAAACAATGTCTTGCACTTCAATTTGATTATCGTGAAAAATATTAATCCATGATTTATAGGTAAATACGCCATTCACTTTCACTGGCATTTCTTTAAATGAGAGAAACTTGAAACGAGAGAAGGGATGAAAGAGAACCACTTTCATGATATTAAGGGTTCCCTCAAGTTAATAACTCATCATCATTATTATAATTGAATAGGAAATAAATGGAGTACCTGTACAGCGATTAATCGAACGCTATTCCTAAAACTGACACAATCGCAAACAAAGATTCTCAATCCTAAGAAAAATTGGGTTAAAGAATCGAAGGTTAGACAAGGAATTCGAAGGTCTAACGAGTATCTAGATTGATTGGTTTAAACTAATATTGCACAGATCAAACTAGGACAAATGGCGGATTTAATGCCACAAGGCATTCTCTACCCGTCAACCATACGGCTAAACAGAAACATTGAGTTGACTATAACGTTCGGATTAAGTGTTTAAAACTTCCGCGTATGTACAATGCATATTAAATAGATAGAGTCAAATAACACTAGCATTGTTTGATTCTAATAAAGACGATACTAGACTTGTAATTATTATCAGATAATGTAACAGCCTAACAAGTGTCGGTCCTGCCCAGGGATAGTAGCGCTACACACTATCCCAGGTCTAATCCATCTAGCCCAGGGTTAGTGTGTAGCGCCACTACAGTAGTTCAGCTTATGGCAACAATGTGCATACCTACATCATATTATTTGTATTATAAAAGTCAGTAGATGTTTGTCCTCAACCAAATTCAAAACATTGTTTACTCGAATGCCGCTCAATCCTTTGTTCGTCTTCCGAAATAAATACTAAATCCTATTTAAAAAAACTTCACTTTAATCACTGTGGATAGGTTTGGCTTTTTTTATGCCAGAATTATATTTATACTGTAGGTACATAACAGTATGTACCTACTATTTGGCGTACAGTATTGTATATTGTATCATATTATAATTGCGTCTATTTACAGCTACAAGCGTACTTAAACAAACGTAAAACGTCACTGTTAACTATTGCGCATTTCAAAATGTTAACAATCCCAAACAAGTTTGATATATTTTTAAGATTAGTACTAATATCACGCAACGCTGAGCACATTAAAAGATGAATTTATAATATGACTATCATTCTATTTGACTTGTTTTTAGATACTTTAACGTACTATATTAAAGTTACGGTTTGAAATGATTCGAATAAAACGCAATGCCGTGGGAATCGTCGATAGCGAAGTAATCTGCAACTTGGTCTAGTTTTTCACAGGCAGTATACTTCTGTTCGGGAAATAGGTCAAATTGAGATTATGACGGCTGAATCACGTACAATTATGTTTCAAAGGCAAACCACTATTATTGAAATCTGTCAAATTGTCAATTTAAAAAAACATTTCGGCTTGTTCTTACAGCAAGGACATCCGAAAAATAATAATAATTTAAAGGTCTTCGAGAAATTGTACCAAGCCTGTTCACTCTAGGCCGCAATTCGACGTGGCATAGCGATATCCCTAATTTAGGATCATCCTGAGCGGTTTTCTGATTGATTTAATTAAGGCTATTCGAGTGACATTTAAAGAAGTGGCTCAACATATTCAAATTAGATACCTATATAACTCGAGCTTAGAGCTACATTTATTTACATTATTTGTCCATCGAGCTGGATGTAAGTTTCGAATTAAAGAGCCAGTACTTTGGACTGCTGGTCGTCGAGCAACATGAACAGGGACGCGCCTCCAGCACAGTTGATGAACCCTGGTACTCACTTGTCTCTCCTCGCTCGCAGGGCACGTATGGGCGACTTGATGAGCACCTCGGGCTGATGGTCGTCGAGCAACATGAACAGGGACGCCCCTCCAGCACAGTTGATGAACCCTGGTACTCACTTGTCTCTCCTCGCTCGCAGGGCGCGTATGGGCGACTTGAAGAGTACTTTGGGCTGCTGGTCGTCGAGCAGCATGAACAGGGCTACGTCTCCACCAGCAGTCACCTCCAGCAGCAGTTGGTGAACCCTGGTACTCACTTGTCTCTCCTCGCTCGCAGGGCGCGTATGGGCGACTTGAAGAGTACTTTGGGCTGCTGGTCGTCGAGCAGCATGAACAGGCTGCGTCTCCACCAGCAGTCACCTCCAGCAGCAGTTGGTGAACCCTGGTACTCACTTGTCTCTCCTCGCTCGCAGGCCACGTACGGGCGACTTGAAGAGTACTTTGGGCTGTTGGTCGTCGAGCAACATGAACAGCACCGCGCCTCCACCAGTAGCAGTTGGTGAAACCTGCACCTCTAGCGTAACTGTCATACGCGACTATTTCTCAGACAATTACCCGTCTCTTTCTATGCAGGAATGTGAGAGAGTGACGGGTAGCGCTATGTCGCTCGACAAGAGTCGCGAAGCATAGTTCTGCTAGACGGGCTGGTACAGCTTTCTCCATCACAGTTGGTGAACGCTGGTACTCACTTGTCTCTCCTCGCTCGCAGGGCGCGTATGGGCGACTTGAAGAGCACCTCGGCGCGGAAGGCGCGTTGCTGATCGTCGAGCAGCATCAGCGAGCATGGCCTCCGCGCCTTCACAACCAGCAGCCAGTTGGTGCGGAACACCATCTCGCATAGCGACACGTCGCCCAGCTCCTCTTTGCCTTAAGAAAAAAATAAGGGTTATCATTATGCATCGATTGTAGAATACCCTACAGTTGGAGTACCTGTCTGGGCTTTACGAATCGATCGCGTGAGCTGATCAATGGTTCATGATTGAAACTTTATAAGATGGCTTGGGAGCTAATATTGGAACATGGGAAGCAGCAACAGTAATACGGTATTTTATGACAGCTCAAATCAGCTACTCTTTATGAAAAGTCATAAACGATTTGTTAGTATGAAGTTTCTATGAAGATACCTGCTGGCTGGTTATAAAATCAGTAGACAAAACAAGTATACATATAGAGTTTCTGTTATTAAATACTAGCGTCGCGCGGTGCTACCCCCCCATCCCAAGGGAACACTAAATTTTTCGGGATAAAAAGTAGCCCATGTGTTAATCCAGGGTGTCTGCTACCTTCATACCAAAATTTATCGTAATTGGTCTAGCCGTTTGAGCGTGAAGAAGTAGCAAACATATGTGCATGTTAACACACTTACAAACTTTCGTCTTTATAATATCAGTGTCATAATGCCATTATAGGATAGCAAACGTGATATCGTAATACGAACTTTAAATATTTCGATGGCCTATATGGAACATTCTTGATTTTGAAAGAGGTTACTTACATGACTCGCCAAAATTTGCTTAAAATACATACCTACTGACCAATGTTCAAACGACAAGTCTTTCTGTGACTGAACGCAAACAATATCTTAGAACTAATGAATAAGGATCACTTTCAAACACTATCCAATCAATCTATGAAAATTCTTCATGTAATGAGTCATCTGTGTTGCTCTGCCTAGCTATAATGAATGATAATCATAATAAAGCGGTCAAGTGTATGTCGATTGTACCCACGTGTACAGGGCTCCGTAGTAAAATCGTACGTTGACGGATTTTATTGGTTTTAGAACCAGAGTAATCGACGTAGATTTGCAAAACTTAAATGGCAATGGGAAGGGCACATTTGTAGAACCAACGACCGACCGCTCAGGCTGATAGGTTCTTAATTGGCAACTACGCGCTAGGAGACGCAGCGCAGCGTCAGTAGTGTAGTGTAGTAAACAAGGTCGATGGGTGACCTGGTACAGGTCGCTGGAATCCGACGGATGAGAGCGGTGCCACACCAGTACTGGTATGATGGCGTTATTGGTGGGCCAACGACCAACACTGGACGACTTGTGGCTGATTATGATGAGAACGCGTTAAGTGTAATTTCTTCTCAACCGATATACGTTCACTGCTAGGTCTTTTTCAAGCTCAAGAAACCCCATGATGCCCGATCTTATACTACCCCCAACCCAACTGAGGCTGCGTTTCCACGCATGCGATGAGGGATGTGGTTTTAGTTAACCAATAGAATCAGCTGCGCTGAGCAAAGATGAGTAAATTAAGTTATTCCATTGGTTAACAAAAATCATCCCTAACACACATCTAACACATCTCTCATTTCTGGTGGAAACGCAGTCTAAATTGCCAAGTAGCAAACTTGAAAATTGGCAATTTTATTTATCATTACAAGATCGTAAATCCGTTATTGCGTAGGTACCTATTTGTATTTGTCAGATGTAAACAAACACAATAGTTACAGGTTAAAACACCTGCTAGGCAAAAGTTCGAATACCTATTGCCTACTTAAATATTTGACTCATCATTTTGCGTCATTCGCTAGACAAAGGTTGTCTGAAGCAGATCGCTTCTTGGCGATTATAACGGCTGTTGTTTACTGTAATAATATTTGTTTTGCTTTAGTTCATTTATTTTGGTGTATTGTGTACTATGCATATATTAAATTTACTGTGCGTATTGATTCAAATAACTTTATCAAATGTAGCATTTTTTTCGGGGTAGTGGTCAAATAAAAAAATCTATTATCTGGCTTTTATTGGGGTTTTATAAAAAAAATCCTTACAATTAATAAACAAATGGGTACTTCCACATATGAACATAGGTACAAATATCCGGAAATTAAAATAACTAGAGACCCGTTGCGGCGTCGAACCGCCGCTAGAATATGGAAATCCGGTAGTGTTACAGAAAATAACTACTTTGTCGATAAGAATTTTTTGGGGAACGAAGAATAAATACTGTAAAAAAACACGTTAAAATGATATTTCAAAAACGTTAAAACATGCCAGGCTAGAGCTAGGCCTGATAGCCAACTGCCAGGTTCATCGTGACAACTTTTTCAACTCTTTTGTAAAAATGACTTGTGCATTAATGACATGTGATCTGCTGATCTGTTTCACAAATAAAATGCATATTATTATTCGATTTATGGAAAAATATAATTCATGACAATAGTCCAAAATCGTAAAAAAATAATTGACATATTTTCATAGGACCGAACATAAGATTGGTAGAATTTTAATTTGTTGTTCTTTCTTCAGGACATAAATTTATCGATTTGATCGATTTCTATCAATTTCCAGAAATAGCACATGAATCGAAACGACAGATTTGGTCACTCACTACGCAGGTTTTAAAAAGGAAATCATGGAGTGGGTAACTGTTTATGTATTCATTTATAATCGTAAATAAATCAAAATATTGATAAAAAAAAATGTTACATAAACTCAATTGTATGAAATAGAGAGTATAAAACGTTTATAGATACACGAAAAACCACTATTATCAATGCTTGTTTTTTTAATGAAATTCAATAGATCGTGCAAATTTTCTTAATATGGGTGCTGCCATGACATCATCATCAATCATTTATTCAATAACAATTTCACATTTTGTTTGAAATTCTTACGCCAGTTATACTTAATCAAACCCTACTTACTAATCTAAATAAATTACTGACCAACAATACTCCACCATAAAAAAAAGAATGTGTCAAATATGTCTAATAAAAAAAATCCAATATATAAAACAGCTAAACATGTTTGAAAAAAGAATATAAGATATATTTTTTTCAATAAATTTAGAGCTGAAGGCCTTATACCCGAATTCCAAATTCAAACTTTCGTGTCTTTCCTCTCATTGAAATAGTGTCTGTCAGAAGAGTAAGGGAGATGCTATCTATACTCTCAAGTCTATAATATAAACCTAATTTTAGGGTTCCTTACCATAGTCGGTAAAAACGGAAGCCTAATAAAATCTATTTGTTTTGTTCACAGCAGTATTTGACAAATTTTATTTTGAATGTGAATAAGAATGATGAGCCAGACGTCATTAATTCAAATATGATTTATTATTGAGCGAGTCGATTTTTTTGAAATTTGCATCCTATGTAGGTTATTTAATTTTCTACCATCAAGTTTCGCAAGTTAGGGTAACATGTTAATTATTCCACAAATACAACTCGTCCACAATGTCAGCTCGTCTATATTCCCATCTGGGTCACAATGTCAACTTGTCCACACACCCAACACGTCCACATTGCCAACTCGTTCATAGACCCAACTCATCTGCATTGCCAACTCGTCTATATTACCAATTCGTCTCCATTGGCAACTCGTCCATATTCCCAATTCGTCCACAATGCCAACTCGACCATATTGCTAACTCGTCCATATTCCCAACTCGTCCACAATTCCAACGCGTCCATATTGCTTACTCGTCCACAATGCCAACTCGTCACCACATAAAATTCGTCCACATTTCCAACTCGTTCATATTCCCAACTCGTACATATTCCCAACTCGTACACAATGCCAAATCGTCCACATTGCCCACTCGTCCATACACCCAACTCATCTACATTGCCAACTCGTTCATATTACCAACTCGTCTTTATTGCCAACTCATCCATATTCCCAACTCATCCACAATGCCAAATCATCTATATTGCTAACTCGTCCATACACCCAACTCGTCTACAATACCAACTCGTCCTTATTATTAACTCGTCTTTATTGCCAATCTCGTCCATATTATCAACTCATCCGTATTACCAACTCGTCTTCATTGCCAAATCGTTTATATTCCCAACTCATCCACAATGCCAACGCGTCCATATTACTTGCTCATCCACAATACCAACTCGTCCACAAATACAACTCGTCCACATTTCCAACTCGTCCATATTCCCACCTCGTCCACAATGCCAAGTCATCCACATTACCAACTCGCCCATACACCAAACTCATCTACATTGCCAACTCGTCTTCATTTCCAACTCATCAACAATGCCAACTCGTCCATATTGCTAACTCGTTCACAAATACAACTCGTCCACATTTCCGACTTATGCCCAACTCGTCCACAATTCCAAGTCATCCACATTGCCAACTCATCCACATTTCTAACTTGTCCATATTCCCAACTCGACGATACACCCTACTCGTCTACAATACCAACTCGTCCTTATTATCAGCTCGTCTTTATTGCCAACTCGTCCATATTCCCAACTTGTTCATTTTGCCAACTCATCCACATTTCCAACTCGTCCATACTCTCAACTCGTCCACGTTGACAACTTGTTCGTGTTATCAAGTCGTCTTCATTGCCCACTCGTCCGTGTTCCCAACTTGTTCATTTTCCAACTTATCCACATTCCCAACTCGTCCACAATTTCAAGTCGTCCACATTGCCAACTCATCCACATTTTTAACTTGTCCATATTCTCAACTCGACGATCCACCCACCTCGTCTACAATACAAACTCGTCCTTATTATCAGCTCGTCTTTATTGCCAACTCGTCCATATTCCCAACTTGTTCATTTTGCCTACTCATCTACATTTCCAACTCGTCCATATTCTCAACTCGTCTACGTTGACAACTCGTCCGTATTACCAAGTCGTCCACATTGCCCCCTTGTCCATGTTCCCAACTTGTCAATTTTACCAACTCATTCACATTGCCAACTCATCCACATTTCCAACTCGTCCATATTCCCAACTCGACGATACACCCAACTCGTCTACAATAACAGCTTGTCCTTATTATCAGCTCGTCTTTATTGCCAAATCTTCCATATCACCAACTCGTCCGTATTACCAAGTCATCTTCATTGCCAACTCGTCCATATTCTCAACTCGTCTACATTGCCCACTCGTCCGTGTTCCCAACTTGTTCATTTTGCCAACTCATCTACATTCCCAACTCGTCCATATTCCCAACTCGTCCATTTTACCAACTCATCCATATTACCAATGTAGATACATTCCCAACTTAGGCACATTGTCATGTCGTCCATATTCTCAACTCGACCACATTTCCGATCCCGTCGAGATGCAAGCGCAAGGACTAAGTTTTTTCTTGTAAAATACCATTTAATTTACCATAACTCATGCCATTTTCCTTGGAATTATTTTTTTATGGACTTATATAATCATATTTATAATAATCTATCATAAATTTACTTATTTGAACTTAGAGTAAGGAATAATTAATAGAGAGCGTGTTACTTAGTAGAAACCTACGACAATATTGCTATCTCTGTAAAGCACGTCAAGTTTCCGCAAGAAAAAACGAGATGACAGTATATTTGTCAGTTACGTCTTTTAAAAAAATGTACAAGCCCATGTGTCAAAATTTTCGTTGTAGTGATGCCCGAATACATTTTATCGATATCGTACCGATATCGATAAAACTACAATTATATAGTTGATAAAGTTATCAAGTTAATAACTTTATCAACTTATTAAATAAATAAACAGCTTTAACTTGGATTGATTTGATGCTGTTCCAAAAAAATTACGTCTTTAAATTTAAGGCTTTACATTGAAGATTATATGAAAAGAAAAACATTGACACGGATTTTTAAGTGATTTTTATGTCCGTAGCTTTGGTTTCACTTAAATATTATTATTTCGTAAATCCATTAAATATCTTAGGTTAAGTATTTTTACAATAAATTTAGGTATATAAAAATACACAAATATACACAGTTATTACAAAATATGTAACACTATACTCTCGCGGTTTGAACACATAATTAAGAATTATTGAACCGGGTCTATCGCGATATTTTATTACAAAATATTAATACATTATAAAAAAACTTAACCTAGGGTGCCGCCGGCAGCGGGGAGGGGCCCGGGCTACTGGTAGTTAGGGCTGCAGAGACAGGAACCGCGCGCCGTGTCCAGGAGTAGGTACCGCCTTCTGTATCTGGCCCTTGATCCAGCCATCTAGCGAGTCTCTTAAGATGTTTGTCGTGCCTCTTCGCTATAAGACCGTTATTATTATTATATTCGTGAGAATATGAAAAACAGAGCATTATAAAAAAGAACAAGATTAAGTATTGCGATTAAATTGAGTCTCACTTTGAAAATAATTCTAAGCCACTTGACTGCTGTTTTAGCTGAAGATTCAATAAAAAGCCAAGTCAAAGCTCTGATTACTTAATAACAGATACGATGTTATCGTACAATACAAATAATTCCTTCGACATTCACTCATATTCTTAATGGACGTAAAGTACCCATTTATAATCAATTATGCACTGCACGGCTAGCGAACTCTGTAGGTTTTTAGGCATTTTTTTTGTCTGATCGTGTAAATATAAAAGGGAAAAGTAGATTAAAATTGACTCTTCTGGGCACCGATCAAGCTGAAATTTAGTATATTGGTTACGTCTGACGATGGAACTAGACTGTGGTTATTAGAAAATTATTATGCAAACTAACGGAATGAACCAAAAAAAAAAACAATTGAAATTGTTATACATTTATAATACATTTATTTTACAGTCTTCCCTTCTCTCACCTTGCTGATTAAACATAAGATTGATAACATTTCATATTTCTAACAGATGAAAATTAATAAAGATATCTAGACAGCTTGGCGTCGTGGAAACACTAAAATATTTATTTAAATTTAACCTTCTATATGTATGTAAACAAATATAACATACGGTATCAAAAATGTCCACCAAAACGTCATTGATTTTTTTAAATATACACCTGACCAAAGTGACTGATTCACAGAATCGCAAATTATCGATAACTTTTTCTACGTCACTAGTAACCTCACGACAGAAATTAACATAATTGTTTTTATCACTATTTCTATGTTTATTTTAATTGTAGCCTACTTAGATATCATTTGCGTGCAATAATAATCCTATTTCTAAGCTTATAGTTTTAATATTAACATAATTTCTGGTACATTTGCTGAAAAAACAATACTGAATTACTTACTAATGAAAACTTATATTTTCACCCAAGTTTTCTTCTCTCCCAGAATGCGAATTGCATCCGCGCACAATGCCCGACATTTTCTAAGTTTTGCACGCACTTTCACACTTTTTTTTCGTTTAAAAACACAAATATTAATAATGTTTATTTTTCGCCAAAAACAGACGTTATAATGCGACTAAGTTGAAAAGGATTGTCAGGGTTGTCATCATCGCATGCTTACTCGTTTACTTAATATGGTAGCATAATAATTTGACATTTACAGCCGCATTTGACCGATACAGCCCATCTTGACGTTTATGCTCCTTACGCTGTGACGTCATCAACGCTCTATCTATGTCTATTATATAATCTAAGTATTTGAATGACGTGTAAATTAGTTTTACTTTCTTTCTTCTTCGAGCACCAGTCCAACTCGCACTTAACCGGCTTTTTCTCCACATTTTAACAGCTATGCGAAAAAAGTTTCCATATCAACATTTTAAAAAGAAAAACAATTAGTATTATATTTAAAGTTGTCAGAATATGGTTAGTGTCATTCATTGTCAAGAAACTGTAAAATTATTTTTGCATATTCGTACATGTTTTAAGTGTTGCGGATATTATGTTGCTGACTCAAAAATAATATTTCATCATGCTGAACATCTTACTACAGGTATGTGAGCAAATCATGCTTATTATTATTTGGTCATCTTATGTCAAAATAGGGATCACAGGTCACGTGGTCAAAGTCACGTGGTTAGCGCACAGTAGTTTTTTCAAATCCATTTTTCAGTACCGTTTCAGGAAAAAATTAAAATTCCAAGAGTTTTATGCACCTCTCCAGCATGAGACGAATCTAATTACATATCATTTATCAAAATCGGACCATAACTGTAGATCTGATGGGATGTACAAAAATCGGCCTCGCGTAATATATATATAGATGTATTTCATAGAATAGCAAACAAAGTAAGTCATGTATATACACATATTAAATTAATATATGTAGAACTTTCTTACGATTAGCGTCCTGCGATGTTAAGGAAAATTCGTGTTCGAATTACGTTGAGCCGTGTCAACGACCCCCTATATTTAGCTTGGCACAGATATTTTTGAATGAAATCTTATCTACGCATCCGAATTGTGAATTGCACCGGCTTGCATTCGACATGCTTTCGATAATTATAAAAAACGCAGTCATAGGTAATTGAAAACATTGAATTCATGTCGGTTAACTACCTTACTGATATCGTCGCGCATATCTAAGTACAAAAATTGGGCAAGTGCGAGTCCGACTCGCGCATGAAGCGTTCCGTACCATAATCTATAACAAGTTTGTTGTATGGGAGCCCCCCTTAAATATTTATTTTATTTTATTTTTAGTATTTGTTGTTTTAGCGGCATTAGAAATACATCATCTGTGAAAATTTCAACTGTAGCTAGCTATCACCGTTATTGAGATACAGCCTGGTGACAGACGGACGGATGGACGGACAGCGAAGTCTCAGTAATAGGGTCCCGTTTTTACCCTTTGGGTACGGAACCCTAAAAACAATTATACGTAGAGATGTGCCGTTCTCGAGAACTTTTCCCGATTTGTGTGGAGAGAGAACGTTCTAGAGAAAATTTCCCATACCTAACGAGGGTTTCTGGAAATTTTCTAAAATTACAATGTATAAATAACTAAGGATATGTCAGTTACATGGTCTGAGTAAAGCATTTACTGATCTATACCTACTATTACAAAATTCTAGATTTGTATTGAAAATCAGATTTCTTTGGAGAGGAGTCATGTTTCATGATAAATCTTAATAGCGCGACGCAGGATCATCTATTGTTGTGTACGGGCGCGCGGTTATGCCAGTCTGGCGCCATCTCATGGTCATCATTTCCTTGCCCTCTCATCACGACGAAACCGCTGGACAAATTTGAACCAATTTTGCTACAGGGATAGCTGTATATCCAAAGATGGTTGTAATATACTTTTTACCCGTCTACGGTAAAAAAAAAATGGCTGGTGAAGTTGCGGGCACCTTGTCACTACATAGTATAAAACAAAGTCGCTTCCTGCTGTCTGTCCCTATGTATGCTTAGAGCCTTATCACACTTGCGATTTGCGAGCGTATTTTGTATGAAGGCGATCGCGCAGCGTGTTCGCCGCGTCGCTTATTTGTATAGAAAATACGCTCGCAAATCGCAAGTGTGATAAGGCCCTTAGATCTTTAAAACTACGCAACGGAGAGTGATACACGAGGAAGTTTTATATGTAGGTATAATACATGCATAATTAACAGCATTGCACCCGTGCGAAGTCGGGGCGGGTCGCTGGTTCAGAATAAAAGGGCTTGATCAATTTATCATCATAATAGTAAAGAAATTCGCCGATGTGATCAATGAAACCGACATGGAAACATGACTGAGTTTAATAGTGCATTTTAACATGCAAAACAATTCAATACAATTACTTTTCACCAGTCATGCATTTTCTATTCCCACACTTCACCTACTGACGTATAGGACGTGCGTCAAGCGATTTGAAATGGAAATTATGCACACCAACGTCGCGGACGGCGGCTTTGACGACGCAGTTTGTAGTGAAGCCTACTGACCCGGCGATCCTAGGGTTCGAATTCCGGCAAGGGCAAACATTTATGTGATGAACTTGAATATATTTTGTTATAATATGTATTTATATACCTATTATGTTTATCGTCGTCTAGTACCCATAGTACAAGCATTGCCTTGTTTGGGACTAGGTCGATTTGTGTAAGATTACCCCCAATCACACTAATATTATAAAGGCGAAAGTTTGTGAGTGTGTTTATGTGTATGTTTGTTACTTCTTCACGCTCAAATGGCAGGACCAATTTTGATAAATCTTGGTATGAAGGTAGCTGACACCCTGGATTAACACATAGGCTACTTTTTATCCCGAAAAAATGTAGTGTTCCCGTGGGATGAGCGGGTAACAATGCGCGGCGGAGCTAGTATTTAATAACAAACACCAATCAATTAGTACCAACAGCAATATTACTAGCAGGTTTGTGAGCTGTGTAGTTTAGTTTTGTACTCCTACTGTACGTACTGTCTTTTTTTTAGCTTTAGGTATATATTCACAATAACATTTTTGTACTATATGAATTATTTTGGTTTATAACATTTAGTCTTCAGTGTGTGGACCCTTGCGGGTAAAAGCCTCCTCCAGTACCTCTAGCATAACTGTCATAACATAATTCCTACGTTCATAATTATACGTCTCTTTCTGTGCAGTATTGTGAGAGAGTGACGGGTAGCGCTATGTCGCGCGACAAGAGTTGCGAAGCATAATTGTGGTTTCTCTATTTTTGTCGGTTGCAGGCAACGGTCATACAGCTTCTTCCTACTATATCTATGATATCATCCGCCCATCTTTTCTTTTCTCATTCTGTTAGTGCTCAACATCAACACATTAGAACCGTTCGGCCACAATTATAATAGACTTACTGTAATGTGCCTTTTCCACGAGGGGTTCCACATTGTAGACGCGCAGGCCTGATGTGAGACAGCAAGTGAAGCAGCCTGCAAATGCACACAATATTTATAACTTAAATGAAGTCACCGAGTCTATGGGAATGTCATATTTTACATCCATTATGATTCACATTTAGGCTGCCAATTCTGTCAGCTGTGTATAATGGACTAATTACATTTCTCATATTTAAATGCATTTCTTTTTGGGCTTCACAAAAATGCAGGCTGATTGGTTACTTAATATTAGTCAATAATAATGTGAAAATTGTTCTGTCTCGTATTGTATCAATTCACAAGAAGAGAAGTGTGAAGTGAAGCTCAATTATCTTGCATGTTTGCAGATCTGCCCTACAAAAGCATGTATTCAGGGAGAAGATTGTAATTACAGACAGCAAAGCAGATTTAGTATAAATTTGTTGTAACAACTGTTTAGTGGGTAAAGCTCAGAAGCGTTTCAACTGCTTGCTCCCTTGAGTTACGAAATTTAGACAAATATCATCTTATTTTTGGATTCCACCACAATTTGCAAAAAGCGCTCTGTTATGAGCTCACCAATTAGTGCTTATTTTTGCAAAAACAATGCTAATTATTCGTTAAAACCATATAATTGACTTGCATACTTAACAGACCATTCAAAAGGCTCCTGAACCTTACCGCATTATGACCATGTTATGATTAATTCCAATTTTATGATGGAGTGTTCTAAAATTATACATTAGTTTAACAACAAGTGTAGATTTCTGAATATAAAAATATAATAATAATTCTATAAACCGCTCAAAGTTATTTAAGTTAGTTATGTTTAGTCATATAGTCTGACTGACTAAGTTACTAGCATGTTGTTGTAAATAAATAAATTAACAATAGAACCCGTTGGTACGAAACTAGAATAAACATGATTGTGTCATAGCACCGATACAATGAAATTAACCTTGATTCATGCACAAAGCAAGTGTGCTCTAACCTAAGTAGCTAGATTAAAAAAAGAATAACAAGAACAAAATAAAGATTAAGCCTCTGGTGTATGTAAACAATGGTAGGTTACACACAAGTGTGCACAGCGCCCAAACAATAGTGGAGTAAGCGAAACTGCGCGTGGGTGCTACTAAAAATATAAACAACACGTGGAGTGCTGATGTCGACGCAGCGTGTCGTCGTACACAGCCCGACACAAAATAGCCCCTCAAACACCACCAAAACCAACCACGCTTCGTACTCACGTCAAACCTCATTCGCATACTCATCACGTACACACAAATCACCAGAAACAAGAATAACGTGCCACTGAAGAACAAAGAAGGTGATCGAACTAGGAAGTGTCACAAACCTTGGTCCTGGTTAAACCCCAGGCTTGTGATTCCGCTGCTCCTCCGCCGCGCCATTGCTCTTTGACAATGAATTTATCATAAACATTGAGTTGCTTTTTTAACTATTGTCTCAGTAGACATTTTCACACGAATAATTTAATACGCACATAATATGTACATGATCCCTGTGTGTGATACACAGCTGATTTGATGACTGATGACAGAAAAACAACGCGGTGTTGATAGCGTAGAAAAATTGCGTGCCGACGAAATATTGCCAGTGTAAGAAAAATAATTTCTAACAAATTTTACTACTTCATTTTCAAAATTCAATAAACCATTAAAATCTATATTTATAGGAACGAAAACTATTTCAAAAGCTGCTATAATGTAATATTTATTTTATTACAGTTTACTTTTTGGCTCGACTGAACTGCCTGTGCCAACACTGATTTTTATATAATATAAACTACGCGCGCTTTTTAAATGCCTGTTTCACTACAATATTCACTTTCCTTACAATAAAATATTACGAAATACTAATATTTCCTAATCTTTTTCTTTCTTTGAGTCTTTAATCAATGTTATAAAAACTCATTTGCTTATATATAATGAAATAACATTAACACTGACATTTTAATTTTCAGTGTAAAAAAAATAAAAAAACTTCAAAAATGTTTTCATCTTCCCTGTTTGAAGAAATTATCACACAAGTCAAATTTTTGGCTTCAAAAGTCGTTCTAAATTATGTAGGGTGTTATTTAGCCAATTTTGTAGTTATAAGTCTTAAAAAACTCAATGTGTTGATATAAGTAAGTAACAATTAACATCATTTGTTTCCTGATGTAGTTTCAAGCAGAAACAAAGGTAAAATGTTCTTGATGCTAACCAATCTACTTATTCTTCTTTACAGAAAAAGGGAAATATAAAAATGGATTTCTCAACAACCGTGAACAGTGATTTCCAATGGCCATTTCCAAAACCCGTCGTAGGAAGGTAAGAAACCTTATCATATTTCATTAGCAATGCTATGATTTGTGCAATTGTGTGTTGGCCATATATAAAACGGTAGGCACTTTTGCTGGTTACATTTTTCATAACATAACATACATTACAGTTTTATTGATGAAGACAAAGTAGCAGGAAATTGTTGGATGAGGGTAGATCTCAACCGGTAGTTGTGGAATTTATTGGGGGCGGTCAGACGGTATTTGTCCAGAAACGGACGCTATACAAGTTTGAAGTATGACAGGTCCGCATTGAAATTATGACTAGATACTTCAGTTTTTCGTCTACGGCAGAGTGGTTCCCAACCTTCATTCTTTGTTGCTCACGGGGACCAAAATGTAAACAAAATATCCATCTTCCGCGGGACTCCGGCGATTGTATCGCCTGCGATTTTAAAACCGATTACCGACCATTTTTTGACTCTGGTTGGAAACTACTACGAGATTTGCGGTATTTGACACACAAACATGCAATGAAATGTCATAACGTGCGTTTAGAACAGGCTTCGAATTATCGAATTACTGCTAATAAACCGCCTTGTGGTTTGCCAGAGGATGAACAGTAGCGATAAGATTTTTTATTGAATAAACGTTTTATTAGGTTATTCTTATTCCTGTATGTCACACCCGCTCACGGGACAATAGTGTCCCCGGACCTTTGGGAGGCGTGCACGGAGCCGAAGCCAACGCGTAGAGGCCCTTTCGACAATTTAATGGAATGTAAGGTGTATATCGAGCGGATGCTGTCCTTATCCATGTCATGGGACGCACACAGAGACAGCGCCCGCTAGGTGTAAGAACTATTGATGGATATATGGAATCTAAATACAAATTGGACTATGGGGATGAAATGGAGGACTGGCTAATTGGGCTATGGATTGAGACAATCCACCAGAGTCTACCAGGAAAAAAGTCTCATGTGTAATAGCACTGGTAGACGATGACTCGCGTCCCGCTAGATGGGCCCCCACAAATAGCGACAGGTAGAGTGGCCTAACCACTCAATTGCTTCGAATTTTGAGTTGGACTCTATTTATATAATAAAATAAGAGCGGTGACAGGTAGCCGTAGTTACCAAAAGCAATCTAGCGGATATGGGCAATATCAGTGCGGAAGGCTAAGGGCGGAGAGGTGTAATACTGGGCTTTAATCCGAAGCCAACTAACCCCTTACGTTTCCACATCCACCCCCGAGCCGCAACTGACGCGACTCCACTCTGGCCGGCCGGTAAAGTCAAGACAGAGGCGGAGGTCCTGAGCCATCAGCCCCCGTCAGGATTATTATTATTTTCATGTTTCGGACGGAGCAACTCGAGAGAATTGTAAAGGAACTTCATACAAAATTTAAAGCCTAGGCCGGGAGTATTTATTTTTAAACATGGCGTCTGTGTTCATGAACAGATTAAACAGCTGAATTATATTTTGAGTGGTGTGCATATGTTTGAGAAAAGCACTATACATGCCTTACTTAGCCGTGAAAAGGGCTTGCCGGCTTCGTATTACTATCCGGTGCGGTCTATACCTATACTCGCCCGGCAAACCCTTCTTTCGCGGCGGCTACAGTAATGTATTATTTCCACCACAGACCATGCGAGCCCCCGTCTCCCGACGCTGCCCCGACAGTCCGACCAGCTCCCGTCGCTCCATATTGCCACTGCGATGCCCACTCTTACTCCCCAAGAGTGGAACAGTACAAGAAACTTCTGGAGAAAGAGCAGAAACTCTGCCAGGACTATGAGCAGCTACGACGGCAGGTATGGCTATACTTTATTATAATGTACCTAATTAGTACTTTCGTGAGACATCCCTATTACTATTGGAGTCCTTTTTAAAGAGACTCGCACTAAAGTAAAATTGACAGGAATGTCAGCATGTTTCGAACTATGGAGCTCTTCATGCGAGGCAGTTCTCTTTACAATTCGGGCTTAGAATAAATATGACTTGAAACCTAAACAGCGCTTCAAAGTGACGCCAGTTTTGGTAAACCACGGCTCGTCACGGGCTTAGTTTCGTCTCGCTTGACCTCTTAGCTGGACTACAATACAAAAAATACAATACAAAATGCTTTATTGCACACCAAAAAAGTACTAACTAGGACTATTATAGCTTTATTAATGATTAAAGCCCATGGATTCTGATCCATGACTTTAATGTGTTCGATACGTCTTTAACTATGTGAAGAACCGTGTTTCAGTCACACGGTAATTTTCTTCTGCTCTTTATAACTCTTAAAAAAAACTGACGCCATTCCGTGATTTTCTTCTATCAATCATATCCATAATTTTTATTGAAATTGGTTACATAAGAGTAATGGATTGAACAAACGCAAGAGATGATCGAGTCGACATCGCACTTTCAGATAGATGTTCCCACACATGAACACGTAATAGGTAGGTACTAAAATATTTTCTTTTGTCGTTGGCGGCAAAAATGAAGTACACAATAGAAAGAATATTTTCCGAGAACGGGACTTTTTGAACTTGTAAGTTACTACAAATAAAAATAGTACAGCCCTATTACTAAGCCCGGTTAATTACATGCCAAGTAATAAACTGTGAGTTATACAGCTCCTCGAAACTCCGCGGCATCAGGTCCTCATTTACGGATTATATAGTGGTGCTTGCTTGAGCGTAGACTAAAAAATCGATAGAAAAGGGCGAGGGAGTGAACAGTTTTAATTCTTAACATGGTAATAAGTATTTAACTTTACTAACTCAGATCTCAGATCCCATTAAATTTGATGTTGTAGTATGAAGAGAGGATATTAAAAACATGTTGTCAAAGCATCTCTCGGGCCAGCATGGCAGTGTCAACTGACAAGGCACCGTTGGTTTCTTGTCAGTTGCCATTGCGACTTGGGCTTCCCTTTTTGCTTACCATCAGGTGAAGTGGAGCCATTATGTTGCGCCATACATTTTTCTAGCTGATATCTGTTATACATTCGTGCCTTTCATTGCAGATGGTAGACGTCACTAATGATATTCTGGACCACCCATGCGATGATTTGGACAGCAAAATGACGACAATGTATCGATCAAGTTTCCAAAAAAGATGTAAGTGTTTACTTCCTTCATACATGGATCCTTATCCTGCTACAAATTCATCCTGACGGAGATGCCATGACTGCGCGACCAGCGGCGCGGAAAGCGGTTGAGCAAGAGATACGAGCGCAGCGGCGTAACGAGTGAGCGAGACACACATACCTACACCGCTGCCGCTGTCACCCAATGTCTTGGCATCTCCGTGATATCTTCTTCGATCTTCGTGTGGATATTATGCTGATGTCTGCAGTCTGTGACACATTCAGTGTTGTAGCTGAACCGAGTGCAGGCATTTGGTAGTTAAATTTAGTTTTTATTTACTTGTTGTTGTTACGCTTACATTTCTTTTTTTTTCCGACAGCGTTCCCTGTAACAGAGTACAGAGCCATAATTGCAGCTTCACAATCCCCTGCCCCAATCCCAATGGAGTCCAATCGGCTAGGGATGCTCCGCTGCTACAAAGATCCTACACACTTCTCAGAACCACCGCCCATCGTCAGACCCACGATCAACCCACCACGCGAAGTCCACACAGGACTCAGCCCCAAGTCCTTCCAAATGTACAACGCAGACTTCCCAGGGAGGACTGAGTATCAAGACACGTATAGTGCCACTGCTAAATCTTGCTGGCAATCCATGCAGAGGTATAAGGAGCCGTTGCCATCGACCAGGAGAAGGGCTGATGATGATTGTGTGTAGACTGTGGAGTTGTGATCGATACTTATAACACGCCTACAGTGTAAGGTAAAAATACTAATTAAAATATAAGGGAAGATTGAATGCGGTTTTTATTTCTTATAACTTGTACTTACAGAGCCGGTGGAAAATTGATTTTAGCAGGTTTTATACTAGCGGAGCCTGTTCCATATTTATTAGTCTAACCCAAGCTTATTGAGCTTAATATAGTTGTATAAGGGCTGTATAAGCGCGTATGCAGCTTGTGTGTTGCTTGGGAATATTATAAGAGGTTTCATGTATATGTTTATCTTTGTAGTCGACTCGACAATGTTCTTGGTAAGGTAAATCAAAGATAGAAGGACTATTCATTATTTATTATTAAGTAGTTTAATAATTTAATTATATTTTATCATCTTCATCGGAAATCGTCAGTCGCTACTGGGTCGCTTATCGGTTGAATTCGGTTCGGAACAAGGCACGCTGTTCAGTATTTCATCTCAGAGCTCTGTAACGGAAAATATATAATGAACAATGGAACTCGGCTATAAAATCGTATGTTGACAACCAGAACTAATTAAGTAACAAATACCTACTTAAAACAGAGCTTGTATTTCAGTACCAATCTACAAACTAGATACGAGGTATTGAAGAGAAATTACAGAAATTTTAGTCAGTTTTGGCTGTCACCAGGAGAAATATAAGAAAGTCAATGATCAGGATTGATTCCTTTTTCGTCGTATTCCGGATTGGACATATTCCTGTCTAGAAAACGGAATACTGCTAAAACAGGAAAAGGAATTAATCATGATCAGCGTATGCTATCATGTTGTTTAGTCTGGCAATGTACTCGTAAATAATAACTATCACAGAATTTATCCATTGCATTGCAGGTTTTTGGCGTTTTGTCAAACAGGAATTAAAACGCTAAATCTTGGTTTTCAAACAATTAAAATAACGTCTTGATGAAATAGATTAGGTTGTACTTACTCAAGTATAGCCATGGCTATCCCAGAGAATAAGGGCATCACATTCTTCAGGGTTTCATAGTATCGGCCGGCAAATACGGAGAGCATACTCGCCACCAGTAGTGAGACATTCTTCAGGCCTTCTGGGCTCAAATCCATATGCCTAACGATTTGGTATATACCCAGAATCGTTTTTACCAGAGATTTACCCACTTGTAAGCCACTGGATTGGTTGGAAACTACGAAGCTTGGAGCGATAGGGTCATAATCTGTGATTTGTCCTTCGTTCTTCTCCACGTTAGAATCACCGTTTTTGGTTATGGGTGTATCTTCCAACTCTACTGAGAAGTCCTCTTCAGACATGTTTGTGATGGAAGCAGCATAGACCGACGCGATGCAAAGCACGAAGATTGTTTTCTGAAAATGTTGGGGGTTGATAGTAAAAAAAAGCAACAAACACACACAGTGGTCAGAGGATCCTATGATAGTTTATGAAGAGGCCAGACGTTCATTACATACTGTGTTCTGTTAAATATCGTAATTTTTACTAATCTTGTAGTGTAGATTTGTGTACTGACGGAATCAGTCAGAATTTATCACAAGTTTGACCTCAGTCTCGGATGTTCAGTATGCCTGTCATCCGTTTTACTTAACGCTATTTTTGCTAAACGAATGCGTTTTGCTGACGTTGACTATTAATACCTACAATTTATTACAATTTACAATAGAGTTGATATTGTTTAAGAATAGTTTATTGTAGCAATATATTGACCACAACAATGTGATACAATAATATTAACATTTGAATAGGATGTGGTTCACGGTCACTGATGGATGTTCAATGAACTAACTATTGTGGGATCGGGAAATCCGAGATTCGTTCTCATATACTTGGTATCGGATTAGTTTGTGAGACTAAAATTACTCTTAGGCTGCCTGTGCACTGGAACAGAGTGGAGCTGACCAATCAAATTCCTCAAATTGAAATGCACTTTTGGGCTTACAAAAACGCAGCCTGATTGGTCCATATTCTTCGCTCCTCTTCAGTGCACTGGCAGACTTAGGTACAGTAAGGGTAAACAATAGTGCCAAATTTCAGCTAGCGGTTTAGTTTAATTCTACAAATGAATTGGGCTAGACCTTGATTGTTATTGGAAGTACTAAGTTTGATAAGTAGATATTTGAAGTATTAGGTAGTCTGTAATTGTCTGTAAGAAACGGGTTAAGTGTAGCCTTATATTCATATATGAAGAGCTAAGGGGCCCACGTAGCACATAGGCAAAAGAGCTTACACAGCCCTTATGCGACGCGGTTGGCGCAGTGGTTAAGCAACTGTCTACTGAACCGACGGTCCTGGGTTCGAATCCCGGCGGGCAAATATTTGTGTGATGAACTCAAATATTTGTGCCTGGGTCATGGATGTTATTTGTATTTAAGTATGTATTTATCTATGTATGTTAATCGTCGTTTAGTGTCCATAACACAAGCCTACTAGAGCTTACTGTGGGACTAGATTGTTTTGTGTGAGGTTGTCCGATATTTATATTTATTACTAGCGACCCGCCCCGGCTGCGCACGGGTGCAATGCTGATCAATCATGCATGTATTATACATATAAACCTTCCTCTTGAATCACTCTATCTATTAAAAAAAACCGCATCAAAATCCGTTGCGTAGTTTTAAAGATTTAAGCATACAAAGGGACATAGGGACAGAGAAAGCGACTTTGTTTTATACTATGTTTATTATACGACCTATTTTAGCTGTGTAAGGGCTGTATAAGCTACTATACAGCATATGTGCTGCTTGGGGGAGTACTGGCTAAGTCATAGTTGCAATACTTTACAGGTAAAACTACCCAACTATAGTCCAGTCCTTACAACTATGGTCCAATTCAATCCGAAAATTACTCGTTAATATTATGACAATTCGAATAAACTCTAAGGTGTACAACATAGTTAAACAAACTTAAATAAAAATGTATAAAATCACTAAAAGTATATAGATTTGAGAAAAATAAATGAGTTTTGTTTTGGACCATCGTTGGATGATTGGACTATAGTTGGGTAGTTTTACGTACAGACAATTTGAGTTGTGATCGCTGGATGGCTAAAATAAACATATAGCAATAAAAAATTGGGACCTATAGCGAGTTTTACGCCTGTTTTAAATAGTCATACACTTTAATTAATGGCAATCCTAAAAAAGTCACTTGATAAAATAAACTTAGCCTGTGTTTTCCCTTACCCCTTCAATTATTAAGATAATAGGTATTAGGAGTTAAATAAACTTACCTGGATTAGAGCCATTGTTGAAATTAGGTTGTTCCTGTGGTTCTGATGGAATGGAAACACGATTGCAGAATGATGCCAGGATGAACCGATATACTATTTATATGGATTCAACCCTGCTTTCTACACTTAAATGATCTGTACTTAGCTAATAAACTAGTAGGTGCCATCGTTAATTGCTTTCCTATTAATTAATGGAAAGTACCTATTGGTGTGACTCAAAATCTTCGAATGGGCTTACGTGCTCTAATTAACTATATTATGATACAATTAGTGATTTTGTTATTGGGTATTCAATTTAGCATTTTGATGCTTAACTATTCAGTTTAACATGCTAATTAACTCATCATAACTATCAGCCGATATACGTCTACTGCTGGATAAAGGTCTTTCCCAAAGTTTTTCACAATCATCAGTCGTGCGCCGCCCTCATTCAATTGTTTCCCGCGATCCTAACCAGACCGTCGGTTAACCTAGTAGGGGGCCTTCCCACGCTGTTCCAGATAAAACTACTTCAAAAAAAAAAAAAAAAAAATAGTTTATTTACCATAAGACATGTTATTACATATTACAGGTATCAGTGAGCTCCACACTAGGCAATGCCTGTGTCGTGGAGTTCAATTTCAGATAGAATATAACATACAGTGCGGCTTAAGATTAATGGTACTTACAAACAAATTTAAGAGGGTGTTAGCTTTATATTTAAAAGGATTATAACTATTACACATTCACTATAATATGCATGAGTGCTTGTGTGTGTGCGTGTATGTGTGAGTGTGTGTGTGTTTATGTGTGTGTCTGTGTGGGTGTAAGCGCAAGAGCAAAAGGGGAAAAAAAAAAGTGAGAAGTAGCCCTACGAAATGTACTTTCAATTTCTAGGGATCGGACGGCAATATACTGTCCTCGTTTGCACAAGAAGGATTTCCTCAGCTGTGCTATAGTCCCAGGTTAGCAAAAGTTGTAGAATTTTAGCTTTAGCCTCCTTACCTAGACAGTACCTAATATCGCAGCATTTCACAATTTTATTATAGATACTCGTATGGGGGAAAAGGAATGCGGAGAACCTTTAACAATATATTTTTTTAAAGTGCATTTTAGAAGGTACCTACCTTACCTACCTTGTAATCAAATTTCTCAATAATTAATTACTTTTCCAGGATATTTCTAAAAATATTATGTATAATATTTTCTTCGATTTTCGCGAAAGTCAGGGAGGCTCAAGTAATTAATATACGCGATATAATCCGTTTAAATCGTTTTATTTAAACATTATGTATGTTATAAATTAAATGTTTCTAAGACTATAGGTATTAATATTTATTTAATAGGCTAAGGAAAATAAAACCACTTTTCGAATTAAATAATTTTCTCTATCGTAATAATATTTATAATTAATATAAAGCTATTTAAATATATTTTGTATAAGAATTATGTTTAAATGGTAACTAAAGTAATATATCTTAGTATATGAGATAAAAATAACGTGTACATTTCTAGTAAATTTCTCCAATTAGGTACCGTTATAAAAACTGAAAGAAAAACTTAACTGGTGTGTAGGAACTTGAGTTTTCGTCCATTATTTGTCCACTTTATCTAATGAGCTAATGATATGAGTTACGACAAAACTCAAAGACACCAGTAAAGCAGGTCCCAGACATGTGAGGCGCGCTCATTATTGCAAATATTACAGATATTATACCATATTTTCTTTGATTGTGAAGGTTTTTGGCACAACTGCTCCTTATATTATCCTACTAAATATTACAAATGGGAAAGGGGAAGAATAAGCCAGGGATCGGAAATTCGGATGGATATTTACTTAAAGGTGACAAAATCCTATTGCTATCTCACTCATACCTCAAACAAAGCCACCTATACCTACAACTAAACAACAAACCGCCGCCAGAGTTTAGGTAAATATCCACCCGAATTTCCGAACTCTGAGAATAACACGTTCACATACACAGAACCATTTTGAAAATTATATACTTCGGCAGACAAAATAAAAAAAAATTGGTTTAGCCAAAATCGGCGCAAGGCGCTTGCCTTTTATATAAAAACTATGAGAAATGTTCGATTGTAGATGGCAACATTGCGAAGATAATAGTAGCAGTTTGCAGACGTGGTGCAGAATTACGAGGGAATCTACATCTCTCGACGTAAATTGTTAGCCTTATTTAGGTGGAACTTGGTACGGAAAACAGAGATAGCGTACATACAGAACAGAACTCTTAATTCCTATTAAGCGGGTGGATGTTATTTCCAGTATCTATTAGTAACCTACTAAGTATACGAGTAATAGGGACTTTATAGAAATAAATGTATACCGCAATATATTTAACTTTAAGACGATAAATGCTCCTTTTCCCAAACTATCAGTTTTAGTTAGCCACGGGCTAAGTATCGTCCGTGTGCGCATCTGTCACAACATCAATGTCTCATGTAAACGTATCTATGATTGGTTCGTAGACACGCACACATAAAACCAAAAACGGCTTCATCTTTCCCAAATCTGTTGTATGAAGATGAAGACTCGTTCCAGGTACTTTTAACCCTTGAATGCATACAATTACACTAATTTTATTTCTGAAATTACGTAATTAGCAACGAAACCCACGTCAGTTAGAGATTTCGGGACAATGTTGACAAAGTCTTTATTGACAATATTCAGATTTTGACTTCTGTCATTTCGGTAACGTGTAAATATACACAATCATGCATTTACGGGTTATTCTAAGCCCTCACATGTCTAGGACCGCCATAACTCTTAGTCACAGGCCTAAATCTACCAGGCAATCATAAGTGTCATAAGTACGTAGTTATGAGGTAGCTGTACTTCCTGTAGTCATTCGACACATTCCGTGGTTGCGTATGTGTGTGTGTGCTTGTTTCTATGGAACTGTGGGTCTGTGTGTCTGAAGAAACTGTTCCGTGGTAGGGTAGAAGACGGAATCCTGTGATGTCATTGGCTATGATTGTGACGAACAAGGCGAAGAGTACCTGTAAAAAAAAAACAATGTTAGAAATGTTTAAGGATGTGGCTTGATAACATATATACCTATACCGTGTGGGTCCTGTAACAACGAAAAAGTGAAAAATAATAATCAGCTGTTCCATTCGTTTCAAATACTAGTCTCTTAATTAGTTGTTTTTTTTAAATATCGTGGTTGGCTCCATTTAAAAGTAGCTCAGGTGACCCTTCTTATTACCCTCTGACACTAGCTCACAACTTCTGAATCATTCTAATATAAAAATAAAGATAGTAAGTAAGGAATTAATCGAAATAATTGGTCAATCATTTGGTACATAAATAAATTAAAATAAAAGTCAGGGATCAAACACAATACAAATCGAACTAGTTCAGCAGGAGAAGCCGTGGCAAAATATTTGTTTTGAATAAGTGACAAATTACTTAATATACATTTAACCGAACCATTTGTTTAGCAAAATGTTAATTATTGTAAACATGTTAAGGAAAAAGTTGCAAGGAATGTGTTATTTTCACTATTGATTCCGTTCACGTCAGTTGAGGTCACGCACACAACTTCAAGTCACGTAGGTAATTTATTTACTGACTACGGGATTTTGAAATTAGTAGCTCTACCACGCTCTACTAATCTGTAGGTTACCTATCTATTTATATATGTATTGTGTGTATCATCATATATTATGTGTATCATCGTCCCAAACGAGCTTTGCTTATACATTTATGAAACATATAATGTCTATTTTTTTTTAATGTGGATGCACGCCACATTTTTTTCGCTAAGGTGTAAAAGTCTTTCAAATAATGCAAGGATCGACACACAAAGCATAAGGGAAAATTCTAAAGGCTGCTTGGGCGTTAGGGTGGCGGAAAGCTTAACGCGCTGGACCGGCAATCCAGAGGTATCGGGTTAGATTCCCGGTCTCTTCAACAAGGTCACGTTTTTTTTTTTTTTTGAGCTTTGATCTATTACATCGGATTATAGAAGATGGACCATTCTTTATTCTTATACGATTTTTATCAGAAAGGGCCCTGGAATCCTTAATTTCACTTATGTCCACAGGAAAGACACGAAGCTAAAGACCCAAATACTCGTCAAATTGCGTACGATTTCGATGCAGACTGTACAACTAAAAAATGCTCCAGATTTCTTGCTTTAAGCCGTTTAAAGTTAAAACATGTGACCAAGGTGAGTTTATTTGCTAAATACGTTAACACATCGTTGTCAGTCAACATCGAATGTTATACACCTAAGTATGAGTTTGTACAGAGTTTGTTGATACTGACAAGTATGTACTTAAATATTATTAAGATCCAGAAAATTCGATATTCTTTCGAGACTTACCGGAGTACGGACTTAGGAGTTAGGGGATAATTCGAATGAGATTCATATTAAATAAGTTTTCCCCTCTGTAGGTATGTAATTTATAGCCCCACAGAGTGTTTTTCAACGCACGGCGGCCATATTGCGGATTTTAGTGTTACTAATTTATTTTAGTGGTAACGACAAATTTTTGGTAACTGTCGTTGAAAGTCGGTGAATATCACTGATGTGAACAAAGAGGAAAAAGGACTTAATATTCCGCGAATTACAAGTACATTTTGCATAATCAGCCAAAACTATCCACATTAATGAAAGTCAAGTTTTTTTTTATAGGATATTCAGAATTTATTTCGCAAGAAGAACGAAGGATTGAGCAGCATTCCAGTAAACAATGTTTTGAATTTCGTTAATGACAAATCCTTGACAAATGCTAATGAAGTCATGACGTTTAATAATGCAAATATACCAGGTGTTTCCTGTAATAGGAGCAATAAATTAAAATATAGATTCTACTCTTCAAATTGAACATTTGTTCAGCAACTTAAAAAAAAGTCACGTTTTCAGAATTTTATTATTTCAAATAAATTAAATAGTTTTTTCAATGTACGTCGTCCAACATTGACATTCCCTGAGCATTGACATAGCTTTCACTCTACTAATATCGGACATTTCGCAATACATTGCTTCTTTGTCTAAACATTATTCTACAAAATATCATTTAATACACGTTATTTTCAGAAGTTGCTTAACAAATGTTGTCCAGTTTCAAGCGAAGAATCTCTGTTTTAATTTATCGCTCCTATTACAGGAAACACCCGGTATGACAATATGCTCATTATTGCCAAATGTTTTTAGCGCCATTCCCTGAGCCGGAACGACACTTGGTAGGCTATATTTCAGACATTAAATAGAAAAAAAAAAGATCTTTTAAGCCACCTCCAAAACTAGCTGTTTTTTTATAAAAATAAATATATATCGCTTAAAGGAAACTAACATTGATTGTAAAACGTGCGCTTTATCAAAGATAGGCATCACTTGAACGCGACAATGAACTACTGTTGATTTCAGAACGATTGGCGGCTATCACATGCCTTTCGTAAGATATGATTACCATTAAAGATTGAGGTCAAGTGCTTCAATCTTGAATCTTCGGAATTTTTTGAGACAAGGGATATAAAAAGATAATAAATGCATTTTTATAAATTTTGGTACAAGCGTCCATAGGTAGGTGTATTTGCTTAACATCAGGCGGGGCGCATGTTTGTTTGCCACCGTCGTAGTATAAAAAAAAAACGGTAAATCATGAAAGAAATATCTAATGTGATTCCTCAGTACCCATCCCATTATACAGACCTAAACGATATTTCATGGCGTCAGTTTAGCGATGTATGACATTGTTCAATATCACTTCAAAGCCAGAATTACCAGTTAGGTATCTGGCAAGTTTTGCATATACATGTTATTAACCTGTTTGACCCTCCGGCCGTCACGCGACTTGAGAAAAACTAGTCGTAATTGACTATAAACTGGCTAAAGTGTGTACCTACTTATTTTAAACGAAACATGTATTTTCATGTAATCATTGTATCTTGTACCAATACTTAACTAGCAATTCATAGTTGGTTCTGCACTGATATTTCGGTTTGTATCGTGTTTGTATTACTGCACGCATCAGGATAACGACCTATTTGAGTCATACATTTTATACTGTTATTTATTGATTTGAAGAAATAATATTAAAAAAAAAATGAAGATATGAGACATGTCGCATTTTTTTTGTGGGTACCTTGTGGGTACACATCACAAAGATCAAAGCTCAAAGAACTTTGACACGCGACTCATGTCGCGCGAGATAGCATCATCCGTCACTATCTCATAGTACTGTACAGATAGAGACAGGTAGTATATCTCGCGCCAGAAAGAGTCGCGTGTCAAAGTTATGCTAGCCGTGCCGGTGTAAGAGGACAATTTTCTATGATCTTTGTATAAATGGTTTAACTATACGAAATGGTTAAACGGTTTCTTTACAGTAAAACTAAAACTAAACTATATTAAAATAAAGATAAATGAAATCTAAAAATGGCCGGCATAGTGCCGAAGATGCTGGCGGCGTTTCCTCGTTCAATGTTCAGTTTTGCGTTAAGTATGTGTTTTTTGTTGACATCCCTAAGTTTAAATTCTGATTTTCCGGCTATATTAGAGGCATGTCTGTACAAACTTCAGCTGTAATACTTTATATATATACTTACTAAAACCAGTCAAGTGCAAGTCGGACTCGCGCACCGAGGGTCCCGTACAAACACTTTCCGCAACACGCCGTTGTCCACAACTTTTCTTAACGCAACCAATCCCGTTTGTTGTATGGGAGCCCCCCTTAAACATTTATTTTATTTTATTTTTAGTATTTTTTGTTATAGCGACAATAGAAATACATCATCTGTGCAAATTTCAACTGTCTAGCTATCACCGTTCTTGAGATACAGCCTGGTGACAGACGGACGGACGGACGGACGGACGGACAGCGAAGTCTCAGTAATAATGATAATGATAATGATAATGATAATTGGGTAAGGAACCCTAAAAATACACTATTGCACCTTACTATTCATTACTCATGAAGCAGAGTCAAAAAGTGGTAGATCAATTTAATTGCTAGCTGTACCTGCCCCAAACTTTTAAGTAGTGTACTGTTCACAAAATGCAGGCTATTTGATAAAATCGGTGTGATTCCTGTATGACTGCTTCGGAACGTATGATACTTAGGGTTTTATTACCTACTCAGTTATATAATAATAGGCTTTTCGCTGCTAATAAAAAACATATGCAATCTGGGACATTCAGGAATTTACGGCCCCCCGTAGGTATGTAATGTACCTACTATTACGATTAGGCTTTTGACTTCGGCGGTATAGTAAGCTGATTTTACTATTTCGAACCTAATCACTACTCACTACATAGCATAAAACAACGTCGCTTCCCTACTATCTTTCAAACTACGCAACGGATTTTGATGCGGTTTTTTTAAATAGATAGAGGCATTCAAGAGGTAGGTTTAAATGTATAATACAGGCATAATTTATCAGCATTGCACCCTTGCGAAGCCGGAGCGGGTCGCTAGTTTTATATAAGATTAGTATTTTATACTAAATTATTTATCGCTCTCATATAATTATTAACCAATTGGATGCGCTTACTGTTATCGTTCATTTACTTAATGATAAACCACCGCAATGGTCTTTGCGGCGTGGCAAAAATACATGAAATATGATCGATCGGCCATTGGTCTCTGTCTAAACCGCGAATGGCATTTTCCGTGTACGTGTCTCCTTATACAGAATTAACTTTGGTTTTGAATGTCGATATATGGCAAAAACACATACGGATATTTGTATAAGTCGAATTCCTGTCGATCCGTATTAGAAAAGAAATAAAAATTAAGTTAGACCGTCAATTAATTTCATTCCCATATTTGGTAATGCAGATCTCGACTTTGATTTCATAAATTCACAATAGTTCTTGCATCTACCAGATACGGTCAATGTGTACGTCCCAAAACACGGACAGGGACAGCCACCGCTCGTCGGTGTATCTATTCGATTACATGTACCAAATATACATTAACCTAATTAGTAACTAAATAGACTATCTCGTCTCCTAGTCCGTTGACCTGCGATAGGGTGTGCTGTGCCCATTGCCAATGAGTCCCGCTATATTCCTATGCTGGATCGAAATGCAGATTTTTTGTCCACCCGATTCGAGTCTTTTGTATCGTAAATATGAACAAAATTTAAAGATTTTGACGCAAATAAGTGTAGTGTAGTTATAAGGAAATAGAATCACTAGAATGGGCCTGGACTGGAGCTTTGTTCAGGCGGAAGAAAAATCGTAAACGTCCTTTTTGCCTATTCGTAGCCGTAGATGGGATAACAATCTGTGAATACTTTAGTTACCTGTGTAGCAAAAACAATTGAAATTAGTACAGCCGTTTAGTTGTGAAGCTGTAAAAACATAGGTACAGTCAGGGAATTGGTTCGTCACTATTAAAAACCTTAAGGGCCTGGCCCTGAAACGGCGGGGCGTCGTTAATTTTTACGGTGTCAGCGCATATAAAATCACCGTAAAAATCCACGACGCCGCGCCGTTTCACGGTGACGGCGCCGTGCCGTGGTGATGTGGCCAGGCCCTTACATGTAATCTGAATTTTTTTGTATTTGTTTCCTGTTGAGGTGTGCAATAAAGAATATTCTATTCTATTCTATCACATCATAGAGTCCAAAAGGGTCGAACCATTTTATTCCTACTACTACATAAATAAACAAGAAATAAATATCAGATATATTTCGATTCAGTGATGTCCAAATAATCAGTTTCATTTATATTGCAAGCTTTTATTTACTTTCACCTGTCCCGGTGTCCATAATCAAATCTTGCAAGTAAGATTTGAACCACTTCCCGAAGACGTATTGAGCTGAAATGTAGTGTACGTACGTAACTGACAATACAATAATACTGGTCTGATGATGGAGCCGAAAGATGGTCCTAGCCACTCAATTGCTTCGAATTTTGAGTTGGACTCTATTTATATAATAAAATAAGAGCGGTGACAGAGGTAGCCGTAGTTACCAAAAGCAATCTAGTGGATAGGAACGCTGTAATAATACGATGCAATCCTACCAAGTTTGAGCTCTTATTAGAATCGTCTCGGTGAGTATGGCAAATGTTCAAAAAAGCTTGTCCCAAAAATTAAATTGTCATCAAAAACTTATTTAGTAAATTATCTTTAATGTATTATTATATATTAAAATACCTACAGAACGGGTTTGCTCACGTCGTAGCAGTGTCCCGTTTTCTAGGTATTTTAATATGTCTAATAAGACTCACGGTAGTTTTGTATGAAAATGTAGATATGTCATTTGTACAATTTTATAATAGTATACAAATCATCATCTGTGAACATCAGAACAGACCAGCTGTCACGACATCGGAATTAATAGTAATTGGGAATAATTAGAATCGTTGTCACTAGTTAAAGGAGTATGGGTGCCCGCCGAATTTCTCTGTACCGACATACATTTTAGCTATCTTAAACATTAACAGGTTTTAGAAAAGTTGTCTTAATACGCATGTTTATATCCATTGCAGTTTAATAAAACTTTCACTGTCCTAACATGAATTGCAATTATGGTTATCGTACGTTAATCATATTAACGCAAATTAGTAAATGTTTTAATATAAATATCAATAATAAATAAGTATTTGGTTAGCGGTTGATGTCGTAACCTAGATTCAATATTAAAAAGATTTATTTTCTAAAATGGAGTATTGTACCATATATACATACATATTCTGAAAACTATAAGTATAGATTATCTAAGACAAAGATTTGAAACATAACTAAAAACTGAAATGTATTACATAGTGCACGGATATATAGTCAAAATAAACATGCGAGTAAACAAGTTTTAGACAGTTTCTAATTTTTTTTGACCAAGCCTAAATGGAGACCCTTCGCTCGCCCGCGGTTAATTATATAAATTTGAACTTCTATTCTATCTATTTATCTAACGAAACTAAGTAAATAAGTTTGATTTAACATATTGTCACTTCTTTATTTTTTTGACGAAATATGGCACATTTTAATGAAACCAAATATCGCACGTTTAAAGGAAACGATTGTAGTTCACAGTTCACTCTTTATACCCGACTTGCACAAGCTTAGTAACTAATGCTTAGTACTTGTCATTATCACTATCACTTCTCACATGTGTAAGGTACCGGCAACTTCGTCCCTGTATTTTTAGGGTTCCGTGCCCAAAGGGTAAAAACGGGACCCTATTACTGAGACTTCGCCGTCCGTCCGTCCGTCCGTCCGTCCGTCTGTCACCAGGCTGTATCTCAACAACGGTGATAGCTAGACAGTTGAAATTTTCACAGATGATGTATTTCTATTGCCGCTATAACAACAAATACTAAAAATAAAATAAAATAAATATTTAAGGGGGGCTCCGATACAACAAACTTGTTATAGATTATATATATGTCGGAGACGGTCATGAGTATGGAAGCTCAACGAAGCCAGCGCGCCATCGGAAGGCGACAGTAGCGCCCCCTTGAACCTGTTTTGGCGCGCTAGACAGAGTCTTGGCGGTTCACTCAGCGAACGCCCACCGACACTTCACTCTGTGTCGCCGTCGAGTGCACTACTGCCTTGGAACTGTCCCGTTTCGTTGTGCTATACCAAGTTAGAATCAGTGAAACGTTATAACTCAACAATGCAGTGTTAATTTAATAAAGACTATTCTGTTCGAGACTTCGATAACCTAGCTTACAGACCTCTGTGCCAGGAACTGTTATTTTGTGCTTCATTGTATAAGGAATAAATCAAGTTAATTGTATCTGAAGTGTTTCATCTCACTCGAACTACCTCCTCGTCCACAACTATATCGAATAGCTCAACTAATTTGCCACACACCACACCGGCCATCCGACCCGTCCCCGACATCAGAAGTTGGGATGGTATCTACGGCCCATGAGCGAACACGAAGAATCATGGAACACGAAGCGAATAAAACGGAAGAAAAAAAGTTTGTGGTTACTCTTTGAAATACAACGAACTTGACATCACTAAATCAAGGAACAGGAGCTACAAGCGTTTCCGTTATTGAAACTCAAGCTAACACCGTCACGGAGACCTACAAAACCGTATGAAAACAAATGAAGATTGCACTGTTTAAATTGTTTTCATTGCGAGAGAAACGGACATGAAAAATTCGATTGCTTACTTCGTATAAAAGAAAACTACTACTTACCACCTCGGCGACAAAAGCCAGCAGTCACAATACAAACTACATCGAAGTTCATGGTTTGCATCAAGAACAGCGGGACATATCGTCAGTCGTTGCACCAGTGGAAGTGACCCAGAAGCGACGGTCAACTACAAGCGACGCGTGGACGTACATAGGCACTATGGCCTCACCGACACATTTTGAAAAACACATCAGGTCAGTCGTTAACTTTTCACTACGATTCCGATATTTTGTTCACAAATAAAAGTGTAGCTAGATTCTGGGGTAGACTTGAGTCGCACTTATTCAGTTTAGTGGGTATTTGTCATAAAAAAGTACTAACGGGTACTGGTAAAAGCAACCCTCCAAAAGTTGAATATTGCGTGATAGAAATTAATAATCATTTGAAACAAAGTTTATTGCACGTTTTGTAACGATTGTTTTCGTAGCGATATAATATGACCGAACGCGAAATGTTTCTACAGAGATTTAGTGTTGATTAATATGACCACTACGCAGTTTACCTACCATTGTTAAAGTTTATCATTTAAAAATTGCGCTGTGAGGGTGCATGAATCATACACAGTACTTAGTAGTAGGAGCGGCTGCGGTAATAATAATCTACCCTCTGTTCATGATTTTCCAATTGTTCTGTAGAATTGAATTTGTTTACGTCTCGAATAGTTTCTTACTCTGTGTACTTTAGCTGGTGTATAGTTTAGCGTCTATAACTTTCGTAAGAACTGGTGAGCTGGAGATTTGCTTAAACTATCCTAATGATACTTTTAGCTGTGGTGAACGCTATAGCCTAAAATATTTAAACTGGAGACACTAATAGGATTAGGAAAATATTGGGACACAAGAGTTTGAAATTGAAGTTTGATTTTTATCATTAATGTTTTATAATCCCCTGGTAATCTAAAAGTTATCATACAAAGTAAAGCTTGTTATTAAAGTGCAAATAATGATTTGATTTAAATATTTTCTTGCATCTACGTCGTAGATTATTTGTTCACGAATCATAATTTCAGTGTACCTAACTCTGCTAGATTGATTGGAATTTCCTTTATTTTTTTGTTAGATTTAAGGTTAGAATGACCGAGCTTTGTGATACTGTGCTGGAGTCTTTGTTTCAGAAAAAAATGCGCGATCTTAGCAGCTAACAGCGAAGCCATGAGTCGTCTGCTTCATCTGCCGCGATACAAGACATCGCGTAAAGAACTGCGCGAAGGCGAGCGACAGGGCGCCTTCAACCACGGGGAAGAGGGTTGACGTGTGACGTCACCACACCACACCATATGAGGCAATCTGGTGAGGAGTTCTCATTTTATTGTGATTCGGTTGCCGAGTGATCGCTTATGGAAGAGTTGATTTCCAATAAGTTCCATGGCAAACGGCTGTATAATTCAGTGACTATGTATGACTTGTATCAGTCTAGCTAAAAATTGTTAGTACTGTGCAGTAAATAGACTTACTGAAGCGAGCCTATTAGAAATATTGACATGTACCTAGTATTTTAAATTGCAAGACCATTTGCCATAAACTTGACTTCCAAACATGCGCGTACTTGTACGATAGGTTGAGGGAAATGCCCGGGAGCTACGTACCATTTAAAGTAGACAAACAAGATAGTGAGACTGATAGGGAGGTTCTCAGTCCGGCTGGAGACCGTACCAGTCACTTCATCGTAGCCGTAGTCCGGTAGAAGTCGGCATCTGCTCTAAGCAGTCCGTGGATACGCGGTGCGCGGTAAGTGCTGGCGGAGGTCGGGTCTCTCTCGAAGAGACCGTAGAGTCAGGGTTGACTCGGCGATCCCGTGGGGATGCGCGTATTGGGTGGCTAAATTAGCCCTAGGCCACGAATGAGATACCTGTTTTGTTGAACGGATTTTCGTTGATTTAATTGTTTTGATATTGTCAATAAGGCGAGCCAAAAGGAAATTATATGGTGGTACATGGTTCCTAATGTGTTTTCTGAGTTAGAAGTGGAAAATAGCTAGTTTGTTCCACAACTAGTAACATTGTAGTACAATCTCATTTAAAACGTATTGCACTATTGAAAGAATAAGTAATGTTACAATTGGTAGTTGGTTGTAAGATACCATAATTCTATTTGTATCTTTTGAAATATTGCGGTTATAAAACAAAAACTTTCACTTAGTTGTCAAAATTATTTTTGTGTAAATTATTTTTTTTTTGTTTTGGTGTCAGTAACTATTTGATGCGAAAGGAAAGATGAAGTTTTTGTTTTGTCTTACCATTTTGACGTGTTTGTCAGGAGTGACCGAGTGGATACTGTTTTGGTTGTTGATTGTTTCAGAGCAACACACGAGGACGTGTGTCATCGCAGGATGGCCGTGTCGGAGACGGTCATGAGTATGGAAGCTCAACGAAGCCAGCGCGCCATCGGAAGGCGACAGTAGCGCCCCCTTGAACCTGTTTTGGCGCGCTAGACAGAGTCTTGGCGGTTCACTCAGCGAACGCCCACCGACACTTCACTCTGTGTCGCCGTCGAGTGCACTACTGCCTTGGAACTGTCCCGTTTCGTTGTGCTATACCAAGTTAGAATCAGTGAAACGTTATAACTCAACAATACAGTGTTAATTTAATAAAGACTATTCTGTTCGAGACTTCGATAACCTAGCTTACAGACCTCTGTGCCAGGAACTGTTATTTTGTGCTTCATTGTATAAGGAATAAATCAAGTTAATTGTATCTGAAGTGTTTCATCTCGCTCGAAATACCTCCTCGTCCACAACTATATCGAATAGCTCAACTAATTTGCCACACACCACACCGGCCATCCGACCCGTCCCCGACATATATGTATAGGTACGGAACCCTTCATGCGCGAGTCGGGCTCGCACTTGCCCAATTTTTTTTCTTTACCGTAGTCGGACAAAAAGTATCCTATAACCATATTTGGATGTCTAACTATGCTTCTACCAACAATGGTTAAAATCTGACCAGCCGTTTCGCCGTCATGAGAGGACAAAAGATTCTGCAACTAAGGCTGCCAGTCCACTAGAGCAGAGCTGTGTAATATGGACCAATCATATTCCTCAGATTTAAATGCACTTCTTTTGGGCTTTATAAGGATATAGTCTGATTGTTGATATTTTTTTCGCCTCGGATCAGTGGACAGCTTAAGGGTGCGTCTCCACTAAAGCGGAACGGAGACGTACGGAATCGACTAATCACAAAAGTAAAGGACTGAGATACAGATTTCAACTCAGGTGATTGGTTGATTTCGCTTGTCCCCGCTCCGCTACGCGTCAGTGGAAACGCACCCTAATCGGCAAGGGTAGTTTCCTTCTATGGAACATGACGTCATCGAACAAACTGACATACTATCTTCCCTTTTTTCCCATGGCAGTACCAACGGGTAAATATACAGAGAACATTGAGAAGAAAATGTGTAATTTTGTGTTTGCAAACATATCTTACCGCGATTCTACTTGTCGCGCGACTTAGCATCATCTGTCTTGCTATTGAAAGGAAAGTGACAGGTAGTATTTCTCGCGCGACAAAGAGTCGCGTGTCACCAGTAACGCTAGATGCGTTGTTCTAATGTTCCATAGAATAGAACAAATCGCCTGGTGACAATGAAGACTCACTAAAATTTCTGTCACTGCTCTTCAAAATCTCGTATCTAGTTACTAGATTAATACAGAGATACGAGCATTGTTTTATGTAGGTATTTTTATTTGTTACTAGCGACCCGCCCCGGCTTCGCACGGGTGCAATGCTGATAAATTATGCATGTATTATACATATAAACCTTCCTCTTGAATCACTCTATTTATTAAAAAAAAACCGCATCAAAATCCGTTGCGTAGTTTTAAAGATTTAAGCATACAAAGGGACAGAGAAAGCGACTTTGTTTTATACTATGTAGTGATAGTGATGACTAAGTGAGTTTCGGTTATCAGCAGACGAAATCGGAACTGCCCATCGGCAAAACTAATTCACAAGTACTAAGCTCGTGTAAACCTGGCATAAGTTATTATGCATGCGTTTATGTTTACATAATAGGACAATAGAGGTATTGTCGGAATAAAGAGCAGTTCTAGGTTCACGGTTAGCATATAAATGTGCATTGCTTATAGTCTGTTTCTATTAAGCCGAGACAGACTTAGAGCCATCTGGATTTTTATTGAATTGTTTTTATTTGGTTCACTTCTAGCTAAGTTGTTTAAGTTCTTCTAGTAAGTCATAATTTGTTTGGAAAATGTTAACAGTAAGTACCACTTGGGTTATTTTTTTACTTTAAATTATTTCAATCAATCATGGATAATGAGGTGTTAATGTTCCGTTCCACATCCTTTTGTCAAAGGTCAGTCCAATATAAATACAATTATGGATGACCTTTATTTATTCTAGTTTCAAAACGAGCTCGAAGAAATTCCTTCACAGGACAGCGAGTTAAAAGCGTGGGTAGGAATTTAAAATTAACTGTGAAAGTAATAATGTAAGTACAAATATTACAATCGGCTACAAAAATAAAGATGAATGAGACTTGATTGCTAATATCAGTGAGTGAGTTTTTGCCGATTTTGACAATATCAATATCGCCATTAATTCATTTGGTCAATCATTGTGTTGTTATATTGATTTAAACTACACGTTTAACCATAAATATATATTCAAATGTTTTATTTTGACGTGACAACGTCTTAAATTAGGTTGCGCTGGGAGTCACTCATGAAAAAGTGTAACGCCCGCTCATGTCTGATGAGGGCCGGTTGTCCCGCTAAAACTCGAGAACGGCTGAACCGATTTGGCTAATTTTAGTATTGAAATATTCGTGGAAGTCAAGGGAAGGTTTAAACGGTGAGAAAATATTGAATAAATGAGTGGAAAATAATAAAAAAGATAATTTTATATTCCCATACAAATACAAACTGTTCGTACTTACCTGTCAAACATATGATGTTTGTTCCGTCGGTTCGGTATTTTTAGAATAATTACATGTAGATATAGACTAAATAAGGGTTTGGAATCGACAACATACATGCACAATAGTCTGATTATCGCATATTTAGATTTAAAACATGTAAAATAATGACACTATAATGACATTAATGACACATGTGATGGGTGCGTTCAGAAAGTAACACTTAAAATGTTGTTAGGGAAATTGTGAATGGATATGATACAAATAAATATTCTACCGAGAAAAAGACGTTGTCACGTAAAATCTTCCTTCGCCCGTAAAACCGACTTTACAGGCAACCATTTTTTTTATTTGGTATAGCGGACTGTTGCTTTTATCACGCGGTAAATAAGTGACAAAGCATCCGTCACGTTTTGACAAGATGCGAGTGTGAGTGACAGATGCTTTGACACTTATTCACCGCGTGATAAAAGCAACCATGGCCCCCAGATGATGAAGACGGAAGGAGGCCGTAGGAACTCGTAAACAACGTAAGATAAACCCATCCTGTTTGGGCTCATTTGATTTTTTTTTGTTGAGCCATTAACGTTTCTGTAACTAGTATTTATTAGGCGCCAATCTATTTTTTATTGTTGCGTGAAAGAAAGAATAACAATAAGGGTTACAGGACTAAAATTATTAATAAAAGTTAAATTGCCTAATTAATTTTCTAATAGGACCGAACTAATATTTGCTTCAAGCGATAACGGCCTCATAATTAATTAATTAAGTAATAAACTCATTTACTCTCAACCTGATACAAAATTCTAACTTTAGAAATAAAACTCGTATTTTGGTTATGACTTGTTAATACAACCAATTAGCAAAACTTTCTTAGCCGCTCGTAACTGCCATATTTAGTATTAAGCTATAATTAAATGGATATACCAGATAATACCAGACATTAATAACCATATAGCTCACTAGAAACGCATTACACGAAATTGACATAATAAAGCAAAATACCGCATATTATACTCTAACGTAGAAAATTACACATTACTTACCGCATCTAAGTAAATAATAAATTGATTCAATAATACGTTTTTTTTCTGGCTTTACAATGATGAGCCAATGTCAAGTGTTGGCATAATACGTTTTTCGCTCACGAGAAATAAATCGAATTTCAAAAATCGAACACTCACCGTTCGATTCATCGTGTCACACACGGTCACTGCATATGCGTAAACACTATTGTTTACATCACTTGTTTATATTGTTTATGTTGTTAACACTATGCTTTGTTATGTTTATGTTTACGTACGTCCGCACGGCTGGCCGTGTGGGGAGCGTATGAGATGAAGTCTCCACGTGTAGTGCCCGCGTTTTGATAACATACGCTATTTTTAATATCGTAAATGGATGTCAAATGCCTACTGGATGAATTGGGAACGTGCCGGGAGTTCGTTTACATCGGATTGGGAATCGGATGAAAAATTTAACGAGTTAAAGTCACTGATGAGTCATTTTCAAAATACATGTACATAGTTAAAGGCTTAATAAAAACAAAATTGCGATCGCTTCTTTTGTGTGACGAAAGTTACTCGTGCAATGTATGGGTAACTATCGTAACACAATTAAGTTTAAGTTTTGTTTTAATTAAAGCCCTTAACTACGTAGGTACATGTATTTTGAAAATGACTATCTGATTCAAAGCTTAAATTTTTTTTAAAAGGAGTTACCTGGTGGAAGAGACCGGGAATCGAACCCGGTACCTCTGGATTGCCGGTCCAGCGCGTTAACCACTCCGCTACCCTAACTCCAAGTAACCTGTCGAATTTTTCCTTATGCTTTGTGTGTGCTTTAATCTTTGCATTGTTTTATTTGAAGTTTTACACCTTAGCTTGAAGTCCTTGAGCTCTTCAGATTGCTATTCGGGTTTGGGTGAAAACTGAGAGGTTTTTTCTGGATCGCGTATTATAAGAGCGAGCAAGATAGGTATAAAACGCGAATCGCATTCTGACAGCTAACGCACTATACTTATTGCTGAAATTGTGATACCTAATTATTTTCCTTTATTGGATTTTCCTGCGTCTGTCTGCGTATTAATTGTATCAGGGTCATACACATAGGTCCGCGTCATTCCTTTGGAAATATTTAAAGTTAGGGACTTCAGGGCCTAATTGTCTGATTAGATTCTTGATAAGTGATGACCTAACTATTAGCTGTTAAGTTTTCGCCATAGGAGAGTCGTTTTTTTTTTACATATGTAATGTTCTGGGAACACAGCAAATGCGATATAAAAGTAGCATAGCACTCTTAGACGTTGTTTGTTTAACTTTAGGAATAAAGGGGTTCTACCTTACAAACGGTTAGTTTTGAATTTTTGATTTGTTGTCTAGGATGGTTAGTGAGTGTTTAAAATGCAAAATGCACAATTCCCTCCCCTCCGCGCCCGCCGCCTTATTGAAAAAACCGGCACTAACTTAACTATGGAGGGTATAAGGGAGGAGCGGAATCTTTCATAGAAATCTGAAAAACTACTTTCAGCCACAGTAGCGCCACCGTATAACATCTTTCAGCGTACACTTTTGGATATGTGAAGATTCCGCTCCTCCCTTATACCCCCTTCTGACGTTTCATAAAAAGTAGCGATGTGATCTGTCAGAAAGCTAGCAGATTACGTAGTTGAGCATTTGATAATCCAATGAGATGTATAATCACATTTACGTCAGTGGATATTTGCAATAGAAATCTACGTCACGTTTGACTCACGTTATTCGTCACGTCACAGCAAAATTGTAACACGCACTTGTAATACTTGAATATATTAAATACTTATCTTAATATCAATTGAATATGGTTCAAATTACACTGCATAAGGTAAACGTGCTCGTAACAATCTAATCAATATAGTACGAGAAATGTGAACTTTGACATAATATTATTTATTGGGACAAGAAAAGAAAATATAAAAGGACAATTAAGAGGCCTTATTCCTTTTAAAATTTATTTTTCTCATATTATGACAAATATACCTACTGATAATTTTAACCAACTTTTTTAAGTGAATAATACTTTTCTCCGAGTTCTAGGTAGTAACATAGCTATTTCATGCTTTCATTGCGTGCAGTCGAAAATAAATTGAAAAAACTAATTTTCCGCGTAAATTCTGACAATTTCGAGTAGTTGTTGAAACAAAAATTATCAATGAAAAGTTCAAACATTAGGTTTCCAATATATACCAATAGATCTCCATAGCTCTGTTCTAGGTAGTAACATCAATAATATGTTAAGAAACAAATTTGATCATAGAGAAAAATGTCTAAAACCATCAGCATTTTAAAAGGAATAAGGCCTCTTAAAACTAAAATGATGAAACTAAAGAACTAAAATAAATTAAATTAAACTAAAATAAATCTACAAAACTGTGCCCCCGCGGTATGGTCCCGAAGACGCTGGCATTGTTTCCTCGCTGAATCGCAATGCTGATGCGTTGTGCGAGGAAGCTGCCAGCTCTTCGGTTACCAGTAGACTCAATGAGCCTTTTACTGAGGTCACTCATCACTTCACTTTAACATTAAACAAGTTCTCTCCTTTAAACAAAACAATCGTTCCCTTTGTTTCCGCATTTTTTGGCATAATTCTATATCGCATAATTTTATTACAATAGGCATAATAGCCTATTAAGCATAATTTCTTTACGCTGAATCTCCTTTTCACCGAATGATCTTTACGCATAACTTTTTAATGACGTAAACATATTATATTTATGACAGCGGTTTTCTTCTGTTCGAGTTCGCATTCTAACCTAACCTAACCTAGTTTTATAGCAGCAGTTACACTAAAGGTCTAATTTGCAGCTAACTGAAATAGGCAATTAAAAAAAAACTTTTTTTTAGAAAACCTTACCTAATTGAAAATATTATATGCGATGTGCGACTTAACGTCACGGAATTTAGATGACATCTGTACTCTTATTGCTCTTACCATGAATTTACAGAGACCGAACTCGCTAGCAACTGCGTAAACGATTTGTATGGAGAATTGTAGTTCTACAAAGTAACCGCTAGGGGCGCTGCACTATTCTCCATACAAATTGTTTACGCTGTCGCGAGCGAGTATAGAAATAATCCTTTTGCTTGAGCGAATCCACTTAGCTTTGTACCCGATGAACAATACGCATTATCTGTATTGTTAGCTGTGGCCACAACTGCCACTTCAAAATGTAAGGCGGTATAAGTGCAAATTACTTTTACACTAAATTAGTCTTTAAGTCAAACGAAATAAGGTTTACTCTTAAACAAAGAGAACAGAGATGTTGGTCACTTCACTGTCATTATAAGCATCGATAGGAACTTCACTGCTCTTTCACTTACGAATACGAAGTGACCAACATCTGTGTTCTCTTTGTTTAAGAGTAAACCTTATTTCGTTTGACTTAAAGACTAATTTAGTGTAAAAGTATAATTTGCACTTATAACGCCTTACATTTCGAAGTGGCAGCTGTGGCCACAGTTAACAATACCGATAATGAGTATTGTTCATCGGATACAAAGCTAATGGGATTCGCTTAAGAAATGGGCTTCGAACTATACTCGCTGGTAAGGGTATAGGCTAGAGACTGAACGGAGCAAAAATTTTTAAATAATCGGCATATGTCATTCAACCTTACGGTATTGATACTGTTTTTACTATAATATCGGTGAGTCATAAGAAGAAAGGTAAAAGTTGTTCTTGCCATTCAAACACTTAATCCCTTTTCAACTTGGGTTTCAAGTATGATAATTTGATAATACGTCCACATAAAGTTTATTGACACTTGAAATATTTAAATTTTGCGACCGCTACCAATTGGTCCCTTGTCATATCGGACATTTCTTTACCCGACAACGGCGCAGCAAAATGGAGGAATGATTTTGACCGGTATGCATATATGTGGTTATTTTTGCGTTCCAGTCAAATTATTTATGAAGGGGTTCATATCTGTGCTAACTCGGGGCACTGACGCTAAGGTGACGTAGCAAAAAAATGTATCGACAAAAAATATAGATATCGATGTTACTGTCAACATCTAAATGTTAATCAACATAAATATATATGTTTCTCTTCATTTATGACAAAAACAATAAACTAACAAAAACGTGTATTTATTTGTTAATTTTAAAATAAATTTCATAGTAGGTAAGTACAATCAATATTTATTTCATATTTGTCGGTATTAACTATTGCCGTCTAGATGAAAACATCCACTTTATCAGACATGATATAGAACCTCTTTATAGTAATCGAGCATTTTCAATGAGATTTATTAATATATATCGATATATTTTGTATCGATATCAAACCTCTAGTAAGTACCCCGAGTTAGCACAGGTACTATGATTGCAAAAAGTATAACGTAACAGCGCGATGCACTTTTTCTTTTGTTTCGCAAGGGCATTCATTTACAGTGCCATTTATCTGTCAGAACTTGTAAAATTTACATGTCGCGTCAGCTGCCAAATATGTGGAACTTTTTTTTCTATGTTTAAGACCGTTTATTTATGTATACCTAGGTATACCATATTTGAGTAGGTAAATAAAGCTTATTCATTCGTTCATTCACTCATTCAGTCATCCTTTCATTCATTCAGAATATCGGAGTGTGGTTGTCCGCACATCAGGCAAGATTGGAATGATTTTTGTATCTTATATAAAATTTAAATTTGTATTTTATTACAAACTTAGCAGGACGTCTGAAGATACTTAACTAATAGGATCTTTGTACTCCACTGAAATAAAAAAGACGATTATCGTGCGAGCTTCCTTCTATTAATAAATAAAATGACGACAATAAAAATAATACTCAATATATTCGTCTACAAAAAGCAGAAAACACCTCAGATTCGATTGTGTAATATCTCAGACGCCGAATGACTAATGTAGACTTAAACTTACCAATCTAATCTTGATAAAACGCTGATAAGCTACCGCGTACAGTCGGACACGTAATATCGGTAGGTATTTCAATCCACGTGACAAAAGGTATTTTACGTAAATGCATAGACCAACACCGCTAGCAGTGACACGACTCTTTCTCGCATGCGAAATATTAACTCTCTTTCTTCCCTGTACCGTGAGAGAGTGACGGGCGATGCTGTGTCGCGCGACATAGCGCTACCCGTCTCTTTCTTACATTGCTGCACAGAAAGAGCCGGGTAATTATTTCGCGCGAGAAATAGTCGCTTATGATAGTTATGCTAGAGGTTGCCGCGATTTTGCTTGTCGCGCGACTTGTATCTACTGTCTTGCTCGCACGGTATCGAAAGGAAGGTGACAGGTAGTATTCGCGACATACAATCGATTCGAAACATGTCGAGCGTTATTCGACTTCCACGACGTGAGTAAACCCTCGTGAGTAGACGACGCGTTTGGCGCAGTGGTTAAGCAACTGCCTATACTGAGCCGTCGGTCCCGGGTTCGAATCTCGGCAAGGGCAAATACTTGTGTGATGAACACGAATATTTGTGCCTGGGTCATGGATGTTCTATGTATTGAAGTATTTATTTATCTATCCTCCTGACGACCAGCATTCATAATTTGTCAATTTAACTTTAGCCTTATGACAAATAGTTGACAGTTAACTATTAATTGAAGTTTATGTACTATGTGTAGGACACGGGAAGTCAGGAGGCTATATAAGTATGTATATCGTCACCTAGTACGCATAACACAAGCCTTCTTGAGCTTAATTTGAGACTAGGTTGATTTGTGTGAGGTTGTCTGATATTTATTTATTATTTATTTCACCTCGTTTGGCAGAGTCTACTAGAATTAACAGTCCATAGTAACAGTACGAACTAAATGGAACATAACAATGATATAAGTGGATCTTTTCCGGGATATCAGTAATGTGTACAAAGTTGAACTCTTGATAAATGATTATATGGAGGCCAACATTTGTCGGCACAGAGATAAAATACACTCCGGTAATGCATGTATTGTTATTATTTAATTAAGTTACCCTACGTAACTTATCACTGACTAGCGACCCGCCCCGGCTTCGTACGGGTGCAATGCTGATAAATTATGCATGTATTATACATACAAACCTTCCTCTTGAATCACTCTATCTATTAAAAAAAACCGCGTTAAAATCCGTTTCGTAGTTTTGTATCTAAGCATATATAGGGATAGACAGACAGACAGACAGACAGCAGGAAGCGACTTTGTTTTATGCTATACAAATACATTTAATGAAAATATATAATGTACGGTTAAATTCTATATACTTAATAAACAAATCGATGCGCAATTTGCATAACCTGAACTAGGGTTCCCCCTGTGTTTCAGGCAATAGGAAAGCCTTTACATTATTAAATTTAAGTATTCATCTATATATATAATATATATAATAATATTATAGTAGCTTCAATACTTAAATTTACATTAAAGTACTATGTAGTGATAGTGATAATATATGTCTGTAATATTACAAATAATAAGTTATTTTGACTGAATTACAAAGTATTTACTTATATAGAATGCAATTTCATTTGCGCGGGGATGAAAAAGTCATTGCTATATGATAGAACGGTCATTAAGAGCCTTATCACACTTGCGATTTGCGAGCGTATTTTGTATGAAGGCGATCGCGCAGCGTGTTCGCCGCGTCGCTTATTTGTATAGAAAATACGTGGAAAATACGCTCGCAAATCGCAAGTGTGATAAGGCCCTAAGTATTTCAAGGTGAAAATTGTGCTCGGAATGTAAATTTCAATAACTCTGGATTGCCGGTCCAGTGCGTTAACCACTTCGCTACCCGAAGTCCAACCAACCTTTCGAATTGTTCCTTATGCTTCGTGTGTCAATCATAGCATTGTTTATTTGAGAGGTACCGGGTTCGATTCCCGGTCTCGTCCCCCAGGTAACTCATTTCAATTTTTCTTTGAGCTTTGATATCTTTGTATCTATAGTTTAATATAAAAAAATGTGGTGTGTACCCACATAAAAAAATTAGACATTACATACATGTTTCATAAATGTATAATAAGCTAGTATTTTACGGCTTTTAATATAATAATAACCTACCGTACACTAAAAGTAGGAGAACAGAAAGAGGCAATAGCGACCGTGAACACACAAAAACACATATTTATATTTGTTTAGAAATATCACGTTAATGAATAGCACGTCATCGCTGCGAAGAAAGATAGTATATAGCATTTTAACGGCCTAGTGCAACGGCTAATGGCTTTTCTTTAAGATTCCCGGCCTTGTGCAGATGGTTTACTTGAAGGTAGTGTGAAGCAAGAATAATAGTTTATGATTAGGACATATGCCAAAAGACCAAAATGAGTTAGACTTGACATCGTTGATTCTGAACAAATCCATTAAGAGTGATTTCCTCGAATGAATTTCTAAAACGCTTTGTATTTGCACATTAATTTGGACACAAACTCAGTGCAACCTGAGCATAGGTAATCTCATAAGCCACCTCGTCATTCATATACATGTCCT